>QKRW01000037.1:0-461171 GCA_003260565.1 Monilinia fructigena
TCTTCCGTGACTCTGTACCCAACGCGTTTATTAGGTGGTGGTCCCTCGCCCGGAATAGTGGTAACCTGCGTATAGTGATCCGACCCGCAGTCCATATCCCGGCGCACTACCGTCTCCGAAAAGGTATATTGGAGAAGGTAAGGTCGATCACATGCCCTGCGCGGTTGGTGGGAATCCCTACCTCGCCGATGAAGTCCATGCCAGTGTCCTGGGACCAGTTGAAAAGCGTAGCTCCTTGCGTAGCCGATAGCACCCCTGGCTCGTAAGTGTCGTGCTTCGCATTGAAATCCCCTCCGACCAGCGTGCGGGGCCCTGGAATAATACCTATCGTATAGTTTATCATTGCCATAGTGTTAGACTCTCGATTAGATATTCACTTATGTGGTAGCCATTTACCTCTAGCCATACTACATCTCTGTTGCGTTCCCCACGCCGTTGTTGAGCTTGTATCGCGGCGCCTCGCCGTATGTATGAACATAGTCCTTGGCCTTTCAGCCTCCCGTTCAGTCGCCTCTTCCGCCTCCACGAATCGTAGGGGCGTAGCACTCGTATGCTGGGTGGTTTTGTGTCTTGATTCCCGGGGAGCTCCAAGGCTCTTGGACGCATACCACATCTACCCCGTTCTCGTACGCGAGCTGAAGCAGAACGCTATGTGCTCCCCGCGCCTTTCCCCTACGTTTGCCCATGCCACTGTTATATGTGGAGTAGGGCTGTCTTCGCGGCCTTCGCCGCTTCGCCTGTCCAAGCCACTACTCATTAGAGAAAGGATCGGTAGCTTCAATCAATTGCGTAGTTGCTGCAACGTCGTCGTCGTCGGTATCCATCGCATCCTCAACGCGGGCTTTGCGCACGCTATTCCGCGATAGGAGCTTAAGGTTCATTTGACCCGGGGCTGCTCTAGAGCGTTTCGAAGCTCTGGTTTGTGACACCGGCGAATCTGTAGTGCGCTTCGCGCTTTCGCCTCCTTCCCTCAGTGTCGCTGGTACCTGGATCTCGACGCGGGTAAGCGCCGGGGTCCGGGTGGTGCTCGAAGGGACCGTGGAGTTCGTAGAGCTCTTGAGAGCTTCTAGTGCTTTGGGCTCCCGCTTGGAAGGTGCGCATTGCTTGCACAGTACCCGTAGCTGTGCCGGAAGCACACGCTTTTTGGACCGCTCGGTTGTTTCTGCGGATCGCTTCCACTTGAGCCTTGGTTAGGTTTGCACTGTGGCTTCCCTCCAGCGGTGCTGCGGGGTGCCAGCGGGCAACCCTTGTGCCCTGCCGGGAACGGGCCCGTGGCACCCGTTGCACTTCGCAGGCGCTGGGCATAGTTTCGTGCATCAGGCCTTGGTGCTTAGCCTTCGCGATACTACAGTTGTTGCATCGCGCTGGCCTTGTACAGCGGTAGATGTTGCAGTAGGTTTGGCAGCCCAGTTTGTGGAGTTCCACTTGGCTGCGAGGGGGTAGATGGAACGAGAGAGGGGTGGCTCCAAACAATCGAAAGGGGCGACTGGGGTAGTGAAGCTAACGATCCATGCGTTCTCCGTACCGCTTCTGAGCTTTCAAGGCATCTAACCGGGGCGATGCTGGTTTGGATCCGGGCTTCTCTCGCCACCATTTCCTCCGTAACTTTGACTTGCCCATCGATTGCGCTGAACAGGGATCTTGGTACCTGCCTTACGCGATGGTTGTACCACGTCTCCGGGAGATCTAAGCGAGTAGCCCCGGTGATCTCGCAGATCTTCAGTTTGTGGGCCTCCTTCATTAGGATATCCCTCACTTCCAGGGATTTAGGGTGAAGTGCCCAGCCCGTTTTGCATCCTACCACCTCTGGGATGTCTCCTTCGTTAATGCCAGGGATGGCCTTGACTAGGCTTTCCCGAATCAGGAAAGGGCTGTCGCGGCGTGGGCCCGCAAAGGGGGCGCATCTAGCCAGGATACGCTTATCTACTTTTGTTGCCTTGGCAGCGTTTTTCTTTGCAGAGTTTGCTTTGGGGGCCCCACTCTGAGGGGCGGTCGGAGGCCTTGGGGGTCTTTACGACTCCCGCCCAGGTCAAGAATTGGCGAAGTCTTTGTTACACTCTCTTTTGCCTTCAAAATTTTTGGGCTTTCTTTTGCTGTGCCCATTGTAAGAGCGTCTGCGACGCACGTCAGGATCGCGTCTTGGATCGGGAGGACAGTATGCATTTCTTTTGAGTGAAGGTTTTAACGATTCCTTCTAGGGAGTTCACGAGTGCGTTTTCGTGAACTTGCGGCGGGTTGCCGCTTGCTGTTCGGCCTCCTGTAGGAGCCCGTTGACTCGTTTGAAGAGCCGTCATTCTTTGAGGTCCCCGGGCACAATAGGGGGGAGCGATGTGGGTTTCGTTTTCTCTCCAACTCGGGGTTGAAGGGGGGTGGGTGAGAGAGGGTCGCGTTGTCGCGTATGGTCGCTGTCGACCATTCGCGTCTCCCTCGCCATGTGGTAGGGCCATTTCCGCCATACTGGTTGGAAAAGGGTGCTTCGTATGCCTTCCGCAGGTGGTAATACTTTGCAGGTTCCGCAGAGTATCGTCGCGCGTATCTGATACTAAATCAATGTGTGAAAACTATTCTAAAAGGATAAAGGTATAATAAATTTTGTAATATAGTAAGGGTTGGGATATTTCTAGAATATTCAAAAGATATTATTAAGTATTATAAAGGTTTATTCATCAAAGTTAGGCTATACTTATTGCTTTTATTGTATTACAATCGACGAAAGCTATAAAGAAGGGGATCTGTGATTGTATTCTAAAGATCAAGCTTCTGAACGAGTTGATGAAGGTCTCCTGGGTCATCAACATCTCACATAAAAGATGACTAAATAACACAACAACCTCAAGTTCCTCGACAAAATCCCATTCATTTATGAACCAACACCCTCAAAACCTTACCTTTCACAAAAGATAAGTTAGAACACATCCACCTTTGTAAATTGTATACAAAATTCAATATCCGAGTCTCCCACCATACCAAAAGGGGACATGAATAGTACAAACGTAATTCTACCCTCCATTATAATAACACCCAAGTTGATTTTTGATATAGCATTGCCGATGAATAAAGCCCTATAGCAAACTTACCGCAAACTACCTCGGAGGTACACAGTTCGCCTATAAATCCGATTCAAAAATACACCACACACAACACACACACACATCAACCAACCCTTCTCTCACCCCAACATCGATCCGAAATAGAAATTCCAAATAAGCAAAGAAAGAAAGAAGAAAGACAAAAGGAACATCAAACTGAAACTTCAGCTAACTAAACTGCTCGAATTATCGTCGGGGGGGAGAGGGTTCGCTTTCATAGTTGTTAGTAATGGAGTGTATCCTCCATCCTCCATCCTCTACCCTCTACCCTCCACCCTCCACCCAAAACCCAATTAATCCCCCCGTCCCTAATTAACCCTCATCTCAGCCTCCACTCAACTTCCACATTAATATTAACATTAACATCAACTTCAGGTCTCAACACCTATACCTAATTCATTCTATCCATCCATCCACCATCCTCCATCCATCCACCCCCCCTCTTCCCCGCCTTCTTCACCTTTCTCGCAACCGGCTAATCTCCCATTCACACTCCCACTCCCACTCCCACCCATTCTCATAACCAATACCTGAATTTTTCAATAATTTGTTAAGCCCTGGAGAAGCATGTGGCTGAATAGTCGAATGAGTAATATGAAGCTATAATAAATATTCGATCACTTGATCAAGATTATTGTTAACGAAGGAGCTGTTGATTATTGAATAATCTAGTCTTTCTTTCCACTCCAACATTTTAAGAATTAAACCATAAAATAATATTTCACCGTTGCTCATATGAATAACCTTGGAAGGGTGAACATTAGAATGTATGTAATTTTTCTCTCACTCATCACCTCATCCATTTTCCTACTAGTTATGTTTTTTCCCCGCCTAGGTTTCATAACATTCACTTTGTGCCCTAACCTAGTATCGTATCTTTCACCACCAACCGTATAAACGCCATACAGAAATATAAAATTTGTAGTTCCTCTTCTTATGGTAACCAAATGATTCGTAGCAACGTAGACTCAATTAGTCTTAGCTTTCTTAGCTGGTCTTTCCTCGGCATCACTACCCTCCTCATACTATCAGTTCCTGAACTCTCGTGGGCTGAATCGTATTCTTCAGCTACATCACTCTCACTATCGTCTTGAAGTCCTCATCCACACTCTCATCATCTTCATCGGCACTTCCTCTGTCAGCTCTGGCGGCTACTACTTCTTCATCAGAAGATTGCATATCAGGGTCTCGAAGAGCGGCGGCTAGGAGAGCGGAATTGTCATCGTCCATCTCATTCTTGACACGGAGACCCTTGATTTTGAAGAAGTCCTCGAGAGGCTTCTGTTCTTCGCGATTGATGTTGCTGAATTGTGTTTCAGAAGCTCCACCCTTCATTTGAATTGCGATATCGAAGGTACGGGAGGCGGACGTAGCACGCCAACACGGGAGAAAGTTATGGTTTGAATTTGCTCGTAGGTAATGTATGTGGCTGGTTTTGGAACGAACATGAAAGCTTTCTCTAGGCAGTAAAGGAAACCTTCACTGGCCTTGATAGAACATTTGATACCATATTGTTGGTGGTGGCTAATAATGTTAGATAAATTGAAGCCGCAAATTCAGGAAAATATCATACCTCAAGAAATCTTTAGCTGGTTGGTTAACCTTCTTTCCAGCAAGACCACGGAATACTTGTGTAACGACTTCATGTAATGGCTGTTCGTAATGTGCACTTAACCTTCCTCCGTATTTGTCTTGCATGACTTCTTCCGTCATATTCAAATCGATTGTGACCTCTTCATCCTTCTTGAACTGCATGACTAAGAAAGGGTATCTGGTTTGTCCTTGTCGCAAGGGTGGATCCAGACCGATACAGATCATGAAATGTAATTCATCAGGCTTTGGTAGAACCATAAATTTCTTGATATGATCGTACTGAATTTTGTAGTCATATGTTTTTCCACGTAATCGGAAAGAGTTTTCGTACATATCAATATCGAAACGTCCTCTGTGAATAGTTAGCGTTGCGCAAAAGATTGGAAATGCGACATGCCTTGGAGTAAGATGTAGGACATCGAGGAAGTAGCAACAGTATCTCCAGCGACATCACCTATTTCAGCCTTCTCCATTAAAGTATCATAGAAAAGATTGGAAGCATTGTGCGCCTCCTCATCAGCATCACTTCCAGCATCTTCATCTCCCTCACGAGTTCCCTTCTTTGTCGTAACACCCGGAATGTAGAATCTCATCTCAACAAGCTGATCCTTTCCAGCACCAGCTTTCTTTCCTTACTGCGCGCACCACCCAAAGCTCCGTTGGTACCCGTATCATCTCCGTTTGCAGCAGGGAAAATTCAACCGCTACTTCGTTTTTACCAGCCAAATTGGTGTTTGAGATCTCGGTATATGGGATTTCGAAAAGCAGGTCGGTTCTGTACGTTGAATACCAAATTCTGACTTTCCAAATTCGCCTTTGCCCCAATTCCATCCTCTCAAAGCGTGCTCTTTGTGTTCCAAATTTGTGCTGTACCAGTTCTTGAAAACTTTACTCATCGCTCAAAGTCCTGTATTGTATAAGAAGCGTGCGCCAATTCAAGGGTGCATTGTATACTGACATCTTGCGTGAAACCATCGAGTTGACAGATGTCAGAATTGCGCAATAAGAGCTTCACCTCAAAGCCCTTTTGATGCCTTACTCCATTGTGGCGCCTGCGATATTGCTGTTCTCAAGTGTAATGTATCACCGCCGCCCGATGGCTTCCATCCAAATCCAGTTTCAGCGAATCTGCATCTGCCTGACTCTTTCGAAAGGTCAAGGTAGATATTATCGAAACTTTCCCTAGTGTATGCAACGATATTAGCAGCCTGTTTCCTGGATGGCGCATCTGTGTTGTTCACAACTTGAGACATTTTTGTTGTTGGCAGAAAATATAATCGATTCTGTTTGATGTTGAGAAGTGATAACTTACATGGCCATTTTTTTGAGATTTTGGTGGTGAATATTGCTTTTGGAAGGAACGATTTTTCTGCAGGACAATTGAGGTAGTCGCGGGTCGCGTCAAGTACGCATAGATTAATTAAGCTTAAGATCACGTGATTGGTGCTGAGTGAGGTTGATGATCCGAACGTTGGTTTTTCATTTTGCTTTTTTTCTTCTTCTTCAGATGAAGACCAAAGAGAAAGGGGGTAAAAGGGTCCAGTCATTAGAAGACATTATACCTACCTATCTCACAGTTCAAGTCTGAGTTATTGAACTTTTCATATGATAAAGATCTATTCATTTCTCCTAAAAATCTAATCTTCAAGGTTCTTATTTCATTACCCATCTAGCTATCAATCAGTCGGGCTCGTGAAGGTAAGGCTATAAGTTAGATATTAGCGATTGCTATGAGTTCCAAGGTTAGGTACAAAACCAACCGCCGTTCCATACCTGGCTTCAAAATCAGATACTGAGCACTTGTCATGAGATGTCTAATTATTAGTAAGTCTAAGAAGAGATTGTTTGATTGTCGAAGTCTAGATTCGTACATTAAAAATGCGGCATGTGAAATCTAAATCCAGGGGTCCATCATCTATGATATCAATCAACATGATCATCAAGGGCGTAGAAGCAACAAGTATTGAGGGTATAGTCTGAGCCTTAGATTTCCTATGTGTACTTGCTCTTAATCACGAGCAAGATACAGACCAATCTACAAATATCATCATTTCGCTATGCGTGCTGGTTTGGTATAAAAGCTTTGGAAACAGTTGTCGACCTCTATCAAATGAAATGGTATAACAGTTATGCTTTAGTTGAGGTGACGCAAAAGAGGAAAAAACAACAAAACGCCAATCGATGCCCATGATTGTCCGAATGAAAACCCTTGACGCAATAATTATCCTCCTATCGTAGCAGCCGTATCACCCCCTTCCATTTCTTCTGATTCAACGTCCATTATGCTGCAGTCTCCTTTTCGTCCTCGTACAGTTGGGCCTTCTCGTTGAGCGTTGATGTAGGTGAGTCGACGGATGATTGCGATGGCGACTTCTTTCGCATGACGGCATCTTGACTATCCATTCTTCGACCCAATGCTCTCTCCAACTTGGCTCCCAATGCAACTTGCCCATATTATCTCTCTTTCTCAGTTGTCAAATCACAACGTTGACTCTCCAATTTCTTGTTATGTAACTTGTCGAAGCCTTCTTCAATTGCGATAATTTCTTCTCGAGCGGAATCGGTGGTTGCGACGGAGATGGCTTGGCTATAGGTGCTGAAGCGATTGCTTTTGGAAGAGACCTTTGCAGTGGACATATTTGTCAGCGGAGATTGGTGATGGTGTTTGGAGGTAGTATATGACGAAATTTAGATGGCAGATTGAGGGTAGGATGATGTACAGAGAGGGTGGTGTGTGAAGGAAATAAAAAACGTACACTTGGTGCCATAATAGGACGGGAAGATTCTAAAGAGGCAACCATTTTGATGATAGTTGTTTCAGATTGACACGGAACGGGATTTGATGACAGGTTCAACCAAGGTTTCTTCCCTTTATTAGTATGAGATGGCTAATGAAAAACGGTTTGGTATGATCAAATCGCAGAGTGGCTCGAGGGAGTGGAAGGGTATTGGCCTATATCAGGCTATTTCGGTCTGGAAAAAAGGGCGTTGATTCCACGTCTTCGGAATTTGTACTGTAGGGAGTACAGCAGTAGAGGTAGAGTACGGAGTGGTAGAGTAATCGAGTAGTCGGGTAGTCGGGTAGTCGAGTAGTCGAGTAGTCGAGTAGTCGAGTGAGTAGTACAGTGCGGTAGCAAATGTCTAAGTGGGTCAGACAGGCCCTGGGTGCCACGAGGGGAAAGGAAGGAAAGCGGAAGGGGTATAGTAGTTAATTTCAAACGAGAGCGAAAGAACGAAGGAACGAAAGAACGAACGAGAGAGAGAGAGACTCAGAGAGTACCTAGTAATTCTATCAAAGGATTCAAGGGACCCCTTCTCGAAGGTGGATCAATATTTTTCTAAAAACGGCAACGCATTGACAATATCCATGGATGCGGGAGCTATCACTTGCAGACTGTACCAGTATGGAGTACAGTAGTATGGGAGAACGTAATAAATTAGATAGATAGCGCGATTAGTGAAATTAGATAGATAGATAGATAGAGACCTAGATAGATATCTAGATAGAGATAGAGGCATAGATATGGATACATTTTAGAACTCCAGGCCTAGGGCTATAATGATGGATCCATGGGAGAAGAGGAAATAATAACTATACCTACTTGTTAGATATCTAGATACTACTAGGTCATTAGGTAGTGGTTTGGGTTATTGGGTTCGTAGTCTAATTCATAGATATAAATAGATGTACAAATCCACTTAAGTTACCCATGGATATATATAAACATATATACCCAGACATCTTTGAATAATCCTCTAGAACAATCAAATTAATGATTTTCCAAACTTATAAGAATTATACACTCTTTATCGTAATTTTACTCTAATATATTGATCGATTATTTCAATTCCAGTATTTATACTTCAACTTAATATAATTAACAGCTCTATTATTTATTTAAATATTAGAACTTTTATTTTTCAAAGATAACTATTAATTATAATAGAACTTATATACTTCCGCAAAAAATCTAAATCTGCAACTAGTGTCATAATCAACCAATGACAACTATTAGCGAGATTAGCGAGATTAGCACCAAAATAACATTCCCTGTTTTAGTAACTCTTTATTAATTTTAGAATCCAATTAGGACCATATATATTGGCAATGAACCATTCAATAGGTACTATTAGTTTCAGTACCAATAAGATTATCGCGTTGATTACTAATCATTTTTCCTTGAACAACAACAACGACAACAACAGTTGGAAGTTCAACGCCACTTGTATCATTGCAATTAACAGTACAGTATTGGAAAAGAGTACAATCTCCTGTGCTTGAGCTTTCACTAAATCGATTGAATCTGATAATCAATTAACTCGAATACTGTTATTTGTTAAATGGTAAATTGCCAATGCTTTTCACTCAACGAATCACATGATTCAAAATAAGTTTATCTGCTTATTAATCAAAAATAATCGTAGCAATCAGACTTCTTGCAGATGTAACCATATCTATAGATGCCCAGCTGCAGATGCAGTATTTCAACACTATTCTAGCTAAGAAATTCGCTTGAAAGGGAGAAAAGGTAGGAAAGCTAATACGAGAAATAAGCAATCTTATCGTTCTCCTTATTTATCATTAAGCCTGGGATATATTTGTTTTTCCAAGCTAATATCAGCGTTTAGCATTTATAGCAATTACATTCCTTCTTATCTATACCTTAGGTGTTAACTATCGACTCGCCAAACTGCTTAATGCAGCTAAAGGGAAAATTGCTATTGATTGCGATCAGATCTATAAAGACAACAATTGGGACAATGTAGCGAATATAACATTCATTCTTGGAATACTGAGCTCGAGGTAAAGAGCCGAAGAAGGCTCTGAACTACAAGCACAAACATTATTTCATCGGATGTGACGAAAACCCCGACTTTCCTACCACCATTATATGCTGTACCTCAGTCCCACTAACACAAGGTTCATCGAAGGAGTAACATAGTTCTTTTTATTCTAATCCTTAAGGCTATATCATTTATTTGTATCTATATACAATAATCAAGTCCCTTCATAAGTGCTCTTGACTTGTAGATGCCAATTCAAATACAATTTTCTGGTTATATACACTCTTTTGATCACACACTGGTAACCCAACTTCTGCTAAAAAAATTGGTTTCCGTCGGTGGCCCTAAGCTTGATGCCGGGGCCCTCTAAAGGCTAAAGCAATGATGGAAGTAAAACCTTGGCCTAAAAAGCCTATATATATAAGAAGATACTCTTTACTTAAGAAAACAATAATAAATCTCAATGATAACAACTCTTTTACCATACTCATGCGCCAAAACTTTAACCTTCCACTCCTACCCCAAACCTTCACCATTCTCCCCATACAACGAGACAGAGAAGAAACCCAAAAATACGATTCCAAAGTCTCAAAACTCCATCCATACATTCGCCATCATTAACGCCGAAATAAGTAAACGTAACGCGATGCTATAACGTCCAGCGGTACCTATAGACCATGATAACAATCGATTATTGATGGGCATGATGAAAATCAAGCTAGTAAATTTCTCTTATATATAAATTCAACACCCTCCTCTCCTCTTCGTTTCAATTATCAATAACTCCCAGGCATTCACAATATCTATATATCTATCGTAGCCCCTTAAATCTTCGCTAATTAACCTTACACACACTTGATAACAGGATAATCTTTAAAGTTCAAAATTGTACAAAAAACCCCATAGAACATCAAAAGATGGAAGTTTCGCGATAATTGCAATGGTGGATGATGTTGGTACATTATTTACAGTATACCTTAGTGATAGGATCGAAGATGAAAAGTTGAGATTTTTCTGGGAAGGATAATAGAGATGGGGAAAAGAGAGAAAGGAGTGGGGGAACCAGATTTAGTATACGTAGGGGTACGAAGACACCGCTTCTTTTTACTAGTGGGTGAAAGTAGGTAATCTAATGGAATGAGAAATCTGGAGGTAGGCGAGGATAGAAAATACGATTTAAATCAAGGGCAGCTGAACCCGCAGGCGCGGTGCAGAAATCAATACGCTCTGCGGAGTGGAAGTTGCACGCACTAGTGGGGACAGGAAAGAGATGATTTGATGAGATTCCACTTTATGCTCTCTACCATAGAACCTAAGATTTCACTACGTTTAATTCTACTTTAAACCTAACAGATGGATATGCCTTGGACTTGAGTGGCCCGCATTGACATCCAATCAATATTGCTAGAAATACCCTCCTTTTAACCCTACAAAATTCAGTGATGAAAGGGTTTGCCAGGCTATTGGTTTTAAAAAATTTCATTTCTGATGTCTCAAAGTTGACAGCTGGCTTACCATGTCAATTTAATACCTAGTTTAAAGGATCAGTATACTGTTGGTTGATGGGGTTCAAATCCGTTTTAAGGCTTAAGTCCCCTACCCTACATCCCGCCACCCCCCCCCCATTCCGCCATCCATGTTATACCAAAAACAGCTATTTCGATCTATTAATAACTTTATAACAAATGAAGCTATTAAATTGAAATTTGAAATATGACTTTATGATAGGATTATTACTAGATTTCAAAAGGGATTATATTTTTGCGATTTTTTTAGAAAAAGTTATAAAGAGAATAAAATCTCTAGTTTTTCATTTGTATGTAAATCCCATACAAAATTGAACGTTTTTTAAAATGCTAATAACTTTTTGACAAAAATTATTAAAAATAATTTGTATGTTTTTTTATCATTATAATAGAGTATGAATTATAAATGTATATTTATTTAATATATTATACGTTATAATTAAGTTTTTATCTATGATTATACATTTTCTCATACAAATTATTTGTTAGCAAAACTTATAATTCCAAAGCGGATAGCCTAGCAGACGCAGGAGCCAAGAGCGATATAGTGGATCCAGGGCCTACTGTGCAACCTACGATCAGTGGTATAGGATCGATAGCACGAAGCCTGGCTCACAACGTTACAAGTGGATGGTGGCGCAAAAACGAGCCAACGTTGTCAGGGGGGGTATCGCAAATGGCAACTAGACTACGCTTTGAAGGAGCCTACAGAACACGCCAAGCTGCGATTTCGCACTCCGTTTAAAAACGATCGACAATCAGCACTTGCTAGTGAATCGTTTGAAGCCGGTAATATACGAAAACGTGGACGAGGAGCAGGCTCAACAAGAGGGCCTCTTACAAGAATCCAGCGGCTCGGCCTTCTCATCCCAGAGACTCAACGCTCGAAGCTGCTCCGCCCGCACTTCTCGATTGGCTGCAGAACGGATCCAACGGAAGGACTAACCAAAGAAGAAGCAGCTCAAGCCTTCAAAGAGTGGTGGCGACAACTCCCACCCGAGGACTACACGATCTTCTCCGACGGATCAGAACAAACCATTGATCGCAAACATTGTGTTGGCTACGGATATGCAATATATCGCAACGGCACTCAAATAGCGTCCGGATTTAAGCAGATCCGAAGCGACTCACATGTATTCGATGCAGAAGCGATAGGAGCATGGCGCGGATTGGAGCACCTAATTACTACGCTTAAAGATTCCCCGAACAGCCGGATCTGGATGTGTATCGACAGCACATCAGTCATCTGGGGCATACGCGGAAACGCACCGCCTACAACGCGCAATGGGCCTTCCAAAAGTGTCACAAAGCGATGAAACAACTCGATATCAGGATAAAGTGGTCTCCTGGACATATGGAGATTGAAGGCAATGAGGAAGCAGATCGCTTAGCAAACGCAGGCGCAACTGGGCCCCATGGACCAGGCAATCGACAAGCTGCCAACAATCAGCGGGGTTCGAACGATCGTCCGCCGGAAGCGCCTATACTCAGAGACTAACTGGTGGGAAGAGATAAAGACCTCTCTCTCCGCTGGCTACAAGGAGTGGTCTCCTAAATACAACACAAAGGAGCCCAAGGAACTAACACTACCAAGAGCAGTCCTGCACCGACTGCTAGCTATGAAAACAGGCCATGGCGACTACGCCGCTTACCATCAGCGATTTGATCATCAAAACAACAAGCTGGAAATGCTCATGTGGCAGTGCAAAGGAACCATATCACTTCTTTAAGTGCACAATAAACAATCTAAAAGCGTTCAGACTGGCCTCTTGCCCCTGTAGAAATGCAATCTAACAAGCAGGCGATCACATACATCAAGAAACTTATACATACACCTAGCAAGCTCACTCAGCTGATTACCGACTCAGAGTTTTACACTCAGATCTGTCCTAACTACTAAAGGACCCTCAGGAAGGAATCATCTTTTCAACAAGCCCGCCGCCCCCCCCTTATAAACTTATCACTCAACTGATCACTCAAACACACCTCACCTCTAAAAATCGCAAACCCAAGATACAATACAAGAGCCTTGCTGCTTGGCTAAAACAAAATAGCAACCCACTCACGCTTCTTCTCCTCCATCATAGGGATCAGGAGCCCACAACGAGCCTATCCACCCGGGAACCAAGCTCTACCTTAACAATAACCCGGATCAGACGTACCCTTTCTGGAAACAGAAGAGGATCGCACCTGCAGAGGAGCGAACAGCCCCTGGCATTGAAGTTAAATTGCTAAATTCGGTCGCGACGATCACGCCGCTCAAAATAGTTTCCTTATCTTAGCACGTCTAAATACCCTTAGGGAGGTCCAAAACAGACGTTAATTAATATAATAAAATAATAAAATAAAAATGAAGGAGCCTATGGAACTCAAACTCTCTAGGCCCAACTCTGCATCGACTACTTGCGCTGCGATCCAGGCACGGCGACTTCGAGGCTTACCATAAACGTTTCAAGCATGAAGACGCAGAGACTCACTGTCCATGCGGTAAAGCTAAGACCCCGGAGCACCTTGTTTTCTGTGAGATCTCGGTTAGGAGGTTCCACTCGTGGCCGCTAAAACCTGTTCGCCCACCGACAACCGCCCGGAAGGGCATGACTATATTACAACGGCTTCTTGCTCTCCCACAAGAGTTCGAGCGCTTTGTCACAACAACGCGATACTTTAAGTTTTGCAACCGAGAGCCTAACGGCATCCCAAACAGCGCTCGACCTAGCGCCACACCCTCTCCTCCCCCTCTTCCCCCCCTCTCCTCCCCCTTCCCTCTTTACCCCCTCCCCCCTCTTCTCCCGCTTCACCTCGGAGCCTAATCTGAGGCGCGACCCATAGAGCGCGGCACAACACTCTATACGACGATACAAAGGCTGCATCCTAACGTAACAACTGCCCTTTAGCACTCCCTACCAATGTGATTGCCATACAGCCCGACATTCACTCTTTTTAGATATAACAAGCAAAGGCTAATCCCTTCAATGCAGGACGCTCCCTCAAACGGCGGAAGGAGGCTGCCCAACAGAGCTAGAGTTGTGAGAGACCGCCGGGAGGAGGCGGCCTCAAGTGCTTCAACCTAGCGACGTCGTACGACACGTACCTAAGTGGTGAGCTCTTGGGTCTTCGACCCACTAGTGTATCACCGTCTCTAGTACCCTCGGGAGGTCAAGAGCCTAGCTAGCTCATATAGACGTTAAACATAATAAATAAAATAAATAAATTATAATTCCAATAGATCATTAATGTCACGGGTTCAATACGTAGTTATGTGGATGCCTTAGGCATCCACCCTCCATATAGTCGGCGTCTCTCCGCCTCCTTCTTCACTCCTTGTAGAATATCATACATCTTACCTAGTACCTATCTCTTGCACCGTGATAGTATATTTCTACCTTACAAAAGAGTCTCGTTGCAGCAAGAGCAATCCGACTCTGAAAAGAAATTCTTTGTTCCTGTTTTTACCTGTCCAAGGCAGGTCTTTCTACAGTTTTCACGATCTTTTGCGCCTTTTGCGCCTCTTCGCCTTCGTCTTCGCCTTCTTCTTCGTCTTCGTCTACGTCTTCGTCTCGTCCTCTTTTCCCACTATGGCTGACACACCGGGCACTTCGAGCACTAGCTCACCACCACCTGTTTTGCCTGAGACACTTAGAGCTGAAATCAACAACGCTTTTAATCAATGGCAGTGGATTGCAGGAGAGCTATCTAGCCTCCAGGATCATGAACTTCACAGCCCCCCTTCCTTTATTGACATTAACACAAGATCAGCAGGATTACCTTAACCATCTGTGCAATGTTATTAATCGCACGCTCGATTCACTCTTTACCACTCAACAAACACTCGAACGAGACTTGGCTACAGAGCGTCTCCTCAAGACTGCTGTAGACAATCAATTAAGCATTCAACTTCAACTGACTCAATTGTTTACAATCTCAACTCGCACAAAACCCACAGGCGCTCCTGCCCAAGGTGGGGCTGGCCGACGACAAACTTCGAAGAACCCTGAGCCCCTTCGAGGGGAGAAGACAGGATTGATGTCTCGACAAGAGGAATACACTGCCTGGAAGAAAGGCTTACAAATCTGCTGGACAATCGATCCGACTGTTTTCGATACAGAAAGAAAGAAGCTTTTACATTTAGCCTCTCTTATTGATGGCCGTGCACGTCAAGAGAGATTGATCGACATAAATGATATCATCAATGGAACCTCGATCCACACTACTAGCGACTCCTTTCTCAGCAAGCTCGATGGGCTTTACATCTCAGTCGATGTGGCACGCGAAGCCTCGATCCGATTTGATAAACTCAAGATGACCGACAAGATGTCTTTTTCGGCTTTTTATACTCAACTAGAACATCTCGGTACAGCATGTCACAAGTAACCACGCGAGATGGTTGCAGCAATGAAGACGAAAGTCTCCTACAATCTTCAACGACTACTTATGCAAGATTCCAATCCTTGTTCTCTTACCGACGTCGATGGTTGGAAGCAGAAGTTTGAAGTTTGGAGTCAGGAATCTACGGGAGAATGAGCACCTTTTGGGATCAAAAATGAACTCGAGCTTTACACAACCCTATACATCCCCGACCAATACATCGTCCGCTGTACCAGCATCATCTGATCCTATGGATCTCGATGCTTTCAAAACACGAGATCAACAACGAGAAGAGGAACGTCCGACTTGGTCTCTGCCATTATTGCAAGAAACCTGGTCACTCAGTATGGGACTGTGATGCCAAGAAACAAGCGGATACACAACGAGCAGCTAGAGGAGGCCCCGGATTCGCGGGTTCCCGAGGAGGTTTCGGCGGCCATGGCTCGTATCGAGGTGCTCCCGCCGGTCGAGGCAATCAACACTCTAATCAATACCCTAACAATCGTGGTGGATCTTACAATCGAAATATAATTTCCAGGAATACGGTTCTCGGGGTAGTTATAGCAACAACAACAATGCCCATACTACATTCTATCCTAAGCAACAATTGAATACGTTTCAGGGATTCGTCGAAACCGAGTCTTTAGCACCTTCAGAAAGTGCATCTAACACTTCACCCCACAACACATCAACATCTCCAATCAATGATTACACGGGAAAAGCCCAACCTCCACACTGAGTCGCTCTTGGAGGTCGTCAAGGGATACTGAATGGATAAGACGAGCTGTAGTTAGCAAAGAGCCTTTGCAGCTTAGCACTATAGATAGCAAATCTCTACTCGTTAAAACAACTATGTTCCCAGCGCATGAATCTTCTTTTGATGTGACTAGCCTGATTGACAGCGGATGCTCCGGAAAAGCGTTCGCAGATCGGTCTTTTGTTATTAATCATAAGATACACACTCAAACTCTGCCCCATCGAAGGGAACTTTGCTTAGCAGATGGCAAAGTTGCGGATATCATTACTGAATATTTTATTATGGATATAGCTATGGGACTACATTGTGAAACCTGGCTGTTTTTTGTTACCAAATTATCTCCCGACACACCGGTCATCTTCGGCTTGCCGTGGCTTCAATGCCATAACCCGCATATAGACTGGTCGAATATGACTCTCTCCTTCACATCATCCTATTGTGCCATGCAATGTTGCCCTCGAGATACACCGCACGCCGTTCGGGCACCAACGATCCACTCACCACGACCGGCTGCAGATCTATATTAGTAGTTCGGGAACAGTCTCAGATAGAAAGAGTTTTGGACGCATTACCGCCGGTTAAGGAATTTCTTGAGGAGGCTTATCGATCGCCATATGTGGAAGACTGGTTCGAGGAAGACGAGGGATACGAGTCGGTTACCAGTAAAGACGAATTAGACATTGAAACAACACTTACACCGGGTATGAATCATTATCTCGCACAAGAACTTGTAACGGAGGTCCTTGTACGCAAGCTCAGATGATAGGCAATCTCCCGAATACACATGCAGTTCCAGTAGAAAAAATGGCCGGTCAACGCAGACAACGAATCAATCCAAAGCGTGGTCATCTACCACCACTTTCAGTGCCAATACCAGAAGTGCAGCCACCTTTATTAAGCCCAAACATGGAGGATATTCGTTGGCTACAGGCCTCGAGTTTTGTTTCTTTCTGTCGACAGGATAATGTTCGTGCAATGAGGATTACTTGGGACGAACTTGATCAGGCAGCAGAACGTCGGACTACAAACAGTAGGGAATCTCTCAATACAACCACTTTACTACAAACAGTTCAATCTCAACGAAGAAGAATACAGAGATATCCTGCTCGGTGAAGGGGATCTAGCTAAAACCCTATCTCAACTACCACCACACTTACATGATTTTGTTTACGACTGTTACAAGCCGGCTCACTTGCGCAAGATCTCGGAGGCAGATGTCTCTAAGTTTCTAACTGGAAAACCCGAACTCAGTGATGCGGAGATTCGACAAAAGCTTCCCCTCTGGTTGCAAGACAAGCTACCCGCATTCCTTCCGCGTCATGCGGACACTCTTCCACCACGTCGAGCATGGGATCATAAGATTGAGCTGATGCCTGGAAAGGAGCCACCATACTTTAAGAACCGCCCATTATCACCATTGGAGCTCGAAGTTGTACGTAAGTGGATTGACGACAACCTTAGTAAAGGCTTCATTCGGGAATCAAGATAATCACGTAGTGCTGCACCCTTGCTTTTAGCTGCTAAGCCAGGTGGCGGCGTACGCATATGTCAAGATTATCGAGGATTAAATAATGTCACAATAAACAATCGTTATCCACTCCCTATCGTTCGCGAAACACTCTGGATGCTCTTTGCAATGCTACAGTATATACAAAACTGGATATCATTGCCGCTTTCAATAAACTCCGTATTGCAGAAGGTGATGAATGGAAGACAGCTTTTATTACCCGTTTCGGTCTTTTCGAGTCACTCGTTATGCCCTTTGGCCTTTGCAATGCACCAGCATCCTTCCAACATTATATCAACCATACTCTGTTTTAACGAACTGGACAAATATTGCACAGCGTATCTGGACGATGTTCTCGTATACTCGGCGGACAAATCGGAGCACAGAGAGCATGTTCGAACTATAGTACAAAAGTTGGCAGATGCTGGACTACAGATTGATATAAACAAGTGCGAATTCGAGACTGTTTCTACCCGCTATCTAGGGTTGATAATTACAACAAACGGTATACAGATGGACCCTGAAAAGGTCACTGCAATCACGTCCTGGGAACAGCCACTTTCAGTGAAAGATCTACAACGCTTTTTTGGGGTTTGCCAAATTTCTACCGACGATTTATAAAGGACTTTTCAAAGATATGCCGGCCTCTCAATGACTTATTACGCAAAGACATTGGCTGGATTTGGGACGCGTCACATAGAGATGCTTTCGCTACGCTCAAGGATGCATTCATAACAGCGCCGGTTCTTGCATATTTTGATCACAACAAGCGGACGGTCCTGGAAACGGACGCTTCAGATTGGGCATCAGGAGGAGTACTTTCTCAATACGATTCCGATGGCCTTTTACGACCAGTGGCTTATTTCTCGGCAAAACACTCTGCAGCAGAATGCAATTATGAGATTTATGATAAGGAGCTTCTCGCAATCATCAAGTCTATGGAGGAGTGGCGACCAGAGCTTCAAGGTTCGCAGCAGGAATTTGAGATTCTCACTGATCACAAGAACCTGGAGTACTTCACTACAACGAAGGCTCTAAACCAACGACAAGTCCGCTGGTCTGAGTTCCTCTCTCATTATAAACTTCCGTATAGTCTATCGATCAGGGTCTAAGGCTATTCGACCAGACGCTTTGAGCCGAAAGAGGGAGGATAGACCAAACTTTGCGACTGGAGACGACGAACGCTTGAAGAACAGGGAGCGCATAGTTTTACCAGCAGACAAATTCGACATTGACCTTTATAATGAACTGAAAGCTGGTATTCACTTAGCACCAACAGACCTTGTAGTACCCGCAGAAGATAAACCAATCGATGAACTAATCGATGACGCCTATAGAAGATCAGATATGGCTCATCAACTTATTGCAGCAATCGAGGATCATCATGTACGCAAATGGCCAGTAGAATTCAGGAAAACACTTCGAGTTGCTATGCAAGACTGCTATGTAGCAAATAATAGGATTTATTATCGAGAGAGATTATGGATTCCACCAGACGATGAGTTAAAAGTACAAATCATCTATAGGATGCACTCGTCTGGCCCAGCTGGGCATCCAGGTCGGACTAAAACAATCGACCTCGTCTCTCGCACATATTGGTGGCCACAAATGCACCAGGAGGATTGCTTCATACGTGCAAGCATGCGAGCTCTGTACGCGCACAAAGTCATCAAGGTCGGCCCCACCCGGATTCCTACGCCCATTACCAGTCCCCTTTCGAGCCTGGTCTGATATATCGATAGATTATATTACACCGCTTCCAGATTGTGCTTATTATGATTCCACATACAAGCATATTCTAGTTGTCGTTTGTCGATTGACTAAAATGAGACACTTCATAGGGGTTAGAACGCTTACAACAGAAGAGCTTGTTGATGTCTTTATCAGCCGCATCTATACCTTACATGGCCTACCAGATAACATCATCTCCGATCGTGGTACACAGTTCGTATCCGGTTTCTGGTCTCAATTAGCTGAACGACTAGCTGTAACTCTCCGGCACTCTTCAGCATTCCACCCGCAAACAGATGGGCAAACGGAACGAATAAATTCTGTTCTCGAGCAATATTTACGAGCCTTCGTGAATTTTCATCAGGACGATTGGATGCAGTGGTTGCCTCTTGCTGAATTCGCATCGAACAATATGACTTCGGAGACCACCGGCTGCTCGCCATTCTTTCTAATTATGGGTTTAATCCACACATTGGCGTAGAGCCTAGCAAACCTTGCCCGCCGGATATGACTATAGCACAGAAACGGGAGTTTTTCAAGGGCAATAAGACGGCGGACAGAATGGAAAGAATTCTGTCACAACTACAAGCTCTCGCTAGGCAAGCAGTTACGATATATGAAGAAAACGCAAACCGGCATCGTATCGACTCACCACGCTATTGTATAGGCCAAAAGGTGTTTGTAAACGCTAAGAACATGAAAACCTCTCGGAAGGCAAAGAAATTGGATGATCGGTGGATAGGGCCGTATGAGATTATAAAAGTTTATCCTCGTTCCTGTCTTGTTCAATTGCCAGACAACGTTCGGATATTTCCTGTTTTTCACCATTCGTTACTCACTCCTGCAATCGACAGAATACGTTTCCCAGCACAGGCTATAATTAACGAATCAGAGTCAACTACCACTAGAGATAGGATCCTCGAAAGGGAGGACGGCGAGAGTGAGCCAGTACAGAAATGGATCTTTGAAGGAGTTATAGATAATCATAATGAAGACGGTCATCATTATCTAGTCAAATGGAAGCATTATGCTCCTACTTGGCAACCAGCAGCAGACTTGAAAGGGGAACGAAAAACTATTGGCAGAGTATCATCGCACATACCCTGAAAAGCCCGGCCCACCAAGATGGGTATTGGATGACCCTGAAGCTAAAGCAATCCTGTCACCGACACTAGAACGCTCAGAGAAGGTACAGGGAGTTCGAAGATCGACTCGCGAAAGAAAAGCCAGATCAGTGTGAAGCATCTGAGCTATTAATTCGGCAGATTCGACTATTCATTTAATTTATACATAATGGTAAGCTGTACAGTGGATTTAGTTTGCTTGGGACAAGCAAGCCCTTGAGGGGGGGTACTGTCACGGGTTCAATACGTAGTTATGTGGATGCCTTAGGCATCCACCCTCCATATAGTCGGCGTCTCTCCGCCTCCTTCTTCACTCCTTGTAGAATATCATACATCTTACCTAGTACCTATCTCTTGCACCGTGATAATTAACCACAAATTATAATATATATTTAAAAGAATGTGTTATATCGGAAATAGTATAAAAGTTTCAAAAAAACATACAAATTATTTTTAATAATTTTTGTTAAAAAGTTATTAGCATTTTAAAAAGAATTCAACTTTGTATAGGATTTATATACAAATGAAAAACTAGAGATTTCATTCTTTTATAACTTTTTTTTAAAAGAATCGTAAAAATTTAATTTCTTTCGAAATCTATTAATAATCCTATCATAAAGTTATATTTCAAATTTTAATTTAATAGCTTTATTTGTTAATAAAGTTATTAATAGGTCGAAATAACTGTTTTTGGTATAAAACTGTTACGACGGTATCTAGGACACCGCGTCACATGACCAAGAAACACGTGAGAAGTATGTCCCATCGCTCCCATCAAATTAATCAGTGGGATCAATGGGACAACAGAGAACGAAGGTCTATATAAGGGAATGGGTTTCATTACAATGTAGAGCTTTATGCTCAAGAACAATCATTAGTTTCATTACTATAATTACGAGAATTGCAACCAGTTACCAACCTTATTGAATTCCTACTTGAAGTCTAGTCTAAACCACCTCGAGAGATCTCTAGCCACTTCCACGTGACCCCTAGAGGCAGCTCCCGTAACAAAAATGGGTGGCGGGATGTAGGGTAGGGGACTTACCATATGCACTGTGCCATTGCCTTGCATTGCAACGCCTCAACAATTTTCTTTTCTCCAAATGCGGCATCTACAGCTTAAGTTCTTCAGAAATTCACCTCTCCCTATCCCCCCTCGAAGCAGATCTTGAACACAACTTGTTCTTTTCTTCTAAGAGTTTGCTTTGGGCTAGCATTCGCAACTTATTCCCCACATATCTACTTTTGATTCTTCAGCATCATTTTTTCTCCAATAAGTGACGCCGGTTACCCCGCTAAGTATATCTTCAAATAAGCTTAGTCTGAGAGAGCAGATAGCCTTCAGCTTTTAGTTCCTACACCAAATCAAATCGATATCGAAATTTCTTACTTAGACAAATCTTTCCAAAAGAAAATATGGACACCCTTATTACACAGGTCAAGCAAGTCGCTGAGAATGCCGGTGAAGTTATTTACCAGCAGTTGATCGATCAGCTTCGAGAATTTACTCATTGTCTTGAGTCGGACCACCATGACATTATGCAGAGATTAATTTACCGTGTAAGTACCGGTAATAACTCTACTGTATCGATTCAACTAAATTCAGATCTCAGCAAATGGAGACTGTTATGATTCGAGTCGGTGAGGACCTGAAGCTCGAAGCTGGCTTCTGGCTTCTAGTGAGAGCCCTTTGACAGTAGAAGAACTCTCCGGGAAAAAAACAAAAAACTGGTGCTGCATCTACCTTGCTCGGTCGCATCTTGAGGTAGATAGCTTCAACGAAGCTTGTCAAAGAGACCGGAAAAGACCAGTATACCTCTACCACAATCACAAAACCACTTGCTATTTCGGGTAATAGAGCTGGCATCTATCATCAGTAATTTTGGCACTTCTCTACTTTGTTGGGATCTGAGTTTTGATACTTGGCAGATTCAACCTTGTCGGGCCTATGTAGGCCGATCTTCTAAATTACTTTGCGAAACACAAGTATCAAGACATATTCGACAGTAACGATATATGCTGGCATTCTACGAATCAAACGGACGAGCAGTTATTCAGCTGGGTCAGACGTCACCCTGATGTGGCAGCAAATTTTGGAAAATGGATGGCTCAATACATGCAAGGCCAGAAGACATGTTTGGATACCTTTCCACTAGAAAAAGAAGTGGGTGGCTGGAGGCCAACCATTGGTGAAGATGTGCCCCTAGTTAATTTTGGTGGAAAGGATAGCCCTCTTTTAGATGGATTGAGGGCAAAGGTTGCGGGGATCGAAGGTCGAATCATCTTGCAAGAACTGCCTAAAGATAGTAACCTGCGGTCTGGACAGAACCAGCCACATGACGCCAATGCAGCTGCGGAGAAGCCAGCTGCTGAGAACACCTTCCGTGATATTTATACCCCTCAACCCGTCAAAAATATGTGTTATAGCTTTTCATCAAGGATCATAGTCAGCTAACAATCACAGATGCAAAATTCTACTATATTCGAAGTGTATTCCACGACTTTCAAGATGACAAGTGCCGTTCTATTCTAAGCAACATTTTGCCGACAATGGGCAAGTAATCGGTTATTCTCATTGACGAAAAGATCTTCCCTGATTCCAATATTAACTGAAAGATGGGCCAAATTGATATCTCAATGACGGTTTGTTTTGCCTCTATCGAGCGGACAGAGGCAATGTGGGGTACCTTACTTGACTCGACTGGGCTTAAGATTGTAAGAAGATATCTCTATCATCCTGAGTTTTACGACGGTTTTCTTGTTTTTGAACGCAAGTGAAATGTCCCTTTTGAAAATTCCAAAGGTAGATGAGCGAATTCGGGTGGAAACCAGATCTCTAGATCAATCAAGGAGCCAGCCAGTTTTGAAGTAGAATGAACAAGGTCTTTTTTGATAAACAACAATTTATTTATTAGATTCTATGCGATTGTTCATGCGAAGACGTTGAGGCAATCTACATGATAATCCAATAATTGAGTATGGGTAGCCTCATTGAGGACACAAGACTGGAATGCAATGGGACCGCAGCGTTTCTAGGACTTTCTTTCTGCCGAGACTGTATGCCCAATTTAGGTGTATAAGCAAGCCTATCAGCTAACCTGTTAAGAGGACCCAAAGACCCCTGAGTATGAAGTACTTCAAAGCGTCCACCCCCCTTCGACACCTAATTTCTTCAAGCTCGAAGTGTTTTTCTTCCTAGCCACGAGCAACAACCAACATGGAGGGAACATCTGAATAGCCCTGTAACATTGCTGGCTCGGCCGACAATGTCACTGAAAAGGATCTTATAGTGAGGCTTCGTAGGATAGACGATTTTCTTGAAGACGTGGATGATACGGTAAACAGACTTATGCACTTGGTAAGATCTTATCACTTTTTCTGTCAATTTCACACTTCCAGCTGTCCATTGGTATCTATGAATGCCATAATCTTGGATGAATCCTTACCACAAGGCTTAGCCTCTCAAGCTAGCCGTGATTGGTGTGAGCGTTGACCTTAAGCTATACGACTTACTAGTCACACACAAAACACCCATGAGTATTCATGCTATCGCAAAGAACTCAGGAGCTAGTACTCAATTGTTAGATTCGGAACTCCCGATATCTTAACAATCAATTTTTCATGCTCATGATCCAAAAAATAGACCAATTACTGCGCTTCATGTCCTCCTATGGTGTCTGTTTTGCATGATTTGCCTGATGACTTGACCCGCAAGATCATCCATAATATCAAGTTGGTAATGGGCCAGGATCAAGTGTTGTTGATAGATGAAATGGCTCTCCCAGATGTAGGAGTTTATTCTCACGTAACTTCCATTGATCTATAAATGATGTGCGCACTGGCTTCGGTTGAGCGAACGGAAAGTCAATGGAAGGTGCTCTTCGCTAGCGAGGGCTTAGAGCTTGTACAGACAATTTGCTATAAGCCGACAAGCTATGAAAGTATCATGAAGGTGGTGAAGGTTTAGGTTTCATAAGCAGCCCAGTCATGTTATATGGTTGTCTCATTATAGCTTTATTTTATCCCTAAAAACCCAGTGATGACCAAACTCAGAATCAAGCCACTACGTTCTATTCTTCTTGGGGAAGAAAAGGTGTCACAGTGCTCTAGACGCTGATGCAGATGAAAATACCGCTCTTCGCTTTACAGAGAGTAATTTGCGTTATGTTGAAGCAGTGCGATTTCTCATCAGGCGAGGCACCGATCTCCATGCCGAAAATTCTAAAGGGAATACACCGCTACATGAAGCAACGGGCGGGTATTATATAAACTATAAAAGACATTTGACTAATGGATTCTATTGCTATAGGCATACGTGTTGGACGAATGCTGATTTGATGAGATTGTAGGGTGAGGTGATGGGTGTCTTTTTGGATGCTGGATGTGATCTTGACCACCCGTGTAACGTAGCTTGTAAAATACCTTGAACGATACTGGAAAAAATGAGACGAAAATAGGAAGAAAGGGAAGAGTCTTGGAAAAGGAGGGTTCAAATAAGGACCGTAAGGGGAAGAGCAAGGGGCAGAGGAAGGCAGTGTTTCTCCGAGCTGCAAATTTTAGTTGATTCACAACTCAAACATAAATGCCAACTGTAACTTGCTTGAGTTGAATTCTCTGACGTAATAACGGAGACCATCCATCTTTATTCGTAATGCTGCGCGGTTATAAAGATTATGCGTGAGAGATTCGAGATGTTTTGAAGAGATAGCTTTATCTTGGTACTTTGCATCAATGGGCCTTAAAGCTGTATCAGAAGGTGCTTGTCCGGAAACACCCAGATACGTTCACCAGCATGAACAACCTCACCGGAGTGCTCGACAGTCAAGGGAAGTATAAGGAGGACGAGATCATGCGCTAACCCAACAAGGGAAATTCTGCAGTTAGAGACATCGAAGATGTTAGAGAAAGGGGAGAAACTTCTCAACTAGTCCTCTACAAAAATTCACCCCTCTTCCTTTATCTTCTCCTGCTCCAAAGCTGAAACCCACTCACCTAAGTCTGTTTCAACGACCTAAACTGTCAGAAATCCCCCCTAACCCGCTTTATCTCGACAGAGTCTAATACGCGGTCTCTATTCTGGCGGGTATTGTTTGAGAAGCTCACAATGAATCATTCTCTGCTAGACAAGCTTTTCTGTAAAAAGTATGAGTATAATAAAGATCTCTCTAGCAGGATAAACATATACGCACTCTTTTTGGCATTACCACTGATGCTAAAAAGTTGTTTTTGGAAAGATCTTACTGATCAATGCGTTCGATGAATGCGGTTTCTTGTGACGATTCGTCACGGATTAGGGTCACATGTTCATTTGATCACGAGACGCTCTTCCCAAATATTCGCGTAGTTTGAATTGATTATATATAATTTATGATTTATATAATTTAATTGTGATTTGTAAGCCACAGCGACAGCGAGGTAGGGATAGCCTGAGGAAGGTGGCGATCCTTTCAAACCCTGCAAGCTCCGATATTCCGATTCTCTCAATCCTCCCTGGCCCTTCAATTTCCTTTTCTTGCAGGTTATTACTTAGCTGCATCTTGTATTACCCGTGGACATATGCAGCATATGCATACCGTCGTGAGTAGGAGAACCGGAATCAATAAGTACACCTCATTGATCTTCGGTATTCCGTCCTTTGATATAATCTTCTATATACGAGATGTGAATTAGATAGTAATACGAGTGAGCATGAAGGATTAACATGTACATTTATTTCCTGCTAAGATTTTGGGCACAAGCTTAAGATGAATACAGCAAGATGAATATGGCACGATGAATCAAGTACGGATACTACGTACATATCCACCAAATGCTGTGGCCAATGAATCGTTTGTTTGTTTGTCCCAACATGCAAGAAGCACTTCTACGGAGTATAGAATCAGTCAATTAGCTGCTCAAATGCACAGGGGAAAGGTAAGTAGAAAAAAAAGAGAGTAACCATTAGCCCCCACCACGAAATCATCGATTTTCTCCATTCTTGACTAACCAACAACTAATTTATCACAAATATAAGAGTATTCCGAGTATTCTGAGTACGGAGTGATTACAATCTGTTATCGTGATATTTAACAATTAACATCATACCCCGATCAACTTTCAACATGGTTAAAAAGCAATTTTTGAAAGATAACAAAAATTCGAAGAAGTCAAAGAACTCACCCCAGGTAAGGCGTCATAGATATTCCAAAACCAAATCAATATGCAGGTGATGTAACACATACAGATCCCAGCAACTGCTGATGAATATCTCGCCGGTAAGTCTTTACTTTCTTTGTGAGACTGATGATGAGGATCAAGGCTGAGACATTTCATAGCTGGAGTCGATTTCGAGGAAGCTGGTGAAAAGTGGAGAGGTGGTGATGCTGTAAAGGTAAGCCACCACCTACCTCTATGCATACCTATGCCGTTCTAAAATTGGGGCCATCGTAGTCTACTAGGTTCTTCATTAGAGCAGTCAATAACTATGAGGAAGCATTGAAAAAGTTCCCAAATTCTTTCGACCTTGCTTATAACAAGTAAGAAACTCTTGAAAATCCGGGTACGGATCTCAGCTTACATCTCAACAGAGCCCGGGTTCTATATGAGCTTACACAGTATCCAAAGCTCGCAGCTCAATTACCTGGAGCTCTTTTGGACCATCTGACCACGGCCTTGGAAGCAAGTCGGTATGCATTAGGGTTAAAGCAGGATAATGCCGATATCTTGTTGTATGTACATCAATCCTTTCAAATATTTGCTTCTCACGGCTAACAGCATCAGTAATACTGCGCAAGTTCTTACTAGTATTGCGGAGGTCACATCGGAGACAAGAAGCATTGGCAACGATGATAACCCTAGCTCTATTTGAGGAAGCTATTGAGCTTTTCCAGAGGTGTCTTGCATTACAGGAGTACCAATACACTGAATCACAAGCACAAGCTAATTTTTGTACCGAAATCAGATCCAGATCCAGACCCTGAGGAGGGCAGAGTTTTATTGTCAGATGCTAGTTCCCAACCTCCACAAGATGATCGATGGGCTACTATCGTTGAGCCAGTAACCCTTGATACTTTGCTCGATACTCTAATAGCTCAGTTACAAACTCTCGCCACATTATGTGGATTGGTGAATGTAGATGCAGGCCGAGGATTGGCATGGATTGAAGAATACTCAACCCCACTCATTGGTCAAAAATTACAAGACTACCTTCAAGGCACTACAGATCGGGAGCAAGAAGCCGGTCTTGCCAAATCGAATTTTATCGCCGCTCTCGCCGATGCCAATTTCCGAGTCCAAAGAATTGATCTTGGTACCTACGAACGAGTTCTGAATGATGCTTATTCATCTTTGGATCTTGATGATCATCCCGAAGGACTTTGCGATAAAGCCGAAGCATTCATCTCATACAATGCATCTCTTCGTCTGAATTACGATGCAGCACAGTCACCTGACGTATCAGCATCACGTTGGAAAGTTCTGAGTGCGGCACTCGATCATCTGACGAAAAGCTTCCAAACTTCCCTCTGCGGATAATCTACCCAAGATTCACATTTTGCGAGGTGATGTCGAACTTTTGAGATTTCAGTTGGGTCAACAGCCAAGCAATTATGATGTCGCTTTCAAGAATGGGACCGTGTTAGCGAAAAAATGCGGAGAAATTCTACCGTGGCGCGGCCATTCTAGCGAGAAATGAGGGGTTGACGAAAGAATTGGAGGAAGCGGGAGTCAAGGAAGCTCTGGCTATGAGTTCGTATGGGTGAGAAAGTTAAACTTTTGGAAGCTGTCAAATTACATGCCGGGCTCGTGAGGGGTGTCTTGGAGGATTCTCTTGATGATGGGCTGGTCTCATATGAAGCTTTATCTGCCCATGGGTATTGCATAAGGATATTTGGTGGCACGGAATCTCGAGATAAATAATAGGTACCGTACATGTGGCTCATTGCAATATTGAGGGGTAGATGGATGTCTGTGCCAGTGGCCCACTTGAACATTCCAAGGTTAAGAGAGCTACTTTGTACGTGGAAGTCTAGATTGGCCTTGGACGATAGAATGATAAGAGCCTTGGGGATAGCATCAATTTGCAAAAAGAGATTTCTTGGTGTTTTGAATCAGAACTTGCAATTGTTCCTATCTAACTTTGTATACAATATCGGTCCATAAGTAGATGTGCCCTTCCTGATACTACATAGTCTTGACTATAACCACAAATGCTCATATGTTATTCTATTAAAGCATGAATTTGATTTCATCATCATGATCAAATGAATCAGACCTGGAGATAATAAACAAGCTTCCTGGATCGTGCACATCCCTGAATTTTGCACGCTTTTTTTCGACTTTCAAAATATCAACACTATAAATTCAAAAACCTAACGAAATTGTTACGGGAGCTGCCTCTAGGGTCACGTGGAAGTGTCTAGAGATCTCTCGGGGTGGTTTAGACTAGACTTCAAGTAGGAATTCAATAAGGTTGTAACTGGTTGCAATTCTCGTAACTATAGTAATGAAACTCATGATTGTTCTTGAGCACGAAGCTCTACATTGTAATGAAACCCATTCCCTATATAGACCTTCGTACTGAAGTCGACCGACAAGTCGACCGGCAAGTCGATCGATAAGTCGATCGGCTTTGATCACATGACACTTGTCCCGTGATTCCTATTGTCCTAGCTTGTCTTTTCTTTGTCCTGGGCTTAATCCCCTGGGACATTACTAATCCTAGTGAAGCCTTCTTGCTTACTGTGTTCTGTCTTTCCTAGGACCTACTGTCCTGGGAACTATGTTCTAGGTTCCTAGGGTATCCTATGACTAATACTATATACATGCCTGAGGCTTTCCTTGGGTGCCTAGTGTCCCCCGGTATACTGCAGCTGAATCACTGAGGCCTATAATACCATTATAGCCTATAAGTCAGTGATTCTACAGCCTGTTACTAATCCGTTGTAACAGAAATGCCTTCAGAGGCTCGTATAGAAGCCACATTAAATTATATTAAAGGGCAAGAACGTTTTAAATATTCCCAGATAGCTAAAATATATAAAGTTAACTGTTTTACACTATTTATTTATTTATTTATTATTGTTTTACGTCTATATGAGCTAGCTAGACTCTTGACCTCCCGAGGGGTACTAGAGACGGGTGATACACTAGTGGGTCGAAGACCCAAGAGCTCACCACTTAGGTACGTATAGTACGTCGTCGCTAGGTTGAAGCACTGAGGCCGCCTCCTCCCGGCGGTCTCTCACAACTCTAGCTCTGTTGGGCAGCCTCCTTCCGCCATTTGAGGGAGCGTCCTGCATTGAAGGGATTAACCTTTGCTTGTTACATGAAAAAGAATGTCGGGCTATACAGCAATCGCACTGGTAGGGAGTGCTAAAAAGAGCAGTTATTACGTTAGGATGCAGCCTTTGTATCGTCGTATAGAGTAATGCGCCGCGCTCTATAAATCGCGCCTCAGATTAGGCTCTGGGGTGAAGCGGAGAGAGAGTAGGGGGGGGGGGGGGAAGGGGAGAGGATGGGTTGGGAAGGGAGGGGGGGGGAGGAGAGGGGAGGGAGGGGAGAGGTCGGGGGCAACGCTCGGTGGGACGTTGTCTGGAGTGCCGTTGGGCTCCTGGTTGCAGAACTTGAAGTACCGCGTCGTTGTGACAAAGCGCTCGAACTCTTGTGGGCGATCAAGAAGCTGTCGTATGTAGCCGTGCCCTTCTCCAGCGTTTTGTCGGTGGGCGAGTAGGTTTCAGTGGCCACGAATGGAATCTCCTGACGGAGATCTCACAGAACACAAGGTGCTCCGGGGTTTTAGCCTTACCGCATGGACAGTGTGTCTCTGCGTCCTCGTGCTTGAAGCGCCTATGGTAGGCCTCAAAGTCGCCGTGCCTGGATCGCAGCGCAAGTAGTCGATGTAGAGTCGGTCTGGGAAGATGGAGTTCTATAGGCTCCTTCAAAGCGTAGTCGAGTTGCCATTGGCGGTACCCACCTGACAACGTTGATTTGTTCTTATACCACCAATCACTTGTGGCGTTGCGAGCCAGGCCTCGTGCTATCGATCCTATACCGCTGATCGTAGGTTGCGTAGTAAGCCCTGGATCCACTATACCGCTTTTGGCCCCTGCGTCTGCTAGTTCATCCGCTGCCTCGTTGCCGATTATACCCTGGTGCCCAGGTTTTACACTATTCCAATATCATAAAAGCAAAACCACCTCCTGTATAGTAGTATATGCCGATATATATCAATCTTTTTCAATAAAGCAAAAAAAGGCTTTTATTAATTAAATTAATAAGTTAATATAGAAATCTTTACCTTCTATTAATGGCATAATCCGGAATTTTGCAAAAAAAGATTATAAACCGCTTTATAAAGAAGAATTAAACTGTAAATTTTGTTAAGAGGTATAAAATCATTTTAAATATTGATATCTTCACTATATTAATAATTTGTGTATAAAAGCTAATAATATTGGAATGTTTGAAATACTTTTATAATCTAATGTTACGGGAGCTGCCTCTAGGGTCACGTGAAAGTGTCTAGAGATCTCTCGAGGTGGTTTAGACTAGACTTCAAGTAGGAATTCAATAAGGTTGTAACTGGTTGCAATTCTCGTAACTATAGTAATGAAACTAATGATTGTTCTTGAGCACGAAGCTCTACATTATAATGAAACCCATTCCCTTATATAGATCTTCGTCTTACTTGGACAGCTGGGACAGCCGGTCGCTCCTGGAGCGCTGTCGTTCCTGAGCTGTCCATCACGGGACACTAATCCCGTGACTCTTGGTGTCCTAGCTTATTCTTTTGTCCTAGGGCTAATCCCCTGGGACATTACTAATCCTAGTGAAGCCTTCTTGCTTACTGTGTTCTGTCTTTCCTAGGACCTTCTGTCCTGGGAACTGTGTTCTAGGTTTCTAGGGTATCCTATGACTAATACTATATACATGCCTGAGGCTTTCCTTGGGTACCCTAGTGTCCCTCGGTATACTGCAGCTGAATCACTGAGGCCTATAATACCATTATAGCCTATAAGTTGGTGATTCTACAGCCCTGTTACTAATCCGTTGTAACATCTCTAATTAAATCCATTTTTTATTATTATTAAATAATATTATTTTAAGAAACTTTTGCTAATATTTTTCTTTTATTTATTAAATTAACAAAAACGATTGAAAAATATGATATATTTTAAAAAATATATACAATTAAAATAAAAAAGGGTTTTATAATTAAAATAAGTAAATTAATGATAAAAATTATAAATGCTAATGTATATGATCAAGGAAACGTAACAACTGCCCTTTTAGCACTCCCTACCAATGTGATTGCCATACAGCCCGACATTCACTCTTTTTAGATATAACAAGCAAAGGCTAATCCCTTCAATGCAGGACGCTCCCTCAAACGGCGGAAGGAGGCTGCCCAACAGAGCTAGAGTTGTGAGAGACCGCCGGGAGGAGGCGGCCTCAGTGCTTCAACCTAGCGACGTCGTACGACACGTACCTAAGTGGTGAGCTCTTGGGTCTTCGACCCACTAGTGTATCACCCGTCTCTAGTACCCCTCGGGAGGTCAAGAGCCTAGCTAGCTCATATAGACGTTAAACATAATAAATAAATAAATAAATTATATTATTATATATCTTAATATACATTAAACTGAATTTTAGATTAATATCTTATCAATTCGAATTATTATAAATTTTTAAAGTGGTTATATATAATAGTTAAAAAACGTATAAGAGTCAGGGACGTGCACGATACAGGGAGCTCGTTTAAACAATCAATCATCAACACATGACTTGTTAAGCTTGTAAATCCATCTACTTGGAGTCCTTTCTTCTTGATGTGCATATAATAGATATATCCTATACGAGCTCCCCCCCTCGAGCTCATCCATCCGTCATCTATCCATCTATCCATATATTCATCTATTCATCTATTCATTCCCTGCAATTCTACTAGACCTTATCTCATGTCAATCATCGTGCACGGACGTTGATGCCTAAGGCTTTAACTTGCTGTTCCTCTTTTCGCTTATGAATTTGTAAAATAATGGACTTTTGAACAGCTTCATCTTCTCTCACTATCGATAACCTTAAAGAAAAAATTCTTTTTCGATATCTCTCCAAACCTCCAAACCAAAACGTACCTTGACTTGACCTGCACCTTAGAAGCTTTTTTTTTGTTCTTTTGATCAAAACTTCTAGTTCTCGTAATACTCATCTTCAAATTTCGAAATTGTTCATCTTCAAATTCATCAAATCCTCACGATATCTTCAATAAACATACAAAAAGTTTTAGAAAAACGCGTTTGAATTCCGTGACAGGACCTTGTTTCTTTCTCATTCATTAAATTTTGAACTCTCCTTCGATCGATCTATCTGCGACGGTTCACTTCAGCTGTCTTGAATTCCTCAAAGAACTCTCTACGAGACTCCTCTATTTCTAATTCTTGTAAGGTCGACAAAAGTCTTCCTTCCCCACCTTTTTCAGAATCATCATGGCCACCAATGGTAGCTTCAATCAACAAGACCAATACAAGTCAACCACCACCGAACAGTACCCAGCTACTTCAGGTGCCACCAATTCTTCAAATGGAGGCGCTTCAGTTAGTAACATCTCCAAGGATGAAGTTGGATGGTACTTTGTCGAGCAGTATTACACTACTTTGAGCAAGTCACCAGAAAAGCTCCACGTAAGTTTCATAGACCTTACTCTTAGAGATAATTTTGCGCTAACATCGCATAGCTCTTCTACGGAAAAAAATCTCAGTTCGTTTCTGGTCTTGAGGGAACTTCATCTCCCAGTATCTGTCAGCAGAGCTGTAAGTTTTGCGCTTTGTCATTGGCAACTGTGACTAATTTTTGCAGAAATATTCAAGACCGTACCGTGAACCGCGTGAACTCGACTTCCAAGACTGCAAAGTTCGTGTCACCAACGTCGATTCTCAATCCTCTTTCGACAACATCGTCATTCAAGTAATCGGTGAAACATCCAACAAGTCTGCCGAGCCCAAGAAATTCGTTCAAACATTTGTTTTGGCTCAACAACCAACCGGATACTTCGTTCTCAACGATATTTTCAGATACATTAATGAAGAGGGTGAAGGGGATGAAGGGGATGAAGAGGGGGTGGAGTGGGTGAAGAAGAGCAAGATGAAGCTCCTGAGGTCAAGGAGGAGTCTGCACCTGCTCCATTGGTCAATGATGTCAAAATGCCTGCTGCACCAGCTGCCGCCGAGGAGTCTGCAACTCCAGCAGCTACTTTGGACGCCGATGTAGTTGACAAGAAGTTGGAAGAGACTGTTGAGGTCGAGCCAGCCAATGCCGAACCTACCACGAATGGAGACTCAGCTGCGCCTGCTACTGAAGTGGCCGAGGAGAAAGCCAGAAGAGCCAAAGGTTGAGGAGCAACCCCCTACACCAGCAGAGATTGAGAAGGCTATTGATGAGGAAGTCAAGGAGCCAGAGAGGCCAAAGGACCCTGTTCCAACACCAGAGCTTTCTAGACAACCTTCTGTCGTCAAGCCTGCTCCAGTTCAACCAGCTACCCCAGTTAAGCCTTTGAGCTGGGCAGGCCCGTATCGCAGCTTCAGCTGGCTCAACACCAAAACCCGCCGTTCCAGTTGTGCAACCAAAGGCCGCCGCTCCAGCTGCATCAAAGCCTGCTGCCCCCGCGCAACCAGCTAAGCAACCAACTACTCCAGCAACCACCGCTGCTACTCCCGCTGCTGAGAAGAAGGACAATTCACCAACAGGCTCTGCCGGATGGCAAACAGCTGGAGGTGATGCTAAGCGACAAAACAGACCTCAATCCATCTCTCAACAACCAACCGAGGACAAGGGAACTTTGGGATATGTCCGTAACGTCAACACCGGTTAAGGTTAAAGAGAAGAATTGCGCTCAGTTCTGGGCTCCTTCGGCGAGTTGATTTACTTCGATATTAATCGTTCTAAGGTATGCTAACTTGATATCTCTTGTTCCATGATTATGACTAACCAGCTTTCAGAACTGTGCTTTTGTTGAGTATGCCAATGCCTCCGGATATCAAGCAGCAGTTCAGGCAAACCCCCACAAGATTGGCGAAGAAACCATTTATGTCGAGCCCCGCCGACCAAAGTCTACCGCATACGGTGGAAACAGCTACTCCAGTGGTGGTCGTGGTGGAATCAACCAACGTGGTCGTGGTGGATTTGAACAAGGCCGTCCTGGCAACCAACCAGAGGCAACTTTGGGGCAAACCGTGGACGTGGAGGTGCCAATGGACCAAGAGGAGGTCGTGGTGCTAGTCAAGCTTCTTTAAATGCAAATTTTGACAGACCACATCAATTGTCAACACGTCGAATTCATCACCTGCCACCCTCAAAGCATGAAACTTCCGACGATGTACCATATTCAGTCACCTTGGACTACGATACCCAAGACCCTTCTTCCTTGTACTCTACTTGATCACGAAAAACTCCTCGAGCCCTTCTTCCATATTCATGTTTTTAGTACAGCAAAAGTTCAGCAACTTCATTATTGGCTCATGCTTTTTGCGGTATCATATGCTTTTGTTTTTCAATCAAAAATTCAAGGATGGATTGGGTGCACTTTTTTTATGGGCCACAGAATTTACGCAATTATGATGTACTATTTTTGTCTGCTATATTTGGCATTGCAAGAATTTGATTCCCTGCAAGTTCCAAATTAGTTTGCCACGTTACTTATTTTCCATTTCATATCCTTTCTTTGAGTTTATAATGCATTGCATGTTCTGATGGTTGAATGACAATGGATGGATGGGGGTGGGCTGGTAATGGGAAAAATGTGTGGTGGGCCTACCGGTGAAAATTTACGGTTGATGTGGTTGATGGAATGGAAAGGGGTGGATCGAATGATGAAGAGAGGACAACAGGATATTCTGGTGTGTTGCATGGGCTTAAGTGGATGGTATAGATGAGGAATGTGTACTCCGTAGGCAGGGAATGGATGCATGAATTAGTGGTGAGAATGCACAACTTTGGCCATTTGCTAGTGATATCACGGGCAAGTAGATAGGGTGGATGATGATGACCGCGGGAATGAAGGAGAACAACAATAAGAAATAAGATAAAAGATGAAAAAGTATCCATTAAAAAATTAAAAAGGAATCTAAATAAATGGGTCTCATGGAGTATCAGTGTATGTGTGCAAGGTGAACAACAATATATGATATTTGAAATTGGGCTACAATAGATTCACTCACCTATCTAAGCCTTGAATTCACGCAAATAATCATCATAATTCATTCAGTCCTTACATACCTATCCATGGATATGCCCAAATAACACACAGGTGGGATGAGACGGAATGAGATAAAGTCAACAGAGTCCCAACTTGAGCAATTAGAATTAGAAATATAATACCAATGCGTATCGTATCATGATGTTTGGTTTGAGATGGCAATTTGTGGGTATTATGATATGATACGTTGTAGTATAGCATGGGTTAGTGAGTATAGTGAGTACTTAAATTGTATCAGATATTGTTATTGTTGCTGTTGTTGTTGTTGTTGTTGTTGTTGTTGTTGTTGTTTGTTGTTGTTGGGGTATGCTCTGTTCTGTATTCTATGAGGTTGTGCTGGATAGCTATAGGTAGGTCGTGGTATGGATGTTTTGGGTTGGGGAAATGGGCGAGGAGATGGTTGGGAAATAGGGGATGTTTGGTTGTTTGGTTGTTTTGGTTTTGGTTGTTTGGTTGTTTGGATGGATGGATGAGGGGGTGAAGCATAGAGGGAGGATGTAGATAATAATCTGGAAGTTGAAGGTGGATTTCGTTTCGTATTAGGGAGTGTTGTATATATAATATATATATATAGTTCTACAGATTGGGTATCTTGTTTACGCTGTTGGGTATGAAGAGTTATTCGCTATTGTGTTCGCTATTCTATTCTATGCTTTGTTCTACTCGCTATACAAGACAAGGTATACATTCTTCCACTTCCATTACCATCATCATCAACATCGCCATCATCAACATTAACATCATCATGGAATTAATCCAAGAACAAAGTCCCAGATACACAACCGAATCTAGCGATCTAAGTATAGAGCCCAGAACCTAGCCCAATATTCGCCATTGCTTTTCAAGATTACTCTTATAAAGCCATACCAACGATGCAGGAGCTTGATTTGAGCCGTCGAAATGATATGCAAGTAGTAGTGTTGAAACGAACCTTGACTTTGGCCTAAAGTTATCCTTAACCTTGAGGTTGAACCGGGTTATGAAGTGGGCTTGAACTTTGGTATGTAAGAGTACCAGGCGACATGAACATTTAATACTGAATCGGACTCAGATGATGCAGCATCCGGTTGTAGAGAAGAGGAAAAATCAAAACTATGGGGCCTTGCAAGCGGATTTAGAAAAGGATTCCCGCATTCTCAACAATAGCCGCACCGATAACTGCTGGGTGCCACACCGATGACATATATTATTCTGGGCCATGTTATAGGAGCCACAGGATTCAGATATGCACTTCCAGTCACCCTCAGAGCCGTAAATGATGATCGCGCTAGCGCAGCTTGCGCCACATTTCAGACAGTGGGCACTCGAGGCGATATTGTGGTAGCCGCACGTCGGGGCAATACAGCTCCAATCTAGGGGTAGAGTGCCCATCGCAGCGGCGCGGGTACGAGGTGATCCGCATCGAGCGCAGCGGTCATCCTTGGCAAAGTTGTGATAGCTGCATTGATTGTACCTACACAGCCAATCCCCAACAAATACAATGGTGATAATGGTGTCAGAATAGCTCAATTTTACAGTGATAGCACTTGTGATTGCGGGCAAGGTTGTAGTAACCACATCGATCAGACGGACACTTCCAACTACCTGTACGGAAGTATTCAGGGTTATTGTGAATCCCACGTTTTCTATCGATTTGCAATTGAGTAGGAGGACTTGCAGGCAACGTTGAACTTTGAGGCGGTTTTAACAGCATATTTCTTAGTCCTTCTTCAAAATCACTGTGCTGCCTCATTTCAGTTCCCGCTGTTTGAGTCGGCCCATGAATCTGGCTATTTGCATCATGGCCGGAAATTGTACCCGCTCTCTCATCCGCTGTTTCACCCTCAGTACCCTGTTTTAGAAGAATCTCAGGGCCATAAATTGTATGATCTTCTGCTCTATTGGGTTCTTGCTCTTCTCTTGTCCCATGATGCAAAGTACGTTGTCCACTACGCCTTGCAGTTCCCGCACCATAGCTCAAAATAAACTCTACCGAATCATCACTAGACGAACTAAGAGGTATTGCTTGACCATTGTCAGGCTGAGCTTCTGATTCTTCCTCACTAGCATCTGAGGAATAATCAAGCTCGAAGGCATCTGGTGATTTGAGCTGTGATAGATGCAATGAAGCCATAGCTCGGTCATCGGAACCAGCATCACTTAGCAATAGATCATCTAGCCTCTCAAGTTCGGATAATAGGCTATCTGAATGTGGGAATTCGGAAACATTAGTGCCTATGGTAGGTTCTTGAGAGGATGAGGCAACGGGATTTGAAAATGACGTTGTTAGTGGTGAAATCTCAGGTGAGCCGATAGCGTTCTTAGAGCTCGGAATTGGAGGAGCTGTATTGAATTGTGGTTGCAGGAATAGATTGGGGCGCTCGCTAATGGGACTTTGGATATTTTCTTTGCTATCGTCAGTCTTGGAAACTGAGTTCGATGACAGCGTTTCATAATTCTTTTTCTCAGAGCCTCGCAGGTATTTGAAGAGAGAGGGTGATAGAGGTTGTATCCTGCCTCCGGAAAATAGTACTGCCAGGTTATTCGGCCCGCCTATCTCAGAGGAAGATAAAGAACGTCTTTTTTTGGGTCGTCTCATCATTCTGGTTTCTTTTTGCTGCAAATTGGAGGATCTTGGAGGTGTTGAATCCTGGGCACCACTGGTATCATGGGTATCATGGGTATCATGGGTTTCATGGGTTTCATCCACACTTTCCAAATTAGGATCTGACGGCAACGAAGAGCACCGTCTTCTGGTTGAACCTGGCGGGCGCCTTGTGGGTAGGAATTCTCTAGCTCGATTAGCTTGAACGAAAGTAGACGGTGAGTGGGACGATTTTGTATATCTGGCTGAGTACTTGGAAGAGGAACGGACGAGCCAGAACCTGAAGTCTGCGATACAAAATATTCTCCACTCCTTGGCATCTCATAGAAAAAAGCGCCCATAGGTCCCGGACTCTTAACTGTTGAATTAGGGCTAGTCGTGTTAGAAACTGTTTGATATGAAGTCTGGGATTCCTCGTCTTGAGTGCCTAAGGAACTTAGTTTCTGCGATATCACATATGCTCCAGTGTTGTGCGGGGCAGATTCTTGTAATCTCGATCTTAGTATAGACCGCGATTTAGGGTCTGAAATGGACCGATATCTTTTCATCTGTGGTATCGTATAGGATCTAGTGTTTTCGTGCGGGATGACTTCACTAAATCGAGATTTGAGCGAAGACAACAATTCCTTGTTTGAACCAGATCGAGACTTCCTTTTCTGTGCGATCACAGAACTTTCATTGCTTGTTTGAGTCTCGGAAATGGACGCCCTTGCTTGTTGCTCCTTGGTGTCAATGGATACATTTTCGAAAGTTGTAGACTTTGAGAATTTGGAGACGGCAAGACAACGCCTAGGGTTATCTTGTTTGGTTACATCAACTTTGGAAGCTTTACGGGCGTAGCTTGAAGGTGAGTCCCGTTGGATAGTTGGAAGAGGAGGCGTTTGTGTTCTATTTAATGTGGGGAATTCATCTTGGATCTCAGCGCCAGTCTTTCTTAACTTTTTTGGCTCCAATGATGCAGTTTTACTTTGACTAGCTTTTTTTCAAGCTGGAGGCCTTTTGGGAGGAGCTTGAGTATGCTCCAGATGGAATTCTTGCAACAGGAGAAGGTTGCACATCATTTAATGCCGGAAAATCCTCTCGAGTCTTGGCATCGGTAGCTTTCAAGTTCTTTAGCTTTAGAGACTTGGAATTAGTCACAGGTTGACTGACTTTATTAAAGCTGGCCACTTTTTGGGCGTAGGTCAATGCTGGAATCACCTCATTCTTTGTGATAAGGGAAAGCTGTATTTCATTCGAAGTAGCAAAAACATCTTTGCTTTTGGCTTGAGTATTTTTCAATAGCTTTGACCCTTGGGACTTGGAAGTAGTTGCACTTTGAAGCATTGAAGTCCCTTGAGCCCATTTCAAAGATGACCACGGTCCCACGTTTATCTTAGATGATGATTCCGCATGCTTTGATTGCGAAGATGAGGACCTAGCTGTACCTGAACCAATACTTTTGGGGCTGGTTGCCTTAGTTGGACCACTCAATGATGGCCATGATTCCTCTTCTGAAGCAGTTTTCTGAATTTTGCGACGGTCTATATGTTCCAACTTGGGTAGCGCTTCCCCAACTTTCCTGGAGTAAGAGATCGTTGAAATGCTGGAGGATGATCCAGCAGCTTCATAATTTGCAGAAAGTAGCGGGAACTCACATGAAGAGGAAGTAGTAGCTGTTAACACATTCGTGAAAGTGTATGGCTCCTCTCCAAAGGGAGGCAATGGGGGCTGAGAATAGGCACTTGACAACGCTGCCAGCTCCTCTTCCTTCTCCTTCTTTTTTGCAGTCTTCTGAAGCTTTTGGTTGGATAGCAGCTCTCTCTTTGCTACCAAAGAATCAATATCTTTGATCTCTTTCGCCAGCTTTTGAATCTTATTTTTGATTGATTTTTGCTCTTTTGATTCTTCAACATGCCATTTTGGAATAGCAAGCAGTTCACCTGAGGCATTCATGTTTGGATTGGATTTGTTGGAGCAACGTCTGGTTTTCTGTGGAACACATATTGGAGCGCGTTCACCAGATGAATTTTTAGATTCTTCCGGTCCTACGGACTCCGAATTTAGATTCCTATGATCCTGTGCAGAGGTAAGGTTTGCTCCGAATTGGCTCCTAGCTATCAAGCTTCCAAAAGAATAGTGGTGAGCCTGAAGATCTTGAGGCAGTTCTGGATGCTGCATTATCCCTTGAGGGTACATCGTTCCTGGATACTGTATCGTTCCTGGATGGTATGTCATTCTTGGATTTTGCATCGCTCCTGGAGGCAGCATTGTTCCTCGAAGCGGTGCGTATTGTATAGAATTCAGTGAAGGGCCACCTGCATCTGCGGATTTGTTATATGGCTCTTCGGTTGCTAAAGGTAGGCTGCTTTCGTCTTTGCCTTTACCCTTCTCCATGGTGGTGTACATTTGTGGAGATTTTGATGGCTCATGGTAAGCATTTATGAGTGTTTCGAATTCCGCCTCCCTCGATCCTTTCTTTGATATCTTCATTATCTGTTGGGCAGTCAAACTCTCACCGCAAGCTTGTCTCTTCTCCAAAACTGCCGTCTCTCCAAGGCGGATGGCTAAGCGAAACATTCTTTCCCTAACTGCTTTCTTGTCCTCTGGAATTCTACTGCTTGGGTTTATCACTTCATTGAACTTCCCACATAGGAGTATTGAATTATGATCTAGGCTCTCCTTAAAATCTGGCAAGAGACCTAAGTACCATTGACAAGTCTCTTCATCATCTTCATTTAACTCCTCTATCGGTATCGGTTCCTTTTCTTTGTTCGAATCCTGGACCATCTGATTCCTGGGATAAGCCTGAGAGGTGATTGCATCTGGATCATCCCACGCCGGATCATGAGGTCGAGTCCTCGCCTTCCTACTTTTATTCTGATTGTTAGGTGTCTGTCCTAAAGAGAACTGCCATGTCCATGGGCGACTATCTGACTCCCAAAACCCAGTTATGTCACGATAATCCCATTTCCAACGAATTGGAGGACGACGGTTTCTTTTCTAACCACAGGAAGTCAGTAATATATTTTGACTTCGTTGAATAATTGATAATGTGATACCTGAACTAAAAAGTAAAGAAGTTCCTTTCTTTCTTTTTTGATTTCAGCACAGTTCTCAAACAAATGTGATTTTTCGTTGCATTTTGGGCAACCTGAAATGAAACCAAATTCATCCACGGGGGCTATGCATTCCTGTAATAAGTGCCCCTCTAAATTGCAGTTTCCACAAGTATTTGGCAATATATGAGATCTGGCTTGATGTATTGGAGTTTTGATATGCGGCATACTTTGCAGTAAAGACTCTTTGGAGCTGGTATTCTCAGAAGATTCATGCAAGATATCTTGATTGGCGCCATAGTCAAGTTTATCCAGCTGTAATATTGTTTTAGCTGGAGGTATGTTTTCATGAAAATGCGTAGGATCATGCAATGGTTGAATAGGTTCTTGTATTGAGGGAGGTAGTCGGACGACAATTTTTTGGGGCGATTGTGGCTCTGCCGGTAATGGTAGTGAAGAATTTACCAGAATCTCGTCTTGTTGAGGTGACTGTTGCTCAGTCGGTAATAGTTGTGGGGAAGCTAGTGAAATGGTATCTTGTTGCAATGGATGCTGTTCTATCGGTGAGGGATGTACAGGTTCAAGAGAACTCAAAAGATTATATGAAGCTATAGATGGGGCAAAGCATGTAGCGGGAGCCGAAAAGCTTCGGACTCGATCTGGATAACGTCTTTGGTGAATTTCATCAGAAAAAATGGGAGCATCGTGAATCAAAGTAAGTCCTTGGGGATTTTGTTCAGGTCCTGTGAGACTTGTATCTTGATTCTGGACTTCACGCCCGATAGGCAGCGTCCCCAGATTATTCACAAATATGCCGGCTAAAAAGTCTTCATTGGGCCCTGAATCAGAATTAGTATGTAGTGGATATTTCTTTAGCTCTTTTGAACTGACAGAAGTATTTCCATGTCTCAACTTGAGCTCTTAACTGCTGCAAATGCTCAGGTAGATTTGACCCATCGTTTTGGAGACGGTCAAAAGTAAATTCATAAAAGTACCAGAAGACGCTTAATCTTGTTCCTTCCGAAAATAATTTGCGGCCCATTGCCTCAAGTTGGCTAAGGATATTGTCTACCATGTTGACCATTTAATGAATGCAGTATGTTTAAAGAATGATTTTGATATCGAATATATTGGTGGCATTGAAAGTTTGATATATACTTGAACATCGGTATTGATTCCAATAAAAGTTGAGGTCGTTCAACAATTTAGACTCTGACACACGTAAGCGGTTTGCTCTTGCTATATACATCAACAGATCTCTAGCAAGCACCAGCATTTCGCACCTACTACGAATATTAACAGATCTCTTTTATCCTGGAGATGAAGTCCAAAACCTCTGGGATCCCATAAAACTTATCAACATCAATTATAGTCAAGATTGGTTGTATCAATTTAATAGTAGCATTGGCTAAATTCTATTCTTCTTCTCTAACCTTAAATTGTTAAGTCTCGGCATCTAGAAACTATTCCAGGAGAACTATTATTCAATAATTTCGGGTCATGAAATTATCATGGGGAAACAATCCAGCCGTACAGCCAATCTAAGCGAAGATCCGATCAACCTGGATGTTACTGAGCATCTCCGCCAACTTCAAAAAGCAGAAGAAGGTTTCAGTGGTCAAGTTTCATGCGAAACGAAGAGGAATCAAAAAATGGAGTCTCAGGTTCTCCTCAATACATCACAAGGAGTTTTGCCAAGAGTCGTCAAAATTGATCGACTCCCAGAATCCTGAGTCACAATACGTCGTGCATTATGTTTCTCGTGGTCAAGATCAATCAGAGGACTATGATATCACCCAGGAAATGAAAGATTGTATTTGTATAGTTGAGCCTGGGGACCCCATAAACTCCACGAATATCGAAGATCTGAGTAACGCGACTCAAACTCCTGCCAGGCATCTCAAACCTTCTAAAAAGAGAGATTTCTATCCATGTCCATGCATTTCGTACAAAGAATCACATCCACTTGATCAAATTGAGTGTGAAATCTTAGAATACGCTCTTATGGGGAAAACGAAGAAACAAGTCAAGGAGTTCTCAAACAAGACATTTTGTTCCAGTATTCGAGAACGTCTCGACCAACCAGAGTACAAGAATTTGAAGCGTAATTGCCTTCTTGTTGGATGGATCAAGCAAGCCTCAAAGGATTCTTCTTCAAGTCGCGAATATATTCGTTCAGCCGACCTAGCGGACAAGTCGTTAGATGATGTCTACGACAATTTAGTTTATTTACCGTCACTATGTGACGACAGATCTGGACCTGCGGGCACCGGTGATTCAGAGGATTTACTTGATTCACCAAAACGCATTGTACACAATCACAATTTATTGGATGGTATCAAGAGTCTCACAATAGAGATGCCACTCGCGCGCGCCCAAACCAAATTGAATTCCCCTGAGAAAATACCAGCTATATCAGAACCAGTTGAAACAGAATCCTGTCATCTTAGCTTGCCTTCGGTAGAATTTGATGGGACTAGTGCTAAAGGATCTACTTCAAATCCAAATCGAAGACAGAAATCTGAATTAATGGAATCAAATAGTGCAGATAAAAGTTACCATACAGATCCACGCCAGCACTTATATCCCGATAGCGATCGAGAGACATATTCACAACCACGAACTGACAATTTGCGAGGTCAAGAAGGAGAGCAAAGGCTCAATTCGAAGGGTAATAGTCTCGGTACTAGCCTAAATTTATGCCACTCTGATTCAAGCGGCTATTGGGATGACAAAATTCTACACAGCCATTTAGATTTTTCACTCCCATACTGCGAGACTGACGTCTGCCCGGATGACAAACTTGAGCTGATTGACTCGCGCCATTCTCTCTTAGCACCCTCTGGCACTCGATGGTCTTCTACAAATATATCTAAAGATAAGGAGATACTATTGGCATCTAATTTGATTGAAAGATTGGCCATATTGAAGCAAAAAGAGCAAAAATAGAAGTATAACAGCCAGAGTAAAGCGCTTTTTTGATCTCAGACTTCAAAACTGGTACCAAAATGCTCAATTACACGAGAGCGAGTGCAGTGACCCAAATGCGGCTTCAGATATTGCTTCAGTAAAAAGGACTTCTAGATTTGGCTTAAGAGTTTCAGAGAATATCTCAATGTAAAAAACACGAAAGTATAGAATTGAAGACGAACAGGTGCATGGCAAGAGATGATGAGCTGATTTGACGAGCAGCAGTATAAGGATTGTATATATCGATCCTTTCAGCGGTAATAAGAATGATGATAGTGTTGCATAAGCTACTTCGATGAGCATCATGACTTGTGAAGTCGACAGAACGTCAGAAGTTCTCGGGAACGGAACGACTTCGGCATTAAAAAGCTGTTGAATCTCTCATTGCTACAATATTCGCAGAGTTTTCTAGTCTGATCACCTGAAGTCAAATCTCCCTTCCCATAGCACTAATATCTTTAATCGTATTCAACTCTCCCAAAAACCCCTCATATTTCTGTTTAATCAATTTCCATGCCGTCGGACCCAATGGAAGTCGAAGCGGTACTTTCTCACCACGACTAGCAATTGTGTAGATAGTTTCTGCTATCCCAGCTGGCTCGAGCATACCCATTCCGCTTTTAATGCCCACGTTTACCCATTCCTCGAGTATACGAGCGGGCATATCCGGCGCTATATAGGCGGGATGAGGTGCGGTATGTGCTTTGCTGTGGCCTTCAAAGTTGGTTTTCACACCAGATGGCTCAATTATACAGAAGTTTACTGGAGGAGAGGATAGGTTAGTTGTAGTTCTATGGCGGAAATTGCTAATGGGTCTGAAAATGAAAATGAAATTCAAAATTATGAGAGGATACTAGACACAAGACGGAGAGTTTCAAACATACTATTCCAATCAGGGTGCATTTCTCGAGCCACAGATTCAGTCCAGCCCTCTACCGCATATTTACCAGCGTGGTAGTAAGAATTACCAGGAAATGAACACAATCCTGCAAGTGAAGAAATCTGATAAATCACTCCTCCTCGGTGTTCTTTATGCTGGCGCATAATTTCGACGGCTTTCATTGTGACTCTCGCAGTACCAAAAAATAATGTCTCGACTTCCAAGTGCGCTTCTTCCTCGGTCGCAGATTCGGTGTCGCCAGAAAGGGAATATCCGGCATTGTTGACAACAATATCGAGATGGAATGATTCTTCAAAATGCTTAGAGGCGGCGGTAAAGGCATCATTAACAGAAGTCGTGGATGTTACATCGAGGGGAAGTTTGAGGATATTGGGGTTGGAATCAGAGAGGTAAGAGAGGTCTGAGGTGTTTCGAGCTGTAGCTATCAAACGTTGATTAGGCTTACTAGCAACTAATTCTGAGATAGCACGGCCAATTCCAGATGAGCAACCGGTAACTTTAAAAGTAAGAATTTAGCAATTTTCTCGAAATTGACGTGGGAATATGGGAGAAATATACTTAACCAGGTAGATTCGGCGGGTAACCCGTAAGGCTTGGTGTTAACTGGATTCATTTTGACGCAGTATTATTAGGCGCTTGAAAGTTTTTTCACTCTTGTGAAGTTCCCTTTTTTCGTTGAAGTCTTTAACATCTTCCCTTTCACCTTGTGCGAGGTCAGCTACCTTATATCCACTATTCCCATCACCCTTACTTCCTTTCAATATTGCATACTAATCAATAAAATCCGAATCTCCACAACCCCTATTCTAATTCTCGCTTCACGGCCAGCTCAATTAGTCTACCCGACCACAGGTGTAGGTAGAATCTGGGGTGAGTCATTCGGTAAGGCGTAGAGCATCGATTCATGCATGTGTGGCAGATCCCCCACCCAAACATCTCTTGATTCGCCGTAGAACTCCTCCAATCACCATGCTTTATTAACTTTCTTGCACATCGTCCATCGTGAAGAACAGACGAAAGAGCTTGACCGCCATACATAATAGATGATTATTTTTGTGTATCAGATATAACTCGAATTCTGGTGCAGCATAATGCACGGTGGAATTGGTGTTTGACTTGCGCTGTAGATTCGTGATTTTCGGAGTTGCTATCTATGAAAAGCCCCATGCTTGAAGATTGAAGTTAGCTGCATCATGCCATCTGTTGCTTACTTGCATTGAAGTTGAGTTAAAACCATGGTATCAATACTGATAAATTGAACATGGAAAATCATTTTCCCGCTTCATTATATTGAAGGCAAACTCTCATTCACATGTCATGCCTATCATAGATTTATCACGAATCTATATTACAAAAAATACTGTACACGCAGTTTCATTCCTATCTATCCTGCTAAACTGCCCATCTCTTCAATTCCGTCAACCCCCAAAACAAATCCCAAAGCAGCCATTTTAGATGCTGAGCATGTACCTTCTATACCTCCAAAGTACAGACAAGGAATCCAAAACCAGGTACCTCCAGATCACCACCCATAAAATAAAAACGCGCCCTTCGAGGAGACTCCAAAGCACAACCTAGTAATCGGGCTCCCCAAAAAGATGAGGCCTTTCAGTCCTCTCAGGTACAACCCCAGTAACAGTAAATGACTTTGTCCCAAAAGTCAAAGTCTCAGTCTTGAACTCGAAACTCTTGATCTCGTGAGTACCAGTGAATACAGGTCTTTGCGAATGAATACCAGTTGGCTTGGCATGGCCATGTTTGACACCTGTCCCAGTGGGTTTAGCATGACCATTCGCGTGATCTTCGCCCCCTTTACCAGATACATTGGCATGCCCGCTCTCATGTGCGTGGCCAGTACCCGTTGGTTTAGTGTGGCCGCTCTCAAAATCACGAGCTGATTCTTTGTGGTCAGTGGGTTTCACATTGCCAGATTCTTGGACGTGAGAGTGTTCTTTAGTCCATATACCAGTCGGTCTAGTGTATCCGCTCTCATGTTCTTTTTCTCCCTTGCCTGATGGATTAACGTGTCCGCTTTCATGCGGCTTGTGCTCCTTACTTCCTGTTGGTTTGGAATATCCGTTCTCGTGCCCCTTATTGCCATTGCCAGATGGTTTCGCGTGTCCACTTTCATAAGGCTTTTCACCTTCGCGCACAGCGGTTCCGGAAGGATGATAATGTTCCTTCTCTCCACTATCGGTTGGCTTCGCATAGCCACTCTTATGTTCATGGCTGGCATCCCTAGTAGGATTTGCCTTATGAGTTTTACTCACAGTGATACTCTCGACAACATCACCTTCAACGTCTCTCTTGAAGACATTTTCAGTTGGTCTAGGGCCTTCATGTGATTTGGATACATGACCAGTAGGATTAGGGCCCTTATAGAACCCTGCACCAGTGCCAGAAGGGTGGTAATGATAAGGTTCATTCTTACTACCAGTAGGATGGATGGTGAATCTAGGATTCTCCTCATTTATGCAAGTGGTAATGGGTTCCTTGGGGTGGAAAGAACCGGTTGGGTGAACTTTGAAGGAGTGGTTGATGGAGCCTGTGGGTTTAACGTGGATGGATCCACTATGGTGGATAATGTCGGAGGTGAGGGCAATGGGAGAAGCAGAGATCATGGAGATAAGGAGAGCGGTAGTTGCGCTGGAAATCTTGGAGAATTGCATGATGATTGATGTCTACTTGCGTAAATCTCGGTTCGAGAAAGACGATACGTTTGGAATAGAAAATCAAGGCAGGGACCGGCCGGTGTTGAAATCGGAAAAAGAAGAATTCTAAGGAACGTGCTAATGGAAAAGAGTGAGAATGTATAAATAGACACTTAATACAATGGTCGATCTGATGATGCAAATCTTATATCTTGAAGAAAAGATCTTGGAGTATATATACACTTGACAAACAGAAAGAAAAGAATCTAGACTTCCCCTAAAGGTAAATTAAGCCACTCATTCTATTCTCATTATCTGAAAATTTCAAAATCCTTTCTCATTTGCGCCACCAGTATCATAACATATTCTTTTCTGGGGAAGCTGCTCATTACTTCCCATACGCTGGTTGTATACGACCATTCAATGAACGAAAGCAAGCAAATCCCAGAAAGTAGGATCAAAGGAATAACTAAAGCATATGGAAAAGAATCATCTCTTCCAAGAACAGAAACTCGATTTTGTGCAGATAGATTTCCCGACACATACGAAACCGAGCCCGTCAAAACCATGCTTCTACAAACAAATTCAAAATATCAGACATAAAGTTGAAGGTAAAAAGATCAGACGGAAAGATCAGACGGAACGGTCCAGATAGAGTGATGCATAAGATCAGGAGTAATCATCTTGATAAACCAATGCAATCAAATCCTTCCACCAAGAATTCGAAACACCCCCCAACCACATGCTTGGGGACCTAAAAGGACAATGAGTTCATTCCCAAAGTACCACATATCTTCTCATATAGAAAACGAGTATAGATGGTATAATATAATCGTGAATGAAGGCTTTGCATAGCCTTCCTGAAGGAAGAAACGAAGACCAGTAGAAAGCTTGTAAATATGCCAAGCTTTGCGGGAGGACCGAAGCAATGCTTATTTATTAATCTGGGATTGCGCGTCTTTCTGACAACCAGGATTTCGAATGTAAGATAATCTCGGTAAAGTTGACAGTTTGAGGATTGTCTCTTTCCTGCAGAAAATTCGTTATGCTATGGTTGCGAATGGTTTAGGTTGCAAGCTGGGCATACAGAGCTTGGTTTGGAAGCTGTCATACTGTATATTAATATAAGCCCCGACATTCTCACACTTCAGTACAGCACGAACTGAAACTGTGGAGGCTTGTGGTTTTTATGATAATCATCAACCATTTCCACGAGACTTATTTAAGTATTAGTATGATATACCAAGAGGTAGAAATTTCGAGATAGAAAGGCACATAAAGCTGGCAAATCTGTCTTTCGAGGAGAAAATAAGAAACTCGAAGGTACAGTAAGTGAATATTCAGATATACGCGACCGGTGGTTGATTTGCTTGGGGTTGGGTAACTTGGATAACTCTCGATGCCTAGGTAGGTAGCTGAAATTAAATCAAAACAGTACTTAAAGCACTCTTCTGACATAATAGAATCAGAGACACTTGTTGGCTTAAATTAGAGATTGATAGGTAGTCATCTCGTACGACTAGATATCATAGACAGATTGCTCCACAGGTTCAAGTTTAATTAGCAGTATCCACCACGTAGTCACAAACGAATAAACATGGGCGTTTGACAACTTACAAGAGTTTGGTGTTGTACCTGTACAGTTGTACTATTCTGGAACCACAATAACATATCAACTCCAGATTTGAGCGATATAAGACTTGCACAGGCGACCGGAAGTATTTCAACCCGGCTGAGAAAATAACAATTAAAATTCGAACTATGCTGCTGAAATAGTATCTCCTTTGCTCGTGCACCAGGCTACAAAAGACGCGAATCTTTCCTCTGCATCAACAGACTACAAATACTAAAAATGCTATATGCCCCCGCCCCTACCCATATCCTTACCCGATCATATCATATCATACCATATTATGTCTTCACGCCAATATGTCCCAATGTAAAAGATGCGTCGATAAACACCCAGAATGCCCGTGTGCCTAACCCCAAAAAACCAACTATCTTAACCATCTTACACCAATTGAAGTTGAAATCACTAAATACCTCATCATCGCATATATCATCTCCATTCCACATACCTTTGGATACCAGTCCAATCTAATCCCCATATGCTGGCTCCGCTGGGTTGCCAACTCCGGTTGATCCAAATGGCTAAGCCACCAATGATCCCAAAACTGCTGACTAATTGTAGTGCAATAATACCCCTTCGTTTCACGTCTTCATTGAATTCTAGAATCCCAAGAGGATCATGTGTGTTCAAAATTGCGCCAGAAGATGCTTTTGGAGAAAAGGATCCCCGCTTAACCAAGACTCCAGCATCAGAGGATCGTTGAGTTTGGCGGGCTTGGGAGACTGGAATGAGTGTACCATCCTGTACGCATTCCCCAAGTCTTTCTGTCAGCCATACTGCCCTCTCATTTCTCGCTAAAGCTTCAAATCTAGCACGCTCATTTTGAAGACTCCTTTGTAGGTCAGCAGCCCATTTTGAAAGTCGTACTTGTGCAAGCTTCTCTTCACGCTGAGTATGATCTGTTATACGAGCTAAAGCGTAAGAAGTTGTAGCCCCAACAGGCGCAGTAAGTATTCGTGATGTGGATGACGACATCATTGATCGTGACAGAGGTCGATAAAGACTTTGTGGCTGTCGTACCGAAGGATTACCTCGCCATTGTACGAATTTCTTCGCTGCAGAATTTCGTAGCCATGCTATACTATCTGGCTCGAATAACTGATCGACAAGAGCTATAAGTTCAGACTGAACTAACGGTTGAACGTAGTCTGAGCTCATGAGAAGACTAGCATCCATGTTCTCATGGTCCTTCGATAACATCGTGGATATGGCATACGGCGCAGCTGGCTGAGAGGAATGAAGAGCATCATCAAAGGATAACCCAAAGAGAAATGGTCGTATATTGGCAGTTTGAAGCTCGCTTAATACATGTCTTTTAACACTGGCAAGGTCCTCGAGAGACAAAACTTCAGATCGTGCTATGAGAGGGATAACATTTGTCATGGGGGAAATGCGTCGTAGATATTCAATATCCACAGGTTTGATCCCTGTATACAAATGAGTTGTTTGCCTATATGATTGCGTAGTGACTTACGATTTACGATAATGTAGAATACGACATCCACTTGAGAACCGCCATTTCCACCCAGTAATTGTATCATATCTGAATCCGACATCCCATCTTTAGATTCAAGTTTTTGGAATTGGGATTCAATATAATCGACCACTGGAGAAATCACTTCGAGGCACTAGAATAATTAGCTAATAATAAGGTATCCATGTCAAAGCGAAGCTCACAGAAGTCTTGTTGCCATAACCAGGGGTATCAACAAAACACAGATTTCTTTCAAGAACTGAATCACCCATACTTTTTCTTCGACGCAGGATTTTGCTTTCGTCAACCTCTGCCCACCAAGTAGGATATGCCTTGGTGCTAGCATAGATCTCTGTGATTTGAGTTGTAGTCTGCATATCACTGCCTCCAGATCTAGCCTTGTTTCTGGAATGACGTCTTTTCTCGGAGGCTTGCGCTGGCGCAAGAGATAACGGATCGACATGTACAATATCTTCACACAACTGTACAATAGCTTTGATTAAGGATGTCTTGCCTACGCCTATGATATATCAGTATAGCGATTTGAGGCAGAGTAAGATGTACTTACCCGAATCTCCAGCAATCAGTACCTTAAGCCTACCCATATTTCTACCCTTCTCTGTAAATGGCCTTCTGCTAGGCATCTTGATACTCGGCATGACTAATTGAGGGGCAGAGCCGCCATTCATCATAGCCGGTGCATCTTGCTCGTCTTCCTCGCCTGACACGATAGCCTGGCTTGCTATATCATCATTGAATGATTCTGTGTCTGAAGCTCTCGAGCCGTGACTGCTAATAATAGATCCGGGAGCGGCAGAGTATAAAGACATAGGAGTATAGGGTCTGGAAGCTTCGGTAGTTGAAGGGCGGGCCGGGGAAGTGGTTCCACTTATATCGTAGGATGATTTCGGTGATCGAGACCTTGAGTCTCCTACAGATTGTAATTTTTCTGCAAGATTCTTCTTGAACTTTTCCCTAGCTCTATCAAGTTTTGCATCCTCATCGCCACTACCTTCAGATAAGGAGCTAATCGTAGTTTCAAGACTTTCCACACCGTATGTACTATTCTTTAAAGAATCTCTCGGTTTTAGAGGAACGCGAATAGGCTGAGCTTCTCCAGATTCTAATGTTCTCTCATCTGCAAGAAAGTAACTCATCTGCGGAGGTTGTGTCCTAGTTGCAAGTGATGTTAGGTCATTATTGTTGATACTCGTACTCTGAGATCTCCCTGTATAAGCATCATCGCCTGGTAAGGGGCGCATTTTGATTGTTGATAAGAGATCGTTAACGTTTAGGGGAAATGCGGGGAAGTAGGTTTATGTCATGCTCTAAATGTTCTTGGTATAGTAACTTATTCAAAATTGAAGATATCTCGAGGTTCCCTTGATTGAAATTGTAAGTTGTCTCGTAACACAATTGTTTAGGTATGTAGCATTGATACCCCGCGTGATATTTCAAGGTATGGACTTTTGGGAGGTCCTGATTCATTTAATGAAGGATGGTGTGACGAAGCCGTATGTGGCGGTGAAACTTTTCTCCGACGCTAAGATACTGATATCAACGTCAAAGTGTCAAAGCATCAAGATAAGGAGATACATACTACATAGTATCTGGTGTCCTAAGGCATCAGCTTCTTCTAAGCGCTTTAATCGAACTTAAGCGCCATATTTTTTGATCTTAGCTTATCTAGGTAACTGTTCCAAAATTAGAAAATAATTAAACGAAGCTAAACTCAATATGGCTACTTTATTGACCGTTCTCCATCTTGTATTCTATTCTTACCACGGTTACCACTCATCCACCCATCCACCCATTTATTAAATTCAACAAGTCATAAAATAATTGGAAGCATTTCCCGAATTCCGAAGATCCTCTCAAGCAGTAAATAAAGCCAATTAATCCCTACAGCATATTTGGCTCCATTTTTCTTTCCCGTGGAAAGGATCTCCAATTTTATTACAAACAACCACAACGGCTTCCCACGGGTCGAAAGGCGCGTTGTCGATTCTAGATCAACTTTGCACCCCCGCCTCCATCTTGTTCGATTCACGTTATACAAATCGCAAAGGATCTTTGATAGCGCCTCCTTACACGTTCCCTCCTTCCCCAACTGCACAGCGACTTCCTCACTCTTTACCAAGTTGCATCAGTGTCCAAGAACTTGATACCGAACGCAATACAGACGAAATGGATAACAAGCGACATCCCAGTTCGTTCCAGCAGCTGGAGAAGCTTGGAGAGGGTACATATGCTACTGTGAGTACACGATGGTATCCCCAAGACCCAACCACTCACTGCAGCATATGCAGCATATGCAGCATATGCAGTATATGCAGTACATGCAATATGATCTGTTTTGAATGTTCTCCTACACGAGCTGTTATGGTGATGCATGTGTGTATTCACTGACACTGACTCCTTCAAGGTTTTTAAAGGTAGAAATAGACAGACCGGTGAACTTGTTGCTTTAAAAGAGATCCACCTCGATTCTGAAGAAGGCACACCATCTACTGCGATTAGAGAAATCTCGTTGATGAAGGAGCTCAAGCATGAAAATATTGTCAGCTTACACGATGTTATACATACCGAGAACAAGCTCATGCTAGTCTTCGAACACATGGACAAGGATTTGAAGAAATACATGGATACTTCAGGAGACAGAGGAGCTTTACCGCCACCAACGATCAAATCATTCATGCATCAACTTCTCAAAGGAATTGATTTCTGCCATCAAAATCGAGTCCTCCACAGGGATCTGAAACCCCAGAATCTTCTCATCAACATGAAGGGCCAGCTCAAACTTGCAGATTTTGGTCTTGCGCGTGCATTTGGTATTCCTGTCAATACTTTCTCCAACGAGGTTGTTACTTTATGGTACAGAGCACCAGATGTCCTCCTTGGAAGTCGAACATACAATACCAGTATCGATATCTGGTCTGCAGGGTGTATCATGGCAGAAATGTATACTGGTCGTCCCTTGTTCCCTGGTACAACCAATGAGGACCAACTGGTACGAATTTTCCGGATCATGGGTACACCATCTGAGCGAACATGGCCTGGAATTTCTCAATTTACCGAGTACAAGTCAAACTTTCAGATGTATGCTACTCAAGATTTGCGGGTCATCTTGCCTCAAATTGATGCGGTTGGTATCGACCTTCTTCAAAGAATGTTGCAATTAAGACCAGAATTACGAATCAGCGCACATGATGCTTTGAGCCATCCATGGTTCAATGATCTGCCAGGAGCAATGAGAAGACCACAAGTACAACAAGGACAGGTTCCAATTCAGAGAGGATATGCGCCACAAGAGGTTGTAGCTCAAGGAGGCTACCAACAATATTGATGGATTTCTTTTAACATGGCAGACTTATGCTAGCTCTATCATCAGGGAAAGGCGTTAGACGGGATTGCATGGAGAGAGACTTGGGTGCGTGCGTTTGATGGCTGATTATGATCCATGATAATGAATTTCTTTGCCTTCGATTGCATGCTACTATATACTTAGTCTATCTCTTTATGACATACTTTTCAGACTACAAATATCTAGCCTTGTTTGACCAAAGGCTCTTGGTTGAAATTTGCGTTGCGTCTCTGAGTTCTAGGTTGTACAAACATTTTGCCACTGCGGCTTTCTGGATTACTTGGCTACATACATGGGTTGTGAAATTAGTTTGTCCGATGAAACGGCGTACAGAGTTCTGTGAGACTAAAACCTGGTCTGAAAAGATCACGGATATATGGGACGAGAATAATCAATGGATACCTACCATATCTTCAGATAATCATCCAGTTTTGCATATACTAACCCCGAAAGAATAAATGATTCATATCGACGTTTACGGGTTACCAAGTCATTGTGCTACTCACCGGGAAAGCTCACCGGGCGGTAATTGAATGTTAATCATGAAAATGTGTGGTATATGCTAGCGCGTATACTACTTGTTCTATGAATGTATCGGTATATAAGAATGGGACTAGACTTACATTGCTTGAACGTGTAGTCACTAACACCTTGAACACCAACACCACCGACACGGTTCAAATCGAAGTATTAACTTCGATAATACCATGATATATAGAAGCTCGCCGCGGCAGTACGTATACTCCACATCATTATTCAAACTAGACCACAATCCCACGGTAAGCGCACCGGAACAGAATATTCACCTGGGCATTGTATTTTGACATACCCTCACAAAGGCCGATAAGGCTCTCTGGTAAATCTTTACTTGATCGTAAGACGACTCGGCCGCTCTGAACTGGTGATGAATTCAAGTTCCCCCCCATTTGCTCAGTGGCATCCTGTGCGAGACGAGTATTTAGCTTGTTGATTAGAGCCAAAATTCATGCATATGATATTTAAGATTGTTAGCTATAGTTGGCACAAACCTACCATAAGAGTCTGCATTATTTGAGGCCTCCTTGGCATCAACGTCGATGACGCCTTTCCATCTGAACGGTTCATTCCTGTTACCCGGAGACACGTCTCAAGATTGTCAGATATAAAGCTAGATAACATGTCATCCTGGATCTTGGTAGCCTCTCCCTACAACTCTTTTGAAAACTTGGTCCCCTGAATCCCACCAAGTTCGTAACTCGAAGGTTTCTTAGATTTCTTGAATGATTTTCTAAGACCTAGAAAACTTCAGGTAATGGTGCTTATTTTTTCCCTCCCTATCTAGCATAATCTTTGTGCTTTGTGAGTCAGAGATAGTATTCATTTTCGAAAATAGTACTAGGCGTGTCTTGAATGCTAAAGGGACTCCGTTTCCGGAATTTAGTTTTTGTTCCATCCATTCATTAACTCGCCAGCTTTTTTTTTTCAAAATGTTTCTGGCTCTCATAAGTTACAGGGGCTGATGTCAAATTCTAGGTTGCTGATTTCATGAAATTGAGGATCGATCTCTCTTCGCCTACCTTTCAATCTAACATGGAGCTTAAGTTAGACAACGGCATATTCCAATAGCGTCGCACAAAACAGAGGGATGCCGTTCAAATTTTTATCAACACGAATGATTTTAAGTCATGCCATGTGATCGCCTATGGGAAGATGAGATGCTGGATATCTACGACCCAAAATTACAGTAGACCCGACAAGCGCCAGTTTCTTTCGGAGTCTTTCCGTATATATGGTCCAGCGCATCAGCCGTGCCTTTATAATTGGCTAGAAAGTTCAATGACTTAAGTTCCAGGTCTTGATTTGGGCAGAAATGTTTGTATAGATATAAAGGCCAACTTGTGAATATTTCGTCGTCATAGAATGAGTTCCATTGGTATAGACTTGGCATCAGTAGTATTTTGGCAGATCGCAGATGATAAGGTTTTTCGGACAAACTCTTTAGAAATCCTTAGCAGCAATTCCAGTTGCGTCTGGTTCGGTTTCTGGAGAAATTAATGGAAACTAGTATCCTTCCTCATTTTTTCTCCATAACGCATCAACGCCAAAAGTGCGGGTAAGAAAGCAATGGAAATAAAAGCCAACAACGAATTACCCCATCCTAGTCCTAAACTATTATACAAAGGTGGCCCGACAAGTGGTAGGATGGCAGCAAATAAAGCACGAAGCACAGAACATACAGCTACTGCAGAAGCTGCATGTAGCTCATGTACATCAACGAGATAATTCTCTGTGGGAAGTATCGACAATATGAAACTAAAGCCCACGATTGCGGTGCCAATGATCGGAACAATCCAATGAACGTGTTCTTCGGCAGACCAGCCATAGAGAAACAGACCGAGGGGAAGGACTGTGGCACCGAGTAGCATGAGCGGAAGTCGATGCTCAGGCTTTAGGTAGCCTTCTTTTGATTTCTTGTACTTGATGTATCGGTCAGAGAGCATTCCGTAGAGCAGCATAGCGATCACATTCCCAGCAGCTGGCAGAATTCAGACTTGTTAGTCGACATTCGATAGAACCGGGCAATCCTTACCTCTTCCTAGAAATGCAAGTCCCACGGGTCCTTGACCAAGTCCATAATTATCTTCTAGGATTGGAGTAAGCGTAGTGAGAATGACATAGGAAATTCCATAAACCAAGGCTGTGAAGAAAGATATAATGAAAACGATTGGCGACAAGAATAACATTTTGATTGGTCGTAGCAAAGATTCCTTAAGATCTGTATGCTTCTCTGTACTTTCTGTCGGGAAATGGATCATGTGACTTTTGGGCTGCTGTACGAATAATACGTCTAACCGTATTAGGCGTACTAGCACCTCGAGGACGTCTATAAAGTCGTCCTCCATTCCATAGATTACATAGAGAAAAACAACGATGACTATTACAAGAAGAGATTTAAGTACTTACACTTTAACTGACCAAGTTAATACCAACACTTTCATATTTCGATCTCAAGTTTGCATTGCCTGTGCTTTTGCGGAGTCGTTCTGTTTTTCGCTTTAGAAGTATTACCTTGTATGTTTCCCGAAACGTAAGAAACCCAAACACAGTCACTGCTCCTACAGCAATAACGACAATCCAGATACTCCATCGCCAACCTTTTGCCTGGGTGATGTAAGAACCTATAACCGGTCCAGCAAATGGTCCAAGGAGCGGAAAAGCAATAGCTACTGACATGGCGGTACCCCGTTCTTCCTTTCTGAAGAGATCCCCAACGATACTTGGTCCTAAAGTCACAGAGCAGACGACGAATCCGCACAAAAATCGAAAAACGATGAGCATAGACATATTAGTACTTAATGCCCCTCCTGTGAGACATAAAATGAAGAGGATGTTTCCAGCATGGTAAACGGGCATTCGACCATAGACTTCAGAAAGGGGTCCAACTAAGAAGGGTCCAAAGACTTCGCCTAGCTCCCAGATCGATACGAGTAGTGTTGAGTATAGCTCGTTTGTTACGTGAAACTCTTCCATTACCTGTGGTACTGCTGGAACAATTGTGATGGTACCCAAGTTGCTGTAACCCAATGATTAGATACATTTCTTGGGATGCAGCTTGAAATAGCAAATACGTAACACAGCCGCAGGAGAGGATTTGAGTGAAAACATACCACAACATGAACATCGACGCTGTGCAACTAACAATTGACCATTTTCGCCATAAAGGCCAATTGAGAGGGTGTTCTGGATCGTTCTCATCAAAATCGATAATATCTATATCGTTCTCTCGAGGGTCAGATAAGTCACTGGTTTCAGTGATCAAAAGTTCTGGTTTGTCTGAGGATATGGCATTTTTCTGGCCGATTTCTGTTTCCAATGCTTCTTCCTGCAGAGAAATATCAAGAACTGGGTTGTCCATTATTAGCTTAAGCTGGGCTGGTACATGAACCGAAGACAAGTTGGAAAACTCACTATTATCGTAGGGAATATGTTTTGTATTTGGGTGAGTCTAACTGTTGGAGAAACGTTAATAACGCCGAGGGAAAGCCAGTAATGTAGCCAACATCAATACTTTATAGTCGGGTTTCACAGTTTTGTCCAATGAGTAGCTGTATGATATAGAAAACAATCAAACAAGCTACAACATCAGGGTAGTGTGCAGGACTAATTACACACCTTCCACTTTAAAATTAGGATTGATTCAGCTCCTGTCAGTTTGAAGTTTAATCCCGGACCCCTTAGCCTCCTCGATAACCGTCAGTTCCGGGTCGCAGCCGAAGATTCAAAGATGCTTGTAATCTCGAAGACTTTATAGCCTAAATAAAAAAGATATAATTATGTTGGACTAATCTTCTTTTCGCTGAATGGAAGGGGAAGATCAGCCAATTCAGACCGCGGAGAGCTCTCCATGTAGTATTTATTTATATACAGTTTAGCGTCTCCGTGTAGAATGGCTAGTTCTGACCTCCCGAAGGGTATTGGCGACGGGCCCGCGACGGAGGCAAAGCCTCCCCGCGCGCCTCCCGTGTATAACCTATTGCTATACTTGATGGTACTCCTAGCGCCCTGTCCTTTAGTCTCTACACCCAGACAGTGCCGTTTCCCTCTACTCCTGCAGTCCTCCTCCCTCCATCTGGAGAAGCGCTCCCGCTCTCTCTCTTCTATATCTTACACATCTGTAGGTTAGCGCTTTTATAAGCGAGCTTACTTTCTAATTGTAGCAGATTATATATAAAAGTATAACCGCTACACTTAGAAAGCATATGTGCATATAGGGAGCACTTATCTCCATGTAGTATGGATCTGCAAGATGCATATAGTTACTTCCTAGTGGCAAATTTAAAACAACTGGGAAGCCAGTGAGCTTGTAGCTTCATAATTAGCTTGTAAAATGAAATACTGTGAATATTTCCAAGCTCATCGGTAATACTAGCCCACTACATCAGATGATTGAAGAGATCTATACGTCTCGGGCATTGTAGAGCCAACGATCTGGGGGCTTGTTGCTTTGCCCGCGGAGCGGTGCGTGCACCAGGGCAACCATATCGCCAAGTAAGTCATTCAGGCGTGTGATTGCCTTGCAGAAATGCTTGTATGCAAAGCAACTCTGACCTCAGATGAACTTCCTCAAGACCTCGGCCTAGAACTCTGAGCTAACGGAAGTGTTTCAACTTCTGATCGGCCGCATACATGTGTATGTGCAAGAAATCTAAGCTTATTCCGTTCAGACTGATACAGATGACTACTCTGCTGTGTTGGGACCGGCAGGTTTCTGATTCGACCATTGGCGTATGCACTTCTGCGGGTCATGCGGCGTAGCGATCACCTTCACTCCGTACATATTCTTGACTAGGACAAATTTCTAAATTATAATGATTTGATGACGCGATAAATACGACTAGAGGGCTCAGGCAATGTTGCGGAGACACAATGCTGCTTTACAGCATGCATTCATTATACAGAAGAAACATGGTATACGTACATAAACGTAAATCTCCAAAATGCGTCTTCAGTGATTGATGAAAGATCCACGTCGTGCGAGAAACCTCATTAATTCAAACGAAATGTATCTTGCTCTGCGCTCAAACAGTCCTTCAAGTGAGGTATCTCCAGACGCCGAAAAGTTGTATGAGATTCGCGAAACTCATGCTTCGAGGAATTTTCTTCGCAAGAACTTCTCATGGCTTCTCTTGATACTGTCACTAATCATAAATCTCGGGTTTATCGTCGTCATAATGACGAGAAAGGATCTTTTCCAGTGCTTGGAAAGTTCAAAGTTTGGTTTGTTGTTCCCTGCCTCAGCGAGCCGATAACAATTTCAACACAGCAGATTGCTGACTGTATAATTTCCAGCTGGATTGAAGAGAACAACCCCGAAAGCATGGACTCCAAATAGTGGTGCCAATGGAACCCAACAGGATGCACTTTGGGACGAAACAAGCTACGATCGTGGTCAAATTGCTCTTGCCGACGATTATGCTAAAGAGATGGGACTTCCCAGAGCTCAGAGATTTCCCTGGGATCAATCAAAAGGGATCTATCTTATAAATGCGTATCATAACATACATTGCGTTGTAAGTTCGTCCGTCTGAACAACTCACAAGGAGAAGCATAAATCTCATGAAGAAACCAGAAAACTATTCGAACGTCAGTGGTAGAGTCCCACAATGATGTTCCTCAGAGTTCGCCATACCTCCATATCATACACTGTTTGAACGTACTTCGCGATGAAATTATGTGCAATGCAGATGATACTCCACGATATACTGGATTTCAAGACGACCAGAAGAGTGGCTTGGGCCAGGTGCGAATGTGCCGTGATTGGAGGCAGCTGGAGGCCTGGACTGATGAGCACACTGCATGCTGGAGACACGTTGGAGAAATAAGAGAGGGCGGATTCCGCGAACTAGATAGATATCATTTCTGCCCACCTGGGTCGCCTTATGAGGAGATGGCCAAAACCGCGTGGCTTCGTCCAGGTCATGACAACGAGTAATATGGGAACATAGCACATTCTGTCCCAATGACAATGGTACTTGAGTTCAATTGTTTGTGAAAATTTCAATATATTTATCCTTGCAGTGTCATAAGCTGTGATAAAATACGAGGGGCAGTTTAGAGTATCTGATAAAAAGCCATCGCATAGCAATCGCATAGCATTGCATAGCCATCGCAAAAGCCTTTAAAAGTATAACAGCTATGCGAGTTAACCATGGGAAAAGTAGCAATTAGAAAAATTGGATGTAGAGGCGGAACTAATGTCGTATCTGAATTCAGGTTGGGCGTTGAACGTGGAAAAATCTAAGTAATGGGGTGGGGTAAGGTTATGGCCGGGGGTTCGACACGTGGTGTGTTTACACAAAAACCCTCTCGTGCTTATTTCTCAGGAATAAAATATACATTTCACCGGTTTTACCAGTTTAGCTCATGGAAGAAAGAAGACGTAAGACCCGTTTTCACTTCTCGTAATCATCAACGCAATTAATAGTACGGCCATTGCCTTCATACCCCTTCATCTTTGTCACCACAAGTCTACCACAACCCTACATTCTCCAAAACAACGTTGAATCTAGCTCTGGCTTCGTGCACGCCTGCAAACTATCTTATTTGCACTCAGTGCTTAAGATCTTGCTGTGGAACTGGCTCGATTGGTTCATCGTCGCGAGCAGGGAGGGGAGTGTCCCAATCACTCAAAGGGCTTCGAACATAATCGGTATCACGCTTATTGGGGGTTATTTCGATCAATTCGCTTAAGGGACTCCTGACAAATTCTGCACTCCGTTTAAAGGAGATTAGCTTTGAACTGGAAGGCTCGGGGGTAGGAGCATGCCGGTAACAGTGAGGTCTTTAACTGGTTGATTGATTGATTGATTTCATTTACGTCCACTTTCAGTCTAAGACTATATAGGACGGCTAGGCCTCTAAAGGCTCTAGCAGATAACTTTTTATTCTACAATATTGGATATATTCAATTTAGGGAAAGTGAAAACAAATGCTGGGGACCGGCGCCCACTTATTATACGCGTTGCATATAATAAGAAAAATACGAAAATAAGGACATATGATAATCAAAGAGTTGATAAAAAACTCGTTCTTTCTTCTTCCTCAAGTAATACTCCTTCCATTTCTGCAATAACTCTTTCTCCCTCTATTATTGCTTCTTCTTCTTCTGCTACCTCTCTTTCTTCTGTTTCGTTTTGTATAAGAGCTCTAGTCAGATGCCATGCTCTTGTAGCGATTTTGGTGATATTAATGAATTGGATGGCTAATTCGATGCCGGTTTTCGTATGGAGTAGAAATTGTATAGTGATTTTGGATAAAGGTATCTCCTTAAATATTTCTTTTCTTTCAGCTTTATATATGGGGCAGCTAATAAGGAGGTGTTGTGGTGCCTCGATATTACCACATATACATTTGTTGTTGGCAAGTTTGAAGCGATGTAAATAGGATTTGATATATCCATGACCTAATTTGAGTTGAAAGAATGCGCTAGCAGTATTTCGATTGGTTCCGCTTGGTAGCTTGATCTTCGAGCCAATTTTCCATGGAAATAGCTTCGAGTAAGTTGATGGGGTTTGGTTTGATCTGAGTTCGTATTGATTGAGAGTATCAAGCCATTGATCTGAAGCACATTCTTTAACAATCATACCTAGTAGTCCAAAAGCTTGTTTCGTTCGAAATGGGTCGTATTGTGGTTGCTTCCTTGGCTAGCTTATCCGCTAGCTCATTTCCTTCAACTGAGGTGTGGCCAGGAACCCAATTTAAAGAGATTTCGGCTCCTTTTGCTTTGATAACCTCTGCTGCTTTGATTGCTCTTATTTGGTAGGCCTGTCCTGGATGATCTGAAGGAGTTTTTAGGCGGTAATAGACCAGCTTGATTGTCTGAATAGATCTTGAACTTTTGAACCACTGCAAGCAATGGAACTAGCATATTCGATAGCTTTTGTAACTCCACAAAGCTCTCCATTATAAACTAGTTGATTGGGACCGATGTTGCTTCGCTCTTGATATCGAATTCGATTATTTTGACTGTATAGGCCACTATGCCTACCCCAAATACCAATTCCCTTTTCGGTGGAGGAGGCATCAGTGTAAATATAGGTAGTATCCTTGCCCCTGTGTTTGAAAACCATATTATGAAGAATCGCGGCATCTTTTTTTGATGAATTGCTAATATTAACTCTGAAAGGAATTTCTCTTTTCCATGGGGGGAAGTTAAAATGAATGATCTTTCGAGTGAGGAAGGGTTTATTTATTTATTTATTTATATACAGTTTAAACGTCTCCGTATAGAATGGCTAGTTCTGACCTCCGAAGGGTATTGGCGACGGGCCCGCGACGGAGGCAGGGCCTCCCGCGCGCCTCCCGTGCATAGCCTGTTGCTATACTTGATGGTACTCCTAGCGCCCCGTCCTTCAGTCCCTACACCTAGACAGTGCCGTTTCCCGCTACTCCTGCCAGTCCTCCTCCCTCCATTTGGAGGAGCGTCCTGCTCGCTCTCTTCTAAATCCTACATATTTATAGGTTAGCCGCTTTTTATTTGCTAGCTTACCTTTTAAGTGTAGCAGATCTTTAAGTATAGCTGCTGTCCTTAGAAGGCGTATGTGCATATAGGGAGCACTTTAGTTTGCCGGTTCTTACATTAGGGCGGTGCCTTAGTGAGGAAGGGTTGAAGTCCTGGTTTATCGATTCTCTGATTCTATCCAGTTGAATAGGTTTATATCGTTTTCTTCGAGGTGTAGGGATCACTCCTAAATCGGCTTGATATTGAGCTGAAATTTCTTTTCGGTATTGATTGGATGCTTTGGTGATAACTTGGCTAATCGGAAAGCGTATTGTCTGATATTTGAATCTAGTCGGATTTTAGGAGTTTTAGACTGGCTTCTACTTCCATTGGAATGATTGGGGCAGTTTTGAAACTCCTAATATCTTGCGAAGGGCTAGGTTTTGAAGTGATTGCATCATATTCTTGAAATTAGTTTGACCTCTCCACCAAATCACTGATCCATAGTCGGCTATACTGGTCACGCATGCTATATATAGCTGTCTGAGGGCTTTGGGGCTGAGGCCCTTTCGATATTAGCTAATCTGGCCTCTTTAACTGGTAAAGCCTTGACGATAACACCGGCAACGAATAAATACAGAACCCGAAATAGTATTGCCATAGTGAGAATTCTTAAGAAGAGTAAGGTTTAGGATGAGCAGAATGGCACGAAGGATTTGGTCTGATGAGACCCTTTACAAATCTGGCAGACCTTTATCAATATTTAAGTCGGAGAGAAAAGCAAGACTTCTGATCCAGAGCTTGACAACCCACCAAAATATGTATTCTTACCACGTTAAAAACTGTTCTCTCGCTGCTTCACAGCAATCTACCCCGAAATAGGAATATATGGCATGGCCATGCATGCTGTATTGCTACAGAGAGGGAAGGAGCGGAGATCAAGGATATTTCTTCACTTCAAACGCTAAATGGCTTTCAACTTTAACACCTTTCAGCTATAGAGACTACCTTTCTTGCGGTAGATCTTCAATATCACACAAATTATGCCGATCTGCAGGTGTCTACATCCGTAAGAAGAGTACAGAGACTCTGCTGGCAGACGAGTCCTAGATACGCATCTGAAAGATTGCTGTAAATGGGGGCCTACGTGATGTGATATCGCCCACTCGCACAAAAGGACTATTTGAGAGGTCTTTTAATCTCCGATCTAGCATGGATGGTGCAAAACACCCGTTTCAGTAAAAGATTCACAAATACGATTTGAAATGCACATGCTTCGGTCACCAATAGCGATTGTTGCCGAACTGCAGGATACTTTTATGGAAAGGTCTACAACCCCAACATCCTTAGAGATAATAAATACTTCGTAAGTCATTTGAGACTCTTACATGCATATTGAAGTATTTTTGCATGCACAATCCACAATTGTAGGGATAAATAAAAGACCATTGATGATCAATGCTGGAAAGATATCACAAGCGAGAAAAAGATCTTCCAATGAGACTCAATAGAATTCCCCAGAGTTCAGGCTGAGAATGGAGGATGAAGGTACCCATAAATCGGTCGCAACCAAGTAATTAGAATTTCTTCGCAACACACACGATTCTAGGAATACATAACGCTGCGCCAGTTATAGATTCCTGATATCCCTGCTGAATGAGTTCAAAGAACTTCTTTGCTGCATCCACCTTCCCCATCTTTGCTAGACTTGATGCAAACTCGTCCATTGTCAGAAGATGCTGTTCATTGAAGGCTCTGATCAGACGATCCTCATCCCCGAAGAATTGTATCTTCACATCCTGGAAGCCTGCTTCTTGTAAGAAATCAGGTAGCTTTACCGTCCAATCATGCCTGCCATCTGCCCAAGACATATCTCTGATTTGCTCCAAAGCTGGAGCCTGAACCTCACGGCTGAGCTTCTTGACGTGCATATTAACGCAATCGAGCTCGTCCCACTGCAGGTATCCTGTATCAGGTTAGTAATTTAATGTCAGCTCGGAGATCGTGTGGCTTCTAACCTCCAGGCTTCAGCATCTTCAAGAGTTTTTGGATAACCGGCTGAGAGTTACCATTGAGAACTAGCACAAGTAGCCGCACATGAACGTAGTCGTATCTTCCAATCATATCATCCGGTAAATCTGTGAAAATATCCCAGTGTCTCACGGACACATTTGAAGGTAGCCACCTTTTATGAGGAGCTTGACGCACGTCATTATCGAAGCCGTCGAGTTGAGCTTGCGGAAAGTCCTGAGCAACGTCTAGGAGCCAAGCTCCGGTACCCGTTGCAATATCTGCAATAACACTTTCATTAGACAACTGAATTGATGGGTGCACGACGAATTGCAGAGCTTCCTTCCAGAGATAATGCTGCAGATTGAGGCGACAGGCTGCGACATGGCTACGATTAAAAACGTAGCCGTGGCCGTCTGCCAAACTCCAGTCACTTTTGAATATAATTAGTACAGGTCAACGAAGCTGGAAATGACAATTTACAATCAACATCTGTATGAGCAGCGTAGCCACCATTAGATATTTGCAGTTGAACCAGCAATCTTATAATTGCGGCAACCAGAGATCTTGAAAGCATTGGTCAGGATCAATCATATGCGACAGATGACTTACCCGGCTGCGAGGAAGAATACTCCAGTAATATAGAGCTTTTGAGACCTTCGCATATTTAGACTCCAAACCTAGTACTAATCAATATATTGAGGATAACAAAACAGTAAACGAGACTAGCCATTGGCATTGGCAGAACCCAAACCATCGCATCTGTTACGAGATCTGATACCATGAGAGCATCCAGCCTTATGTTAGTATTACACTCCATGATGAATATCAAAGGTTTCCAAGGATTCGAAAAGTGACTCCCACAACCGAACAGCGTTGCAACCAGAAAGTGACTGTCCAGAGTGAAGATATCACTATAAACACCTTGGTAATGGTATCGAATGTCATTCCTTTACTGACGACGAACAGCCGGCGATACAAGAAAATCGCACTGAGCTTGATGAGTCCGTTGGCAGGGATCATGAGTAACCATATTATCCAATCGAGCTATGATCGTGTCAGTAACCACATTTCTCGTTATGCCGTTCAATTTCTTTACCAATTCTACTAGTGTTTGCTCAGGGACGATGTCCATTAGTTGTGTTTCAGGTGTCGCATTTGGCAGCTGTGGTGTAGGATATCCAAGACCATGTTTTGAAGCTCCTATTCATCGCTTTAGACCTATGGATTTGAGTGGTGAGATCAAACTAACCGTATATAAGACATATTCCCATTCCAATGACGAAGATCTATTAGACTCATATCAGTATAAACCCTCGACTTGAATGCTATATCCAATCCTCACCAAAGATAAAAGAATTGTGTAGTCATCTAGACCAAGTCCCACTTTCTGGTAGGAACGAAGCCAGAAACGAAGAGCAACAACGATGATGCCCACAATCGGAAGCGTTATTCCCGCAGAGAGAACCTTGCCTGGTCCGAAAAAAGAGATAGCAAGTTCGTTTGCAGACATAGATGTTTTGTTGGCAGCTAACGTGAGCTAAGGCAATGATAACAAATTAACAAGTTGGCAAGCTAATAATTTATGAAAGAGAATGTTGGTCGAACAGTCTTGCTTCAATCAGATTCAAACTCTCTTTTTTTTCGTTTTGGATGCGCCTTTGGAAATCATCTCATTAGGTAGGCCATATTTATGCCCAAACTTCACATCAACTCGATAGAGAAGAAATGCAAGGTATCAGAGCTTAAAGGCCGTCTAGTACTGCTGTGCCTCTCATATTTACGTGTTTTGAAGTGTATCAAATTTCTTCACGCCGCTCATGAACATGCGGTGCAGGGTCAGAATGCTATGGTGAAAGGGCTGTCGAAGCTAATCACTATGCCTTTATAGAATAGTTCAGCAAGGGTGATCAATCCATTGCCAAAGGGGGGTGTGCTTACCTCCAACTTAGTTTGATAACCGCGTTGCATTTATGCCACTCGAGCTGCATCACCACCAAAACTCTCGCGTAGTGCAGTGCTGAAGAAGATGAAGATAACTTCGATTAGTATGCCCACCAAATTCAGAAGGTCGCAAGTTTGAAATAGCCGAAAAGTTCGCACACTCCTTCTGATATAATTAGCATCTATTTTTAGCAGTTCTCTGTATCTTAAAAATGTCTATTTTTCCAGAAAATCAGACATTAAAACCTGCAGATTACCCACCACCTAGACGGGTGATATGCAGTAACTAGGTACCTACTGTAGAATTCTCAATTAGCAGGGTTCAATGCGGTATTTGAAGGTCTTGTCAAAATCTCCATGGTTGAAATCCCGCACTGTTCAAAGCTTGACTGTGAGCTTTATATACATATGTTGTGTAATAAATAAGAAATCGATATATACGGGTCCTTGCTGACTAGGCTAATTAGTAAGCTAAAATACTAAGCGTGTATTACATTGACCCTTTGATACATAATCTATATCTTCAACAAAACCTCGACTAGGAACTTACAGTACCTAGGTATCTTTAGCAAATCCATGAATGCTCTAGATTACCCTAGACTGGTTGGAAATCTTGTGCTGGCTACTGGTGAACAAAAGGCTTTCTTGCGTTTAGAACATTCGGAAGCCTAAGGTTAATCCTAACCAGTTTACCCAGGCCAGAGTATGGTAACAATTAGGTCTTAATATAACGAAATGAAATTGTTAGCCCATTCTGCTTCCAGCATGCACTTGTTTGTTAATAGTTTGTAATGAGTAATCGCATGTACACCAAAGTCTGTAGAAGTCTATGGGACGGATACAACACGGACTGCCACCCTAATGAGTAGAATTCATCATTGCACTTAAATCGTGCCACAGATCAAAAGGAAAAGCTGCTTATACACCGCCCCGGATTGGATCAAAGATCCAAAACTGGCCTCCGCAAACGATTTCGACCACTTAGGTAAGGCCTAACAGGAATTATCTATCATTGAACTTTTGTTAGGGGAGGCGAGGAGAGTATCTCGTGAATTTGCTAGCCTTTATACACTTCTTGTAGCATTATGCCAAGCTTTCAGCGGTGCTATTTGATTACATAGACGTGCCCTGACATTCACATCTTGCAGAATCATAGTTGTCATTTAAATCCTAACGGCTGTTAATCTCTGAGTTCAATCCATAAACATGTGACAACCACTTACATCTTTACATTTCCCACGTCAGAATGCAGAAGAACATGCTGGTACTGAGACCGAGCATTTGAATTGTTCGCATTACAGTTTTGTATATCAATCAGTAACCTATTATATCTGCAAGTCTGCACGTGGCATGCATGAACCGAACATCTTGATTGTTCCCCATTAATCATTTGTTTGTAAAACTGCCCTCCATTTCCTGATCTTGCCCGCCTAAGCAGCTAGATGCAGGATCTGTGGAATCTACAAAACATCCGACGAATTTCTCGGCTTCTGAGTCTGCCGAAGGGATTGAAGCCTCGAAATTTGAGGTCGAGGATCTATGATACGACAGTCAATATCCTTACCACTGCGAAATAGATGCATTTATCTTTCCCACATGCACGGCAAAAGAAGAGGCATGTGCTAGTTTGGGACAAGGTGGCTTCTGATAGTTATAACCTTCATATTGATCCGAGATATCCATACCATGCATGCTCCATACCCCTCACAATCATCATCGGGGCATTATCATCCTTACTCAGGTTTGTTATCTGGAAGGCACTTGTTCCTCCCCTTTCCCCAAACAGGAAATAGTTTTGAATGATCAAAAATAGGACAGTTCAGAATTACTTGCATCGAGTACCACGCCCAATACAATCAAGTATTCGCACTTTCAAGCTTCTCATATCTATCGCCAGGGAGTCGAGCCATTCGAATGATCAGTCCGATTCCTGGGAATCTGTCGCAGCCGTGCTAGCTGTAGGAACGTGAAAGATACCTACAATTTCAGGATGAGAGATTTCAATCGTAACATCACACTCTATCATAAATGCGGTCTTCGAGGCCATCAATCCACTGGCTTGCTGTTTTATATCTATACTACCATCGGTACTGTAGCTTTAGATTGACGGTTCTACTGTGCTTACGCGTTTATCCAGCTAGCTGTATTCTTGCCTTTTCTTTTTTTTTTTTTTTTTTTTTTTTTTGGTTCTAGGAGGTGCATGCACCATGCAAGGAGCGATAACATCCTACATGGCCATTCAATCTCCCAACACAGCCGCCATATCTCTCGAGCTGTAGTCTTGACTTTCCCAAACCATGACAATAGATACCGGCCCACTCGACGAGAATCGCAATCAACATTCTTAAATCTGAAAATCTGAAACTGCAAATTCAAGCACAGGAGATCGTGCTCTCGAGCCCTTGGCTGGCTGTGAAGAGAGTAATAACGATTAGAAAACCTGCAAAGGGAGAATGCAAAGCGGAGACCAGTGGGATGTTGAGATTCCTCGAGGAGTCATTGGTAAGTCCCAGCGTAATTGAAAATATCATAATATTTCCACGATCATTAACAGTCTTGTATGAACAACCAACGATCTTGGTTACTGCCAATCAGTGGTCCAACTGGCCAATGGTTGTTCTGAACCCGCGAGATTTGATTGAAAGGTGCTTGCTACTTTTATGGACCACATTGCTGGAACTGGTCGCCCAACAGGGCAAAATGGTGTCGGATGAAAATAATATCTATATTTGTGGATTTTCACAATCAAAAGGACTCCACCCGAAAAGATAAGAGAAGCACTCCCAAATTTTCTGTGCGCATAACAGTTGTTCCAAATTCCGAGGACATAAAATGGAGTACGAGGGTGTGAAGATGTATGTGAAGATATCCCATGACATAGCGTGATATCTAGCAAGAAAATCGATGAAGGAGTCAAATCTTGAGCGTAAAACCGATATGATTATGAGACAGCATGCTGAAATGAGAGTTGACGAGACAAATCTCCCACCAGATTCCACAAATCACCCCATAACCCATATCCACCCAACCATCAAAGCCCCAACCCGCATCCCTCCTCGCACCAAAATCATACTTGAACCTCTAACCTCTAACCTCTGACCTCTAACCCCTCGCTAAAACCTTCTCTCCCATTCTCTCTCCCCTCCCCGAAACCTAAAAAACCAAAAAAAAAGACATCAGAAAAAGTAATCAATCACAAACTTGACTTATATATATTCCAACTTGGCGTTTTGATTCCCTCCTCTTCTATTCTAAGGATATTTGAAATTTGAAATTTGAAATGGAAATGGAGAATAAGCATGGATTGAAAATATTGCATTGTATTATATTTGCAGGAACGCACGCACGCACGCACGCATGCATTCAATGCCCATCTACACGAGTAGCAACAAGGAATTGGTAATCTCAGACTTCAGACTCAGACTTCAAACCTAGACTTTAGAATCAATCACAGACCTCACAGCACGCAGGAAAAGAAAAAGAAAAGAAAAAGAAAAAGAAACCACCAATCAATAAAAAACATCATCTAGTAGTAATCCCGCATACGTATCCATCTCGAGTGCTTATCCTCGAGATAGATGTGAAAAAAAAAGTTTGCCTCCCCATGCCCATGCTCACATCCCATCCATCCAGCCCAGCCACCCACTCATGCTAGATCACACCAATACTATAAAGAAGAAAGACTCCATCCCAATCCCAACGTTTCACTTTCACCCAAAGCGCCAAGAAATGCGTATATACAAATACTACGCCTTTACTATCCCACTTCCTCTCGTTTAAGAAAAAGATATTCATGTATCATGAATGTACTATGTGTTATAATACACCCAGTCCATCAATTCATTCCAAAACCTATTGGAGTGTGAAAGACTATTCGTAATGAAATGGGTATGTTCGTCTATTAAGTAAACCTTGCCAACCCCTAAAACTCCATTTCCCAATGCTTGGAATATATCGATGTTCGCTTAGTGACCTGTATTCGAATACGTTGTGTGTCTGATATCCTTAGCATGATAGCTAATGAGGTACCATAAAATCTTGGGCTACCCTGGGTTATCGAATAGAGAGAACTATGGAAATACTGGGAATTGCGAATCATCTAACAGTTCGTCATCATCAGCGTCGTTTTCCTCAGCATTCAGCGCTGTATCATTTATCATGCCGTTCATTCATTGCTTGGTTAGCATCAGCACCGGACCAATAAGTCCCTGAATCATCGGTCCTATAACATCCTCAATATTCTCATCCCCAACACGACGACCGTTGTCCTCGTTCACTATTTCTATTTCATCCCGAGTCAAATAGTTGCGTAAACCATTCACACCAGGCCCGGAAAAGACACAAAATACATTTCGTTGATGTTCAGTGAATTCTATGAGATGTCAATATAATAAAGTCAAGAAGAAATCAGTAATTGACTTACCACGCGGAGCTTCTCTACAAAACTGTTCAAACTCTGATCGAAGAAAAGCTTGAACACCAGTCAAACTTAAATGAGTCAATTTTGGGCAACTCTTAAGCAATCGAATTATACTCTACATCATCATTAGCAACGTGCCTCACCCATAGTGATATTTGACTCACCTCAAGCGTTAAATTAGTACAGTAGCTAAGATGAACTCTTTCAAGACAACTTCCGGTATAAGCTGGGTCATCGATGTGATGTCCTCGGTGACCTAGTTGCCTTTGTCTCTGTGCTTCGGCTAATGCTATAACACTTTCATCGGTAATAGCTGAACATTTAACCCAAGCCAACACGCCTTAGCTTGGGGAAGACTGGCCAGCTTTGTGACAGACGCGTCTGTGAGGTGAAATGCAACAACCGAGATCGATATAGCGGATACGATTACACGCCTGGACAAGTTTAATAACGGCGGCATCGGTAATCTGTCCACAGTGTCCAAGGTGAAGGTAGTGAAGGTTTTTCCCCAGCCTGCTGATGGGAATTAACCGCACTATCGTCAATCAGTCTACATTTTGCAAAGACCAAATTCCTCAATCGTGGAGCAACACTAATGATCTTCTCAACAGCAGCATCTGTAAGACGGGAACAGCTTGTGAGATCCAGTATCCGTAAATGGTCATATGCCACTTGGTGAGGTAGATTAAGGAATGCATTATCGGTGAGTATTTCACAGTTCGCCAATCGAAGTTCTCGGAGAGCATTTCCATTTCTGATGAGAGCAGTGATTGGATCGTTACCGATAGATCTACACTGTTGGAGATCAATTTCGAGGATGTTGAGGCAATTTAGGGCAAAGGCCATGACGACTACATCATCCAATTGTTCGCATTCATTCAATTTGAGCTAGGTTCCTCTTAGCTTACATCCTAAAAATAAAAAATATGCAGGGACTTACACGTTTGAGGTGACGGCAACTTTCTGCCACTTTTACCATGGATTCACAAGAGATCTTGACGCACTGCGATAGTGTTAAGACCTTGTAATCGACGACAGTGCTCTGCCAAAGCGAACATGGAAGTTCCGGTAATCTGTTTATCTCCAGAAATATCCAAAGCGAGTAGGTGATTATTGTCGGTGATAAGTCCTGTCAATCCACTATCGGTGATACCCTCGCAATTGGTCAGTGTTAATCGTTCCACCCTTGTGCATACAGAAAGAGGTTGAACCGTTCCATCACTGACACGATCTGCTAGAATGGCCAAATTTATTCTCTTGACAAAATCCCGATATGCGAAGTAGGGGTTCTCCATTGTAAGCGTGTTGCAAATATGCCCAAGTCTGGGAAATGTCGAACATGATGGTCGATGCCACAATAAATCAACACTATTCCTAGCCCATTTCTTAGATACTCGCAAACAAGATAGCAGATCGTTTGGACTCGTGAGCTTGGAGAATATGTTGATGAGAAACTTCTGCGGGTAGTCTGTTCGATGCTGATATACATGTCTCTGTAACCGCCATATCTTGAAAAGTTGGTACGCCGATTGATGACTGCGAATCGTTGTTTCCGGTAAAGAAATCGGACTCCTCATAATCAGCTCGCGCGGGCGAATTACTTGTAGATGAATGCGAATCGTCACCTATATCGGGCGTCGCACGAGATGGGAATCCGGAGCTGATGAGAGGCCTCATGGGTCGACCCTTCATGGTGACTTGGATGAAGGGATGTGATGATTTGGGTGAAGTATTCGATAATGGAAGAAGCGATGGGAGCAATCGCCGGACTGTTTCCCTAGGTTTCGCAATATGATATGAGACGTTTGATGAATTGATTTCAAGGTGTATGTCGTTCAAAGGGGGTGGAACGATGAGGTTGCTGACAATTGTGGATTGGCTCAGCCTCGTCTTATCAGATTTTCCCCGGGGTTTTTCAATGGTAAGATTAAATATATCGCCAATAACCTTCCGACTTGATTGTCTAGATACTTGTAACGACGAAGTTGATTTCCGCCTCTTGTATATTAGAAATTTGGAAGGGGGAGGGGGGAGGAGGGGGATTTTTTATTGAGTTTGGGCAGGGAAAGTGAGCGATGGATGGAACACGATAAATTTGATGCGATGTGATGTGATGTGATGCGATGCGATTATGATGTGTTGTGTTCTATTAATGGATTGAGTTTGGAGTTTTTGAGGCTTTGAAATTGGATTTGGTTGCAAAGATGTACTTTCGTTCTCGATGTTGTGTTACCAAAAGTAAAGTATAAGTGTAAGTGTAGGTGTAAGTGTAAGTGTCAGTGTTAGTGTAAAAAGCGCAAGTGCGTAAGTGTGTAATATAAGTGTGTATGGTGTTACATATGTATGTGTAATGATAATGTGGCCGGGGTTGGGTAGGAAGAACCGAAAGTGATGAGAAGAATCGTTTAACCGTATCGATTTGATGGGATTGACTTGATAGAAAGCTCTTAGTAAGCAATCATGCTCTTAAATAATCCTCAGATAATAATAAATAGTAGCAATGAATGTATATGATGACAATGACATGACAATGACAATGACAATGACAATGACAATGACAATGACAATGACAATGCAATGACAATGACAAGGACAGGACAATGATAATGACAATGATAACGACAATGATAATGACAATGATAACGACAAATAATAACAATAATAATATCATTCAAAACAAATTGGTATACGCATTCATTCCAAACGTCTTGCCCTATTAACCCTACTTACCTCGCCGTGAACCTACTCATTCCACCCAAAAGAAAAGACGACAATCAATTCCAATACCCAACCAAGTAACAATAGGTAATCAATCCATCCCCAAGCATCAACAAAGTGCGGTCCATCCTTGCACTCCCAAATCTGTAACTCCTTGCGGTGATGAAAAAGTACCAAAGCTGCATATCATCCTATCACAACCCTGCTCTCAAACACCCGTTATTTATAGACCAGATGTGAACGGAACAGAGGGAACAGAGCAATATGATTCATCAAAGGTTTGCCTACTTTATTTCGGTAGGATGTGATTATGGGGAGGGGCGGGGTTCATGGTTGGGGCTATCGCTAGGGAGAATATGATGGTTGCTTTGTGTCACCTGCGCATACCTACCTAGATACATGTCTATCTATCTATATTTGTTCTGAGTATGTATGTTGACGAGTGTATCTAGGTTGTTCTTGAGCTTGTTGTTCGCTGATCTGGCTCATTAGTGTCATGATGTTCGGGTAAGACTTGTACCCTTTTTGAGGAGGAGATCATCACGTTGACAAGTCCAGTATTATTAGTATTGCCATTTATACTTCCGAGGTGTGTACAAGGATGGTTGATTCTGGGTCTTGGTATGATGATGTCAAGAGAAGGGGGACGTTTGGAGTTGCACTTACGATCATGTCTTGATCCCTTTATCTAGTACCGACCTACCTCTTGCTAGTAGTATATATGTGTTAAATAAAAGCGTGCAAGATGTTAGATAGAGCTAATTGATGACCGGATGAATATGAATAACCTCTTCCCCAGCTCATCCCCATAGAAACCACATCCAATATAATATATAACATAAGAACAAAACAAGGATCCAGTTCCAGTATCCAGATCTATACATATATACCTACCTACCAGTATACCTACCTACGCATAAAACAAAAACAAACAAACAAAGCAAAACAAACATCTATCAAACTGCCTACCTATTCAACAATATAAACCCTTGCCAACATCACCCACTTATTTAAAATTTTAGCTTTTCCCCAGATTCCACTAACTCCCCAGTAGGCGAGACAAGCTGCAGCATCAATAAAATCAGCCCATCCATCCACCCATCCATCCTCCCATCTCCAAAACGCACCCCTCCCCCACCACCTGCACACACCACACAATGACATCCCTCCTCCCACGCACCACGCGCATCCTGCGCACCCTCCCCAAACGCCCCCATCCAACACATCTCAACCCACGCACCCACACCCACACCCGCACCCGCACCCTAACCAGCAAACACCCCCACCCCCAACTCGACCCCATCCCCTGCACCGCCTCGAAGCCACCCGCCGCGCCCACTACAAACGCCGCACCATCTACTCCGCCGTGGGCTTCCTCTTCGGCATGACCTGCATCTGGCTAACAGCGACCTCAATCGAGCTGCCCCCGCCCTCCAACTCGACAGTTCGCAGCCGGCGCGCCGCGCTCCCCCTCCACCCCCATCATCATCGCCGCGCCCAGCGAACGCGTCCCACCGGCACGAGCACCGTCCCCACGTTCCCCCGCACCCTCCACTTCAGCGACGACCCCGCGCCCCCAAAGCAAGAATACCAGCTCCTCGGTCTCGGCATCCGCACCGTGTCGTTCCTCGGCATCCAGGTCTACGTCGTGGGCTCTACGTCAGCAGCGCGTCGATTGCGAAACTGCAGGCGGCGCTGTTGAGGAAGGCGGCGCCGGATGGCGCGACGACGTTGGTGGCGGGGAGAGGGAGGAGTTAAGGGCGCTGCTGATGCATGAGGGGAGGGGAGAGGAGATCTGGAGCGAGGTGTTGAGGGAGGGGGAGACGGAGACGATTGTGAGGATTGTGCCGACGAGGAATACGGATTTTCATCATCTGAGGGATGCGTGGGTGCGGGGGTTGACGGCGAGGGCTCAGAGGAACAAGGGGGAGTTGGGATGGGGAGTTTGGGGAGCGGTGGCGGCTTCAAGGGCTTGTTTAATAGGGGGAGTGTGCCGAAGGGGAGGGAGCTGTTGCTTGCTCGGGATGGGGTGGGAAGCTGAGTGTTTGGTATGAGGATGGGAAGGCGCGGAAGGATGTGAGGGTGGAGAGTCAGAGGTTAGGGGAGTGAGGGATGAGAGGGTTAGTAGGAGTATTTGGTTGGGTATTGGCAGGCGCGCAGGTTAGTAGCGAGGAGGCTAGGAGGATATTGTGGAGGGGATGGGGTTTGTGGAGAGGCCGGTTGGGACCGTGGAGGGTCAGGTTCATGTTTAGATGATGGGTAGGTAGGTTTGGGCTGACTGTATGTGTGCTTGTATGGATATGTGTATGATGTGATGCATGAACGAAGAGCATGACGAGGGGGGAAAAAGCAAATCGCTTGATGTATAATACCATTCATTCCACTCATCTCATATATTAAAAATGGGTATCCTCGCGACACATCCCAACACCACGGAGAATCACCATCCTAACCCTGGATAGCATTCAACTCCTCAGTTGTGTCTCCAACTGCTTCTTCCTTAGCCTGCAAGTCCGAGTTTCCACCAACATGTTTCTGGCCAATGAAAATATTGGACGGACCCTGGTTATATTTTTCCTTGAGTAAGCTTGGATTTCGGATCCATCATCTGGTGTTTGTTAGTGGGTTGCATGTTGGAGTAGGGAGGGGAGGAGGGGAGGCCGCTAGTAGGGGAACTTGGAACGTACCGACTTGATCCCAATTCAATGGCGTAATAGTTAGCCTTCAAATCGCTCAAAGCTCTTGGTGCGTTGCAGTAGGGCAGTAGGATTGCTGAAGGACGGCTTTTGATTTACCACGTTAGCTACATCGTTCTATAAGATCTTGTTGCAGTTTCGATGGTGAGAAGAGTTGAGGATTTAGAACATCTCACTTGAAGTCTGGTATACTTAAATAGTCGAGATATTTGTAACGGGCTCTTAATACTTGATATTTAAGGCGGGTTGAATGTCCCGGCTTGTGGAAGCAGAAAATGACAGCGGGTAGAGAAGATATAAGAATTACATACCAACCGCCATTATCGCAATGATGGCATCAGCCTTTGTTTTAACAGCAACATTCTGGCGGGACTGATAGAGTCGTAGTAAAGAAGCGGCGTAGGAAATTAATGTTGGGCAATTTGTTGTAGACCTAAATGGAGGTCTTTGGATGTGGGAGAGCTTAATGTTTATGTATTTCGGAGTAGGTAGAGGTATGAGATTTAAAGTAGTGAGTAGTAAGTAAGGAAACCAGGACTGAATGGGAGTTCCGGAGCAGGAGGGAATTGATAGATGTGATGTGATGTAGGTGGATTGAGGATATGAGTGTATTGAGGATTGAGTGGTTGAGAATGACGATTTTTCTTGGGTGGAGGTCAGAGGAGAGGATGAAGGGGAGGGGTTTTCAATTTTCGTTGCTTAGCAATTTGGATTTTTAAGCGGGGAGGGGAGGTTTCTTTATTTTAATTTTTGATTTGATTTAATTTGATTAAATTAATATCGATAATTGATAATTAATAATTGATAATTGATAATTCTCATATTTTGATACCAACCTAATAATAGATATTGGCATTTGACCTACTTACCTAGTACCTACTTATACTCGATCTCCATCTATCATACAGGACTGGATTGCATCATTGAACAGTCCAGCCGAGGATGAATAATGCCATTGATTGAAGCTGACCTCGAGCTACTTGGTTGGGTATTAGAAGAATCGCAAATTTAAGAAGAAAGCACGACAGATCAAGGTTAACCAAAATACCCGTGGACGGTACTTGCATCTTGTATTATAGAAAATAAATAAATGAATGTGATTTCCAAGGTTGTGATTGATTAATAATAAATGTAGCTGGAGGTATACCATAATAATAATAATAATAATAATAATAATAATAATAATAATAATAATAATAATAATAATAATAATAATAATAATAATAATAATAATAATAATAATAATAATAATAATAATAATAATAATATAATAAATAATAATAATAATAATAATAATAATAAATAATAATTAATAATAAATAATAATAATAATATAAGAATAAAAGATCGTAAGAATCCATGGATCCATGGATGTTTCAAGTAAACCCCTTCTTACCTATCTAGGCAACATAGTATGTATTATTATTAATCATTAAACTGTCCACGGTGTGTTGCATACCTACCCGTCGACATAATTTATTTCCAAAGTGAGTCAGTCATGTGATCTGATTTATATCGGATATTTAGAGAGGTTTATTTATATCTATGGATAATAATAGAGGGAGGTACGTTTGAGTGAAGTTATCTTTGGGTTTTAATATTAGATGGATAGATGAATAGATGAATGGATAGATAGACATATGGATAGATAGACATATGGATAGATAAATATATGGATAGATAGACATATGATAGATAAATATATGAATAGATAGACATATAGACAATAGACATATGGATAGATAAATATATGATAGATAGACATATGGATAGATAGATAATATGATGATAAATATATGAATAGATAATATATGATAGATAACATATGGATAGATAAATATATGGATAGATAGACATATGGATAGATAAATATTGAATAGATAGACATATAGACAGATAATAGACAGATAAATAGACAGATGAATAGAAAGAAGAACCCTGGATTCTTTCACTTTCTTTTAACTCATTTACTTCTTGGCGAATATTATATAAATCACAAGAATGTATATGTATTCAAGTATAGGTAGCAGGAGGAGGTTCCTGTAGAATCTAACAAAGATGAGGTATATATGGATCCATCGACCTAGTACCCTAGTAATATGGAATCGCCAGATAGGGTGATATAAGTAGGTACCTAGGTAGGTAAATACCGGGTATATCGAGTATACTCATTTGTATAAATACTCGTGCACCAAGTCATATCGGGATGATGGTTTTCAAAGACAGTTTGAAAAAGGACAATCAATGTGAACAGATCATTCAGCTTTGTGATGAAGCTACTACCTATTATATGGATGTTGTTGCTCTATTTATCTATCCATCCTGCGGCCTCTATGTAATAAACTGCTTCACCATTCATATCAAAAATCATTTGGGTCCACGGATGTTATAATAACTAATCCATCTGTTTATCTGTTTCCAGGTTGCGTCAGATACTGTTGGTTCCAATTACCCATCTTTAGACTTTCTGCCATTCATTCTGATCATTCCTCGAGACTTTGATGTACCCAGGTACCGACCACATATAGTATTGGACGGAGTACATCTATTGGTATCATTCATTCACCTCGCTTGATGTACCTTCACCGCCATCAAATCCAACTTTGGAAACATTCCTGATCAATCTGTCAATCTGTCAATCAATCAGTCAATCAGTCAATCACCGTCAATCACGTCAATCACGTCAATCACATCAATCACATCAATCAATCTAACAAAACTTATCCTCATAAAAGCCTTCTACCACTTGAAACCCCATTAAACTACCAATCCTCTAGTCTTTCCACCTGCCTCGAATCTCGACTTCCGTCATCCAAAACCTCAACGTACGAATCAACCAACCAACCACCCCACCTTAAACCTACATCCCACATATATCAAAAGCCCTGTAATATCTTCCCAGACTTCTCAAGAGGAAGAAAAAAAAAAAGGTTCCCTCCCTCCACAGGACGGACTAGATAAAAATCAGACAAGGTGGCTTCCCGCATTTTGGATTCGCAAGGTGGCACCCTGTCTTCTGCCATTCAACGTATTCCTGATTCTCTTCAACCCTATCTCGATACCACTTTTCATCATCTCCAATCTGCTTATTCGCAACTACCTGAACCCGCTCAAGCTTACATCGAACAAGCGGCCAGGTATACACATATTGATCGCGTTCCTCCTACGGCCTTAGCGGGTAGTGCTTTTGTTGTTCTTGCCGCTGCCGTGAGTATGAGTCGGTGGGGAAACAGTTGGTTTAGTGGGGGTGCGAGTCGTCTGAGTCCCTTCTCGAGTAGAAGCAATCCGCCAGAGGTTACTCCTGAAGACTATGAATATATCACCAGTGCGGATCTGGATCAACCGCGAGAATCTATGATCCATCATTCGAGACAACCTCCATCGATGCAAGAGGAAGATGACGTGTTGTTGTGGTGAACAAGGGAATTACTTATCCAGTCAAATTTCCAGCTTACAGTATTGGGGACGGAAAGTTGGAAGTTGGTGATGTCAGGAAGAGAGCCGCAGCATTGATGGATGTCTCCAATTGGAGGAAGTTAAAATTGGTTTATAAAGGACAACAGTTGAAGGATGACCATGCACTCTGTCGAAGTTATGGATTAAGAAATCAATCAGAGATTCTGTGCATTGTTGGAGACGCGCCAACGCGGAAGTGAGGACTCGGGAGATGAAAGTGAAGACGTACAGGAAGGCACGGCATCCAAGCTCAAGAAGCGAATCCGCAAATCGAAGAATAAGAAGGGGAAAAAGAAGAGCGATAACAACAATCTCAAAGCACCACAAATGGAATCATCTGCGACTTCAAGAACAGCCTCACCAATTCCCCTCCAACTCCCAAAACACCCATCGAGAAATTAAACGCAATTTCAGATTATCTTCATACCGAGATTTTACCTTTGGCAGAGGCATTTATTGCCAATCCTCCAGAGGAAGAAAAGAAGAGGGATTTTGAGTATAAGAAGTTGAGTGAGACGATTATGGGTCAAGTGCTTCTGAAGTTGGATGCAGTTGAGACAGAGGGGGATCAGGCGGCGAGAGAGACGCGGAAGGCTTTGGTAAAGGAAGCGCAGAATATCTTGAATGATATTGATGCAAAGGGTCCCGCCGAAGAATAAGAGCTTTCGTTTGCGGCATCACCTAGTTCTGGTTTGTGAGGTGACAAGGGGTCTACTGATATTGATTCGGAGGTTCCTCTCGCACGATAGGTGCCCTCTCTCGTAACCGGTTTCCGTTTGGGACGCCAAAAACGAGTCTGCTGATATCGAGTAGTCGGATGGTACTGTTTCGGAAGCAGAAGAGGGTCTACAAGGTTCGCTTTGGGGGCTCTTTTAAATCAGACATGCATTTATATTATTGCTACATTTTAAGAAAGTTGTTCTCTTGGGATGTCATGCATATACTGGGTGTGATCGGGCTGCTCCGTTGTTAGAGAGAGAATCATTTATTGCAATGTTTGCAAGGTTTTGGCATGGCGTCTTTCATAGATGGGATAGAAACTAATAATTATTGATAAGGAGGTTCTAAAGGAAGTGCAGGGGTGGACGTCATTGCCGCAGTGGAAAGACATATGGTGGCTGATCATTTGTTGTGCAGCGTGGGAGTACGATACGACTTGCGTTCTGATACATGGGAAATACATCAGCGTGGCATATGGCTGTGTTGTGTCAGAGAGGGATAGGAGAAGCAAAAGTCCGTTGGAGAATGGATAGATTGCATTGTTACTCCTTTTACCTTCGCTGCGTGTAATCTTAGATTGGTGGATACAATGTGCTACGGTTCTGTCTACTCCTCTACCTCTCAACCCTCACCCCTCGCTAGGCGATTCATATTTCAATCACTCTTTGACATCACAATTGCAATACCAAAATTCAACGCCATGAATTTATGAAACACTGCTGTTATGAACCACGAAACATTGGATTGGTGTGATATATATTGAATCAGTCCTGATGCGCTTATCGAGAAGTTGTCAATGTCCAAACTCATTTCTAATTATTCAGATGATTGCGAATGCTTGAATTGAATCAGAACACTACATCCATCTTATGTAGTCTCGTTGTGACCCTCCTTACTTTTCACATAAGGATGGTGACCGAAATCGAACAGTATCATATTATCGTCCTTTGAAATGACCTTGATTACCTAGGTACCCCCAATATCAAATTTTGGCCTTAGTAAGAAGGTATAAATATTTCCAATGTTGACGAGGCTTGGTTTAAGTGAAAATTTTGTTTCGGATCGGTTCAACGGTGAAAAAATGACAAGGCTGCAACCACAAGAATTATCTTCAACGATATGATTTCAACGATTTATAACAGATTAAATTTGAATACAATCAACAAGAATGAGTGTCATTCTCATGAAGATAAAAAAAATTGATTGATACGTCAACAACTTTACTTCGGCCTCGATCAATAAATAATTCTTTTCAAATTTCTTCAAATTGGGGTTGTTAGCCCTGGACCTCGGCTAATATTTTAGCGCCAAAACTGGGGTCAATTCGAGAATCCTCATCCCACGCGAGAGGAATTTGAAGACAACGACCAACCGACAAACACGACACCGCCCCTACCAAATAACGAAGGTAGAGCATTTTGGTTTTCTGTACGATTTTTGAATTTATTCTGACGTTTCAAGCAGGAACGTGTCGACCTTCGAGCCAGTCGTAAGTGCTCAATCCCTATCCATGGCTTCCGTTGCCCAATACAATATATCGCAAATACAACGATTGGAAATAGTTCTTTTGGATCCAGCGACATGGAGGACACGAATAGGGACGAATTGCTGATATTGGACTTGTATTTAGATCACGATCGATGCCAAGGGTCACCTTCTTGGTCGACTTGCAAGCACTGTTGCAAAGCAGTTGCTTAAACGGCCAGAAGATCGTCGTTGTGCGATGTGAGGCCTTGAACATCTCTGGAGAGTTCTTCCGTGCGAAGCGTACGTTATACCTTTACTTGTTACTGTGATGGAATTGGATTTGATGGAATCGGTATCGCGCATGGACGAGATGGACATGAAAATGATGGAAGGCTGATTCAATTTCGATAATAGTCAAGTACCACGCATACCTCCGAAAGATGACCAGATACAACCCAACCCGTGGAGGTAAGATATTATCATCCGCCAATTGCGATTGATCGCACCCGACAGATGGAGATATCCTGACAAATTTCGAATAGGTCCTTTCCATTTCCGTGCCCCATCCAGAATCTTCTACAAGACCGTCCGTGGTATGATTCCTCACAAGACTGCCCGTGGTGCTGCCGCCATGGAGAGACTTAAGGTTTTCGAGGGTGTCCCACCACCATACGACAAAGTCAAGCGCGTTGTCGTTCCCCAAGCTTTGAGAGTTTTGAGATTGAAGCCTGGACGCAAATACTGCACAGTCGGCAGATTGAGCCACGAGGGTCGGATGGAAATACCAAGATGTTGTTGCTAGGTTAGTCAAGGCCATGGGGATTGGATTGAATCCAGATGGATAAAGTTGGTTACTAATATTGACTATTACAGACTTGAGGAGAGAAGAAAGGTCAAGAGCGCCGCATACTACGAACGCAAGAAGGCAGCACGCAAGCAACTCTCGGAAGCCCAGAAGTCCGCCAAGATTGATGAGAAGACCAAGACTGAGTTGGCTGCTTTCGGCTACTAAATTTCCTGGTCCTTATTTGATGTGATTTTGCGCTGCTGGGTGGATGGATTGGGTTGTTTTAAACGGTTTCTTCTTTTCAACAATAACAACGTCAATGCTTTGTTCGACCTATCATGGGAAGATCTCAGGGCCTGGTAATCATTTACCATACACGATATTGGGAAATGCTACGACGGAGAAGAGTCAGATGTAGCCAAGAACTCTGATGTATATTGCTTCGGCTTGCATGCAGTTCATAGCAAAATGAAAAGCCCAAGGCATGAATCAAGAATGAAACCATTGCGTTTGGTGTTGTGGAAATGGAAGTGGCATTGTGAAAAAATAATAATGAAATCCAGTAGATACAGTTTATGAATGAGCATCGGTTTGGTACAAGTTACTTTAATTCTTGTGAATTCAAAGAGCAGTCAGTTCTGGAGAGAGTATGATGGAGCCGTTGTGTTTTTGAGCACATTGCGCTACAAGATCCCTATGATGTAATTTTATTGGATACCTTTTAAACCGCACGATTGATAGTACCCCATACCTAGGTAGAAGCAAAAAGATAACGCACCCTTCTTCTCAAGGAAGATGAAGCAAGGAAGATGAAGCATCCAATCATGTCATCTGTCTGTTTTGAAGGATTGATTGGTTTCATTTTAGTCTTGGGTACATGTTCATTTTTTGATTACTTACTCATTCATTCACTCGTTCAACTGGTTGAATAAGTAGGTAGATGAACAAGTAGGTAGTTTGAGCAATTTTATCCTTTTTTTCTTTCTTTTTTTTTCTCCTTTCTTCTTTCGCCTTTCTTCTCTTTTCTTGAGTAAGAGGTGTGTGGTGTGCTGTGGTGTGCTGTGGTGTGCTGTGTGGTGCTGTGCTTGTGGTATGTTTAATGTGTGTGGGTAAGTAAGTGAATGAATAGATGTTTTATGGAGTGAGTATCTATCTATTTTATTAGTTAGTTGGTATGTTTATGAGGAGGGAGGGAGATGGATGGATGGATGGATGGATGGATGGATGGATGGATGGATAGATAGATGGATGAATAGATAAATAGATGGATAAATAAATAAATGAATAGATGGATGGATGGATAAATGAATAAAATGAATAGATGGATGGATGGATAAATGAATAGATTGAGAAAGGGAGAAAGAGAGAGTTGGTTAGCAAAGAGAAAGGGAGCAGGAAGGGGAAATAGATTGATCAATAAATGGATAGAATGGTTGGTTAAAAATAGTATAGATGAGTGGTGTAGGTAGATCTGTATTGGTATATAGATAGATAGGTATGTGTAGGTAAGGATGGATGAGTAGATGAAATAATTGATGCTGTAGGAGTATGGTGTAGGAATATATATATATATATATATATGTATGTATGTGTGTGTGTATGTGTGTATATGTATGTGTATGTGTATGTGAATATATGTATATATGTATATATGTGTATATGAATATATGTATATATGTATATATGTATATAATGATATATATGTATATATGTATATATGTATATATGTATATATGTATATGTATATATGTATATATGTATATATGTATATATGTATATATGTATATATATATGTATATATGTATATATGTATATATGTATATATGTATATATGTATATATGTATATATGTATATATGTATATTTTGGTTTGTTAATGAATAAATGAATGAATGAATGATTGACGAGTTTATTTAATGATTTGCATTTAATGATGGTGGTTTGCATGTGTGTGGTTTATGGTTTACCCGTATCCCACCACCCGCTCCCCCCTTCCGCCACTTTATAACAATCCTATATACTATTCTTAAACCTTAATAATTCAACGATTATTCAATTTAATACAATCCCCTATATTATTATTTTCTATTATTTTCTATAATAACATTAGATTCAATTTCTTCAATATTCCGATCTCTAAATTCAATTCAAGTTTTTTCTAATGGCTTTAATTGTGACGCTTATGCCGTATAAGAGCTGAATAAACAGGGTCACAGGGTCAAAAGTATCCTTAGAATCTACAACTAAAGGACCAGAGAAATGGCCGTCTATCTACTCTATATTTATAGCTACGTACATGTGGCCAGGCACGTGTGTGCATCGCACGTGATTAGACCATTCGTATCAGGGCACGTGCGGAGTCCGTTCCATCAGAACCGGGCATGCGTTTTGTAGTCAATTCGTGACAGGCTATCTTTTATTAAATTTAAGTACCGGAATTTATTTTATAAAAATGAATGACCATTTATATAACGGTATTATTCTGTGTTGTTGTAAAAGCTGATCTCATTAACTAACTAGCTAACTAAGGTATTTATACACGAAAGGCTAGAGTGCTCTTTCCGCTGTCGGCGACATCGCGGACGTCGCGATCGTCGCAACGTCGTTACCCTAATAGGCAACCTAAGTATAGAGGAGGGTGACGAATGTTACCATTTATTCGATTTTGAAGTATACTTTATGGTACGCCATGATCTGTAACAACTTTTAGTATTCTAACATTATTTGCAATCGTATTGAAGGTTATTACTTATATTATCTTCGGTATATAATTTTATTATTAATATAAATAATATAAATTGCCTCAAATGACGTGCTTTTATGAGGTGGCGGAATGGGGGGGGATGGCGGGATGTGGGGTGTGGGTAGGGGACTTATGGCTTATGGGTTGTGGGTTGTGGGTTATAATTTGGAGGATAGAGGATAGAGGATAGAGGATAGAGGATAGATGATAGATGATAGATGATAGATGATAAATGGAGAATAATTAATAATAGATCTACGGATAGATAAGTATATGTATGTATGGATCTATATAGTAATATGATATATAATCCTAGAAATAATCAATGATTAGATATTTTATATATCCATGGACATATATAGTACCACGGCACTGATAATGGCCATTTCTTAAAATCACACCAAAACTCGGTAAAACTTATAATAAATACTTGAATATCTAATAATCATAATAATAATAATAAAATATTGTATTTCTTGATATGTGACAGGGTGCGGGAACAGAGAGGGGGTCATTTGAATAATGTAGTAATTCATCAAGAGGAAAGGAAAGGATTTGTTTAAATACTAGCTAGTATAGTCATGTGATCATCGTGAAAGGTCGCTTCCTGACAATATGTATGTCCACGAGTATGTATGTATGTATGTATAATCTCTTGAAAAGAAAACAGAGTACCTAGGTATTATGAAAGAGGTATATATTCAGTTATAATTATATATATAATCATATATAATAAACGCATACTGTGAGGCAAGGATTTCACGATATCAAGCTCAGTCATTAGTCTCATATATATCTCTAGCTAGTATTTAGTAGATCGGGATCAACAACTTATTTGTTGATCACTTCCGCGCACAATACATACACATCCACTTAATCGCCATCTTCCTGGTCTTTCAATACCTAACTTTAATAAAATATCTCATCTCGATCAGTATCATTATCCACCTGAGCATCCATCTATAGATAATGATATGGATGTATATACTATTACCTCTAGCTACCCACCTACCCACCTACCTACCTATATATGTTATTATACCTCATTCTACCCATCTCATCCATCCACTTGATCCATTTCATCTGTGGATACCTATCGGCAATAAGATGCCCGGCTACCGACGAGGCATTCGGTATTGATACAGAACCATCGAGAGACGCACTAAGGAGATAGAAAAGCCGATGCCGGGGAGCGGAATGAATTCTTTGATGGTTGGTTTGTGTGGGTGGTGTTGGATTGGGAATTTGGATTACCGAGTTCGGGATTTGGTGATGAGTGGATGGATGGATGGACGGCATTGTGTTGTATTGCGAGGATGAAAAGGTTGAAGGTGAGGTGGGTGGCGGAGGAGGAGGATAAGGGAAGGGCGAAGAATGATTGGTTGGTGTGATGTGGATGTGGATGTGGATGTGGATGTGGATGTGGATGTGAATAAAGAGGAGATGAAAAGAGAGATGAGGAAAGGCGAGGAGAGCTGAGCTGATTACTTTCCTTTCTGGGGTTTGGATTTGGTTTGGATTTGGTTTGGATTTGGTTTGGATTTGGTTTGGCTATTTATACATGATAATGGTTGGGGATTGAGGCTTTTTTTTGTTAATTTGAAGGTTTACTTTGTTTACTTGTTTACTTGTTCATAGGTTTGAAGGTTGCATCGTGTTGCTTTTATTTATGCTTCAGTTTGTATCTAATTTTGTATGACGTTTGCTTGTCTACATACATCCCTAGGTATCTATCTGTTACCTAGGTACTCACCGCTATCTAGTAATCTTTGGATGTGAGGGTAAGAGAGAAGAGAAAGGAGAGGACTTTTCTTGAGCGTTGTATCATTGAGGTTGTACAAACTGACAAACACAAAGAGAAAACGGAAGGCTGAATAAGAAAGACGTATTTTTGTGAGATCTGTGGGGGACGGATTGGAGATTGTTTTAAAAGACAATTTATCTCTCGCAAGGGTTTTGCATTCGAAATCAGATTCAAACTCATGCTATCATTGAAAACGACCAACTTCAAGAAACGCCAAACGATCCAAGATAAGCGATAAACTCAAAAATGTCGGGTCCTACTTCTAGGCTTCAAAACTTGGCAAATCATTTACTCCCATCTTCTTCAAACCTACACCCGCAACATTCCTTCGTCGCCGCCATCTCCAAAACATCACATCCATACCCTCTCACCGACATTCTTCCTACCCCGTGCAGCAGCCATTGAACCCGATGCTCCAGCCATCCATCATGTTACGGCAAATGGTCAACAATTACCCGGTCATATCAAGAATTTGCGGATCGTGCCCGCGGGTTGGCATATTATCTCAAAAACACAAAACTCGAGCGCATAGGGATCCTCGCTCCAAATACTCCCGCTTTCCTCGAGAGTATTTTTGGTGTTGCGGCCGCGGGCGCGGTACATGTGGGGGCTAATTATCGGCTGAAGGAGGAGAAAATTACTTATATCTTTGAGTTTGTGGGCGTCGATGCTATTATTGTGGATAGGGAGTTTGTGGGGTTGTTGGAGGGGTTTCGGAAGAGGAATGGTGGGGTTAGGATTATCGTTGATGAGGATACGGAGAGGGATGAGGGGGAGTTTGATCGCGCGGTTTTGGAGGGTTTGAGTTTGGATGTGGAGGGTGGGGGAAAGGGTGGGAGGGGTTGCATGCGCAGGCTGATGATGAGGATGGGACGATTGCGATTCCATTTACGAGTGGGACGACAGCGAACCCAAAGGGCGTGGTTTATACGCACCGAGGATCGTACCTTGCTGCCATGGCAAATGTGGTGGAATCGGGATTGAACTTTTACAAAGGAAGATGTGGATATCTTTGGATACTCCCCATGTTCCATGCAGTAGGCTGGACTTTTCCTTGGGCGATAACGGCCGTTCGGGGCACTCATTTCTGCCTGCGCAAAAATCGACAATCCCCTGATATGGAAACTATTAAAAACCCAACCATCACCCATTTCAACGCCGCGCCTACCGTCAACACGCTTCTCTGCGCCGCAAAAGAAGCAGCCAAGCTCCCCATACCCAGTCCACGTCACAGTCGCCGCTTCCCACCTACTGCACACCTCTTCGAAACCATGACCAATCTTAATCTCGACCCCGTCCACGTATACGGCATGACGAAACCTACGGTCCTATCACCAAAGGCTACACATGCCCCTCTGGGGACAACTTCCCCCGAAAGAAAAATACGACCGCATGGCACGCCAAGGCCACGGCTTCCTCACCTCCCTCAACGTCCGCATCATCAAGCTCAACCAGCCCCCAGACCAACTCATCGACATCGCATGCAAACGGCAAGGAAGTCGGCGAGGTCGTCTTTCATGGGTAACACCTGCGCAAAGGAATACTATAACGATAGCGAAGCGACGGCGGAACTGTTCGCCGGGGGCGTGCTGCATAGTGGAGACCTGGCCGTTAGGCACGAGGATGGGAGTGTGCAGATTTTGGACCGCGCGAAGGATATTATTATTAGTGGCGGGGAGAACATTAGTAGTGTGGCTTTGGAGGCGATGCTCGTGCAGCATGATCGGGTGTTGGAGGCGGGGGTGGTGGCGGTTCGGGATGAGAAATGGGGGGAGCGACCGGTGGCGTTTGTTACGGTTGATGAGCGGGGAATGGGGGTGCGGATGGAAAGAAACAAGCATCTGGATTAAAGGGTGAAGATGTGATTAAATGGGCCAAGGAGGAGAGTGGCATTAGTGGGTTTATGATTCCCAAAGAAGTGGTGGTTGTGCCGGAGTTACCGAAGACGACCACGGGCAAGGTTAAGAAGAATGTTTTAAGGGAGTGGGCGAGGGGGAATTGGGAGGAGGAGTGAGGTTGGGGTATGGGTGGAGGAGGGGGGATAAATGGAAACACAATTATGAAACGGTCAAATTGTTATGATGGCATGACAGAGCATTGATTGATATGTATAACGAACGGCACATGCATGCGATTGATGGTTTTATCACTTATTATTAGCTGTAGATGGTGATTTAGAGAGGGTGTCAATTTTATTCATTTCATCTTCACATCATAATGCCCACTCCCCCTCCCCCCCTCTCTCTCCACTAAATACTCGCGTATATATACTTAGGTAGGTAGATAGGTAGGTAAGTAGGTTATCAATCAGTATTTCTTGGCGATTTTACAGATTTGTATTCTGGGATTTGTTGGGAGCGGGAATGGGAATTTGGGATTTTGATGGTGGTGGTGTAGGGTTGTTTGGGGTTTGGAGGGGGAGGAGAGGGAGGATAAGGGGAGAATAGGGGGGAGGTGAGAGGAAGAGGAAGAGGAAGAGGAAGAGAAAGAATCCATTAATTATACCCGAAATCAAGTTCTAGAATACCTCACCCTTACTCTTACTCTTATTTAGATATTGATATCGATCATCAATTCAAGAAGTCTCTTGTATTTATATGTATATCTCGGGAGTATAGTCGTTTGATGGACTGTATAGAGCGCTTTATTTTGCACCTGCTGTTTGTTGATTCTAATATACGCCATGGAGGTTCATCGCATACGAATCATCTTTGTTTTGATTATGGGATTTGTGGTAGGTGGATTGATTGATTGATTGATAGTGGAATGTGGAATGTGGAATTTTATCATCTGATGTGCTGATACGTTTTCTTTTCTTGAATTGGAGATTTGATAACCTTCTACTAGAGGAGGAGTATGGAAGCTCACGGGAAGTAATCAGTAGAGACAATGATGTCTCTTCTTGAGCCGCTATGCGGTGGTGGATTTATTTGCTTTGCTGTTTGCTGTAGATTTGGTCGTCTGTTGTAAGTTTTGCAGTCTGCTGCGAATTCTGTAGTCGGCTTTTGACTTTGCTTGAATTTTGAATACTGGATATTTGAGATTTAAGACTTGGTATTTGAGATTGTGACGTTTGTTGGATTTGTTGTTGGGATAACGGGTACGATTGTTAAGTCACTGGTGATTGGATCGGCCGGTATGTATACGATGGCGGGTTCTTCATCCTCCTTCCAGTCTTCACCTGGAGATATCAAAGTTGGCGACTCCACTGTTTCTCGTCTTCAATTGCTACCCCGTTTCTCGACTCGCAGAAAATCGTCGCAAACTTATAACTCTTTTGTTATAACGGGAGACTCGCTACTGTTTGGACGTGTAGTTAATTCACCACTCTTTGATCATGACGATAAGAAAGGCCATGATGCGGACTCTGTTCTGGAGTCTGCTCCTTCCGGTGCACTAGACCCTGCTATCATGTGGAATGGTGCGTTGTTTCGGCACGGTCCTGATTTCCTCATAGATAGACTCTATACTCAAAAGCTGGTGAAGTCAGTCCATCCCAGCCAGAGTATCGACAAGCGAGCTTTGTGGATCTGATCGATACAATCTGATGGAATTCCTGAAAGGTTGTCTTGCAGGAGTCTTGCGCTCAGGTCTAAACTTTCAAGACGTCATTTCAGAGTCGAATGTTATGGATGTGATTAGAGCTGCAAGGCAAATCGATAGCCATGTTGAATTTCCATATCTTTTGGGGGGGGTGCGCCAAACATGATCTGGCCATTCTATCTTCACAGGTGCATCAATATTCCCGGAGTAGGGAGCTGTGGAGATTGGGGTTTCTTATCAGAATACTGTTGAATGACGAACTTCCTATTCCAAGAGATCTGCCCATGCCAGATGTTGTCCTTCAAATGAACGAAAACCTTTACTGATTTTTGGGTCATATCATTCAATTCGAATTTCAGGCTCTCTTTAACTTTTTTTGATCTTCTACGATGTGCAAACTTCCCGGGCTATTCTAATCGAGGATCTTCTAAAAATCTATCGAATTCATATTTGCGGATTATTATGGTGCGACAAGTATGAAAACCTCTTCTTGAGCAAGTCACATTAGACAATGAAGCTAATACATCTACCTCGTAAAAGGAATCACAGCCGGATCACATTCTCTCAACATCCCGCTTACATTGACGTCGACCATGCCAGCGTGTTCTATAGTTTCATCGATGCACCCAATTTTGACGTTGAACGCAGCTCATTACTGGACCCGAATAGCAACGCGGCACTCATTTTGATCGTGCGATTAACCCCGCACTCTTCGACTCTGCGCGTGATAAAAAAGAAATCATGTGAAGTTCTGGATTGGCACCGTATAGATCACTTGCTCTGTATGGGGTATAGAGAGTACCTTTGTGTTGTGTATTCTCCTGTCGACGCTAATACGTGCCTAAATTATGCTCTTAAGACTTGGAGACGTGGGGACCTGCTTCGACCTTATTTATTCTCGCAGGAACAGCTCGAGAGAAATTCAAGGCTGCAATTGGATTTTGAGGACCGGGAAGGCTTTCCGGGAACTCATCGCCCTTTGACATCTCCCTCTTCTTCTACTTTCTATATCTCGGAACCTGTATCTGAAGATGTCGGGGATTCTTTGACATTTCCATCTTTTTCATTTCATATCCCGGAGTTTCAAAACACATAAATTGAGGATCGCTTAGGATCCAGTGTCAGGATAGGCAATGAAGAGTTTCCAAAAGGCCCTAAATATAGTACAGTTCCTAAAGACTGGCCTGGGCTACACAAGCTAGAGTTACCGGAGAAGCTGGAGAAGGAGGGAAATATTTCGGTACTCATGAAGAATCCCACCACCCTCTGCAAAATACTAGAGTCCTTGAAGAACTAAAGAGTTCTGTAGCCGAGGTAAATCCATCTCCTATGGACCAGAGCGATGGGAATATATTTCAAACTCTATTTTATGGTTTAGTAATATCGCAGTCCGACAACTACGCTCTTAAAGACATTATATATTCTCATGCGAAGCACTTGTTCGTTAGAGACTCATACTTGACAAAAGGTACTCGGCGTATGGTTTGGACATGTGTAAGAAAACTCCCACAAAAGATAATTACTCTGGCCAATGAAGTGGCGCTAACACCGTTGTAGAAATGCAGACATACAGCTCACGATGACTTTAGCGAGTTTTCAGGCCAGGAAGGTGCAATTGTGGAGTTTGCAAAAGAAATGATGCAAGCAGGTTATATAACCCAGGCACAAGTAACAAATCAATCATTAGGACCGACCGACCGGGTTTTGAGGAAGCTCCAAAATACCCTCACGGCACTCACCTTTGTTTCTCTAGGAAGCTCACGGACGCGTACATTTTTGCCAACTTTTGTAAAATCGGGTTCTCTAGCCCCTTCAGCGTACCTCCCCACTGAACAATGTCGGTGGCTTCATCTATGCATGAAGAAACGACCATATGTGACCCATTTGAAGCCAGTGCATGCTTGCAAAGATGAGAAACAAGATCCTCTGACAGATATAACGTTTTTCAAAGCTCTGAAACGGGCTCATCTTAAGGAAAGGGCAAGGAAAGGGCATGGAAAGATTGGTTGATCCTCAAATCGAAGAGGATCGAGTTTGTAGGCGCAGGATACCTCCATCCTGATAGAAACCTCACATCGATCTTTCATTTCGGGAAGGATTGGGTTATTGATGATACTATTCTGGTCAAACCCTTAAAAATATTCGACAAAGTGTTGATCTAGAACCTGGGCAACGAGATGATATACATTTTCGCTGCAAAATGGTTGTAGGGTGCCAAATACTATCATCTCAGCCTACAAAATGAAGAAACAGCTTTGCTAACCTCACATAGTTCGAAGCTTGCCCAGGCGACTTTGTGGACTATATCAAACCCAATGATCTTCCACCGACAACAATTGAGTATGACTTCACGCCGACGCCGCCTCCAAAAATGGTTCCTCCTATTGGTCCAGAGCACATGCTCCATCTGTTCCAAGCTTGTCCCTCGATATCTCAAAATCGACTCGGATTTCTACTTCCAGCGAATACCCCATAGGAAGATTGAACCGATTGTTTTTAAATCTTACAGTTTAGATGATAATCTGGGCTGGGGGCTGCATTTTGTGAAGGGAATAAATACAGCACTAGCTATCACCGTCATGTTTGCACTTTCCTCAATCTTACGAATCGTGTTTGCAATATGTTGGACGATTTTCGAGAAAGATATTCAAGGTGCTTTTGGTGTAGCCGCTTATATCACCAGTGTTATAACTTTGGCTGCAATGACTTGGCAAATGTGGACTTTTTAAAAGGATCTACATCCATCTCCCCATGTTCTAAAGTCTAGAACATCTTGAACGGTATCATTCTGCCTTGCGGGATCCACTAGCAGGCTGGACCTCAAAACTTAATTATGGGTGCTATTAACCACGTGTTTCGGTTGTTACAAAGCAAGATGAGTGATTGTCGAGTGGTCAGGGTCGTACTCTATGACTTGGCAAACAACGAAGATATATATAAGTTTGTATATTCACGGGCTAGTGTAACCTTTTGAAACCTGCTAGACGAGATAGAGTTACCGGTACTGCAGCATTTGAAGCTCAAGATGAAACGGGGGCACGTGAGACAATAAGCTTAATTTCGGAAAGCTAAAATGGTAACTTTGGCTAATTTGGTCCACCAATCAAAGTACGGATAACATCATAATAAGCCCCCATCCTACGTTAAAATACCCCGGAAGGAAAAAATAATTGGCCAATCAAAAGTCATGTCTTCTCGTATTGGGGAGACATGAACAGCAATGCTTATCATTTGTTCCTAATTATATGAAGAAAGTTGACAGGAGGGCTGAAGTATCAGATCTCCATTCTCTTAGATAAAGATTTCCATGATGCAAGGGAAGGATCCCATCTATGGTCTGGGCATGGCCTTAGTCTTTCAAATCCATGAGGCTTACTCTCTCGTGTTACCCTTCCCAGAAGACTCAAATCTTTCACGTATCCAGCATGGACTTTTTGATGAATCGATCCTCAGTGTAACTTGAACTAGGACGTCAAAAGTTGCAGTTAAGAGGATGTATTGCTCACGTTATCACATTTTTACCCTTCTCTGCTTGTGGTGGAGCATCGGATGTGCTGTCGCTGATGATCATGGTGTTGTTTTTCTTTATCCAACGGAAAATCTTACATTCCACTACCTCGACACGATCAACGTAACTTATACATCTCCCTTCCCGACACCTCAACTTTGGATCTTCTGCCAAAATGCCACGGATGTTACCTCGGGATTGATCACGGGTAAGCTTTCATCAAAAAGCTTCTATTAAGTAAAGTTGCGGAGAATATGAAGACTGATTGAAACTCTATTTTTGAAACAGAAAGCAAAGCTTCAGTCAACCCCTATAATGGCACCGCACCCGTGAATTTCAAATGGCTCGGTGGGTCCCCTTGTTGGTTTGATATAAAACCAGATAATAAAGGCGGTCTCGGTGCGAATAGTGCGCACTTTGTCGTCGATCAGAATAAACGTGCCACATCTACAACACTGGGACTGGATAGTTTAACGACAACGGCTACTTCAACACCTACCTCTTCTTCGGATGCTAGTAATGATGTAACTACAACCGCGACGTCGACCCCTACCACTTCTTCGGAAGCTAGCTCCAATACTAGCCCAGACTCTACATCCTCAAGTCAAGATGCTTCTCCAGGAGGTCTCTCGGGCGGGGCCAAGGCAGGAATAGGGATCGGGTCCGCACTAGTAGCTCTCCTAGCATTATCCGGAGCATTCTTCCTCTGGCGCAGAAATCAACAAGCGAAACAGAACAACTACACGGGTGATGAACAAGGCGTGAATGAAAAAGTGCCCGTAGATGGAGCCGCGCTCTCGCCGGATTATGCGAAAGTTTATCCGCAGGAGACAGTCGCTTATGAAATGTATGCGCCGGAAAATCAATACGAAATGCCGGGGACCCGGCCCGTGGGAGAGTTGAGTGGGGATGCACATGGGAAGGTGCAGGTGGGCGGTGTTGATGTTAGGGGGTTGGATGAAAGCGTGCAGTCGCCTACTTTGGGTCGGGGTTCGTAGGGACTTGTGGGGTTCGAGGTGGGATTTGGGATGTGTATTTTACGGGGTTATGGATGGATTGTATTAATTTGTTTTTTCCAATAATGGATTATGAGACTGATGAGTATTAACTTTGAGAAGTACTTCGGTTTTTGTCAGGACTCATTGGTGTTTGTAGAGCGTGATATGATGTTCAGTTGTTTGTTTTCTTGCGCGTGGACAGAAGGGCTAGAATTTTATTCGTGAGGGGTGCCTGTCATGGAAGAGAGTGCCTCCAGCCAACATAACGCCACTCTGATAAGTATAAACTAATACCAACTGGTAGCCAAGTCCCTAGGGATACCGGGCGTGAAAAGTGGTTCATAATTGTACCTCAGTATCAGGGCAGAAGGAATCGAAATATCGCCCAACCTTCATTTGTTCTTAGCAAGTTCTAGTGCGGCAAATATATTTCCTCAAAGCCACGGGTTGCATGGCATATATAGGAGATGATATAAGTTGTAGGGAATTATAACCTCGCCCGCTGCATAAATTCCAGGAGCCAGACTTCCATCGAGATGCTCCCGAAACACTGTTATAAGAAATAAGAAATAAGAAGTTAAAGAACGAAGAAAAAAACTAAAAACAGATGTTAAAATTGCAGGAAAATGAACTACACATCCCCTCAATCTTATGAGACGGATGGAAAAAATATTGAAAGTGGTGTCGGTTTATGCGCATGTGGCGTGACTCTCAGTGACGCTTGTGGATTTGTGATTTTTGTATGAGCTCTTGTATGCGGAGGGAGAGATATATGTGTAGGATATTGCTTCTATACAAACAAGATATGGCCATGAGATCGAGAGATGGAAAAGAAAGCTCATCAAATAAAGAAATAGATCAGATGCAGATACTTGCACTTGCACTTGCACTTGCACTTACGCTTGCATGTGCATCTCCACACACACACAAAATCCACAGAGGGATCAACCCAACATCCACGCTAAACTTGGCGTTTGAGAACCCAACCAACATCATGATGAGGATCCTTGCCGTGCCTGATCACTGGTCCCTGGTCCCTGGGTATGGAGTAGAGCACTAGAATATGGGGAAATGGAAAGAAGAGCGGAATTTATGGCGCGGGATGTTGGTGGTACAGATAAGACTACAGACTACGTGTGTTTAGCTTCTGGCATTTTGGCTTTTGGTTTTACTTTCGACCGTCTGCGTGCTTGGTGTGCTTGGTGTGCTACCTGCATGTACATGTGCGAGGAATTATGACGATAGATGAGAGATGGGTGTGTATTAATTATGTTTACTGGGTTCCTCAGATTTCTTAAAGGTTTACCGTGGATGTGGTGGTTAGCAGCTACCAACTATATTTTGCTGGGGGTTGTATAGGGAATTCGAAGCTCTTGTTGGTATTTTGTTATAATTATTACTACTACCACTACTACCACCACCACCACCACTACTACTACTGCCATCTTTCCGAAAGTATTTCGAGCGCTATCGTATTCAGATCATAGTTCTGGGAGATCTATTTCTCCGTTTAAATTCTTGTTCTATACTTGGGTTGTTTAGGGAGTCTTTTCTTTTTTTTCTTTTTTCTTTTTTCTTTTTTCTTTTTTCTTTCTCATTCTCATTTCGTCTTGCCATTTGGGATGTACTAAAACCTGACTAAAATCCCTCATCTCCTTACTACATGTCATGGCAATATAACCCCAAGAGCTTCAAAGGCTCTCCTATCCCCTTTTAAGAGCAGAATGCGCGAAAGAACGTATTGGTGAATGTTGCGTATGTGTCGATTCAGGAGATTCGGGGGTGAGAGGATAGATACGGGTGTTGGGATAGGTTCACGACGCAGGTTTTGAAGGAGAGGAGGAATGAACATTTGCCAGGTTAGTTGGGGGGTGGAGGGAATTTTTCATGACATGTTGTGCAGTGATGCACTGGCAGACAAAACTTCAATAGACAAAGCCTTGAAATAAATGAAAACGAAACAGAAACCGATATCGCTTTTCATTCATGAGCTACTCAGAAATTCTCAATGTGACATGCTTTCATTCCTTGAAATTTTTATTTGCCTTTTCAATTGCTTCCTATCTAATGGGTATCTTTCATATGAGCTTCTTCTTTACAATCTCAGTATCTTCTTGCCCAACCATCCCCAATATCTCCCCACCGTCACTGCCCCCCTTCCTCTCTCAAACTCGTCTCCTTAATTCCACTTCCCCTCACACATTAGAATTAGACAACCTTCTCCATCCCTACTCCCACCCACACCTTCCATAAAACCAATAAATGTTCATAAATTCATCATAATTCATCATGCATCTTATCCAAGCCCATCTCCAAAAAAAATCCCAAACCCGCAATCTCAGATCGCAAACAGCCAGCCCGTGACGTTGAAGAAAAGAAGCGAGTTCTCTGTACAAAGTGGGTTTACACCCATATATCTTTTTTCATGTCCATTAAATGAATTCATCATTTTCAACCTCGCTCTCTCTCGCCCCTCCCCCAAATAAACCAATTATCATAAAGGCATCGATGAAGTAGACAAAATTCAAACACTATTAGTCCTCCTCCTAACCACAACCGGTTTTTGCGCATGAATAACCACCAACTTAAAACTCGTATTCCACTTCTCGCATTCATCAAGAATTCTCATATCTGAGAAGATACTTTTCGCTTTCTTTGTCTTTCCTTCTTTTTCCACTCTTATTCTTCTCTTTCTTCGCTGCTGATACCGACGATGCAGATGTATGTAAAGAAAATTCATAACATCTCATATACCACCACCTCCCTACTTTCGCAACCATACGCGTAATACTCTCATCAGCAGATTCTGATTCATCCTTGATCATTTCAGCAAGACTGCGTGAGTCTTTTTGTTTTCTCTTCGACTTCTTCTCTTCTTCTTCTTTCTTTCCATCTCTTTCCATTCCTTTTCCCATGCCTTCTCTCCAATACCATTAGCCCTCTCAAGCACCCCCGCCACCGGAATCCCCACGCAACAACTCTTCACATCCCCAAATCCTCTCTCCCCCAATTCTCTCAAAACCATGTCTCCCAAACTTCCCAATACAACATCCTCATCCCGATACTTCAATTTAGTTTTTAAATCTCTTACAGCGCGTCGCGTACGGGGTCCCATGTTCAACATGTCGAGATCCAGGAGCGTGATTTCGATGTATCCGCCCGGTTTGAGCACTCGTCGCGATTCAGAGAGAATGTGATTGTAGGCTTGGGTTGTGAGGGAGGAAGGAAAGCGAAAAATGACGGTGCTGAAGGTGGAGGGAGGGAAAGGGAATTTATTGAGAGAAGTGGTGGGAGAAAACGTAATTTGCCGGTGGTTGGTAGGTGGAAGGGGATAGCTTGGGTTCTGGGAGCTAGTGGGTGAAAGGGGAGCGGTAGGCGAGAGGTTGTAGAATGTACAGGTCGGATAAGTTTCGGAAGCGTAGAAGGACCAATCGTCTAAGGTTATATTAGCTCTATACAGCAAGGAAACTCTGGGATTTTTAACATACCATTGCCAAGTCCATCAATAACCAAAATGGAATGACATCTCGTCCTAGGTCCATCCATCAAGTTGCCTACCTCATCTCTAAGCCGGACTGAACAATACGTGTCCAAAGGTAAGCCATTTGCTAACACTCATACTACCGACCCTCAAATTCACCTGCGATATTGGAGAATTGCTCTCTTCAGATTCAATTCGCATGAGGCTAGCTCCTGAAATTCGAGAGGAATTACTGGAAGAGCCAGATTTTCTGCACTCGACTGCTGATATTTGTTGGGAGTTTGATGAGTGTATAATGCTATTGCGCCCATCATAACCGTTAGAGAATTCAGAGAAAGATAATGGGCCTGTGGGTGACGAGATAGGTTTTATTGTATCTTTGTCTTCAGCGTTGTTTTCTGTGTTCATCTCGACGGTGTAGCAACTAGATGCAAATGATGTGATAGCCGATCTTCGACGTAGAATTTCTGGCAAACCGCGGTTTGGGAAAGGGGAAGCTTGAAGAGTTGGTTGTATATTGCGAGAAGAGGGGCTCTGATATGTTTCGTATTGAAAGGAACACCATGAGATGAAGTGGTGGAAACAACGCGGGGTTTAGAAGAACCACCAATTTCAATCAAATCATCATATTCATCCCACACTTCGTCTTCCGCGAGAGCTGAGTCGGGTTCGGGAATGATAGCCGTGATATCGGCATTATTGATCGTACCAGAGCTGCTTGTTTGTAGCGGTGGAATTATTTCTGGGAGAGCTTCTTGGAGAAAAGGAAAGGAACTCTCGATTGTATGAGATAGGGCTGCCAAATGGTGCTGAGTGAATTTTAGGACTAGCAAGCTTTGTAGGACTTGCTCCTAGAGCGATCGAGTTACTATCAAATGAAGGTAGATCCGTCACAGGTTGTATAGTGCTCAACCTTGCAAATGGCCTCGAGAAAGATATTGGGGATGTAGCTTCAGGTCTTGCAGAGACAACCTTTGGGATTCGACCAACCTGTTGAAGACGACTTGGTCGACCAGGTGTCACTTCATTTTGAGTATGAGGTTCTGTATTTGCCTGAGGAACCTGAGGTGATGGAGGCATAGTTGGTTTCAGTGAGGAGAAAGCAACAGTCGCCGGCATTATCTCTGGTAGGGAAGGTGCCATGGCTATTTGAAGTTCCTCAATACGTCGAATGTTCTCCTTATAATTACTGAATCGAAGTTCGTTCAACTGTTCATCAGTCAATTCCACCACGTCTGAATCTCTGAGAATTTCCGCTAGATCCACACTGTCGGTATCTTCTGGCTCGTCTGAAAACTCAAACATAGCGTAATGTGGTATCGGCTTAACAGGTTGTCTACCAATGCTGACGGGTACTGCATCTGGTTTAGCATCGATCTCTGCTTTTGGTGCTTGTCTATGAAAGAAATTCCACTTCCGAGGTGACCTTGCTCTTTTCTCCAGTTTCTTTGGTTTGACATGTTGGACCTCTCTTCCGCGCTCGGCCTCATGTTTTAACTCTAATTCTGATTCTGCAGATATCAGAATGGGATCTAGGCTGCTCATGGAAGATGATGGGCCCTTCGTTGTGATATGGAGGGATTTGACGTTAGTCGAGGCATTAAGACGCTGAATTGACCTACGAAACGCAAGGGATGGTTTCCTTGGGTGGTCTTCATCTTGACTGTCCGAGGGCCTTCTAATTTTTGAAGCATCAGTAGAAGACGTCCGCTTGCTGACTTCTTTTGGAATAGCCGATGGTTGTAGAACAGCTTGAGATGTGTTTTGACTCAAACTGGCCTGAGAACTATTTTTGACTAGTGCAGGAAGGCTTGTGTTACTTTCAGTACGACTGACTTCAGAGCTAGAATTTCGATTCTCTTTTATTGTGCCACCACCAGTTATTATGACAGGGCTCATTCGGTCTCGAAAAAATGGATCCGTGGTATCGAGTTGGTCTCTAGAAACTGGGGCTCCACTCGAGCTGCTTTCTCGGGGTTTACCTGCAGTTGATTTAGTTGTGCTATGTCCACGTAATGCGTATCTTGTGTAGCCTTCATGTCCAGTACCTGCCGCTGGTCCCTTCTTATGAGGTTTGTCGATCATAATGGTTGTGGTATCAGAAGCCGCCTTTGTTCGTCGACTGAAAAGTCCAAAGCGGTGTTTTCCACTGTCTACACTCGGACTTGGCTCTCGACTTATACGCCCACGCGAAGACGACCCGAGATTTGGGACTATTCCAAGGCCAGTTGGTGCTGGAGTAGGAGCACGGTGCAGTGGTGGAAGTGGAGCTGGAGATGGGTGCCGTGAGGTTTCTCGTGATGTTGGTGTCATTGAAGTCTGTAGAGGAGATGAAGCGGCCCTCTGAGACGAAACGCTATCATTTTTGTCATGTGTATACTTCATGCCAGTAAAGTTGCTCTGAAGAACTGTAAAATCTCCAATCTGAGATCTTAAATCCGGAGTACCATCTCTGCTAGGCCTTCTCGGGGGAGATGGTTTATCATGTAAAATTAATGGAGTTGGTAGTCTTTGAGATGATGCATCTAGGGATGAGATAGTACTTATGGGTGGTGGGCTTGAATTCAGCCTGACTGGTGACATCTCTTCCATGGGCGGCTTCCCAAATTGATGGGAAGACTTACGAGGTGGTGGACTAGGTGGAATAGGAGACTTCTTCTGTTGTGATTTATTCCGAGCTTTCCCATCGGCTTTCACTGTTGAGTTAGATGATGAGGAATTGATAGACTCTCGTAACGAGGGTAATCCCCGTGAATCGACGATCACTCTGTCAAGTTCATTTGATGCATTGCTCTCACGTCTCTGGGTAAGAGGCGATCGATTTCTAGGGGGACTACTTCCTCTGCGATTCGGAATGCTAGACTTGAAAGGGATCAAAACACTAGGCGATACAGATGACATCGAGGTAGGAGTGGTATCTCTGCTATAGGCGCTTGGACCTGGAGATCCCGAAAATCTTGTCGAAGGGCTTGCGCTATATCCACTTCCACTATAACCACTATATCTTTTGTGACTAGATCCTGAACTTACAAGACCTGAAGACACAGAAGGTGTGGGAGGTGATATATCAGGAGTCGTTAGCTTGTAAGGAATATATGATCCAAATCTAGCATTTAGTTCCTCGCGATGCTGCTCTGGTCTTGTTCGGTATCTATCCAGTTCTGGTATAACCCGTGGAACATCTTTTGTGGAAGAAGTCGAAACCTTTCGAACTTGCTGTGAAGTTTCAATACGCGGAGGCATTGGCTTCGTTGAAGCTTGAGCACCTGCTTTGAGTACTGTTGACTGCCCCCAGCTACTGGGAGAACCAGTAGCTGTTCTGGCTGTCGTAGGTCGACTAAGCTCGGCATGTTGGGCTATAGACGAAGGCTTTCTCCTCAAAAACGTTCCGAGATATCTTTTCCTTGACAGTTGGAATAGGATGCGGACTAGCAACATCTCTATCAATACGACTTCCGAATCCCAATGGAGAGGCAATTGTCCCTTTAGATCCGGCCTCAGATTTTGATCTTGGTACTGGAGAAGGTTGTCGTATACTCGGTCGAGGAAGATGTGTCTGCTGATTAATCTCCACATTCGCCCTTTGCTCTTTTCTCGACTGGATATACGAACTTTCATCTCGCGCCGCCCTTGTCTGGGTGGCTTCCTGTGATTGAGTATGGCGAGGAGCTCTTTCATGCGATAAGGCAATATTTGGTCTAGATAGTAGGCCAAATTGTGTACTGTTGGATGCCATGACGTCTTGCTTCAAGTAACATTCTTCAAAAAAAAAAAGGTGTGCTAGGATCCACCTTGGGTTATAAACAGCAACAAGGGTACATGCTTGAAATCTGGTTGATGTTATGTGATGGGCAAGCCTGTTCTCCTCGGGAAAGTAAGGAAATATATCAAGACTAGAGCTAGTGAGTATTTTAATAGAAGATTAGAGAATTTATTAAGTCATACCTTTGTCAACCCTTTTTGGATTATTCCGTGAGGATCTTCGTCTAAATGAAAGTATTTCTAATGCATAGGAATATCGAAATCCCGAGATGGTGTGGTTGCAATGTCACAATAATTAAAATGGTGGCAAATATACTTGTATTTAAGCATGCGAAGACAACGAAAAACGTATGGATAACCACCAGGGTAGGGTATCTCGGAGTAGGTATCTCGAAACACAAAACAGGTGTGGAAATGTATGCAAAGAAAAATTAACTTGAAGGAAAGGTAAGAGTCGAAAACAAAAGAGAAAGAGAAGAAGAAAGAAAAAGACGGTGATTTCCTTAAGAATATTCGAGTATTAGGTTGTGATTGATACTAAAGGATCGCACCCAATGGAAAGGACAAGGGTCTAAGAGTGTGGGGACTTGTCACTCTATAGCTTCCGTCGAATAATGGAGACGACACTAGTTGGAGATGATGAGCCACTGAAAATTGAGTTTTGTGCCTGCAGCTTAATGGAGGTCCATATGATATTCATTTATTTTTGGTCCTACTAAAAGTGCGGGACGAAATATGCAGAGTATGATATATGTATGGAGAGTGTAGTGTTTACTAAAACTCAAGAATTCCGGGTATGCGGTGGAGAGATACATGAGAGTAATCATGACTCCTTGGAAGCTTAGATAGAGGCTGTAGGATGTATAATAGGCTGTTCTACGGTCATGCCCCGGTACTTGCTTTGTGGCGTTATCAATGCTGAGGCCCCTATATGGCCATGCCACTGTGTGTATGCTGGCCGGGTGAAGGATTGGGTCTCTTTCTTGGTCATAGTAACTTGTGCATATGACTGTGCCTCTGGAGTAGCCGATAAGGAAAAGGAAAAGGGAAAGGAGGAGAAGAAGGAGGAGGAGGAGGAGGAAAAAGAAGAAGGGAAAGAAGAAGAAGAAAGGGGGAGGAGGAAGCGGAAGAAGAAGAAGATCTTGATATGAAAGAAGCTTAGTGACCATTTGATTGAGGTCAAAGATACAAAACCATTAAGACTTCGTCCGTCATTCCTCAATCAAGAATCGAGAATACTGAATTGTGGATTGGAAGAATTTCTCAGGTCCTGTAAGGTTGATTACCTGCATGATAAGAAGCAGGGCAAAAAAGGAAAAACTTCAAGGCCACAAAACGTGCATGATAAACTGCAGAAGCCTGTAAAATCTCAATATTGATATGTTATGATGCGCCAAACGGTCATGCACAGTATGTACTTGAAGCCTATGATATACTGGTTGGGCCTCAAAATAAGATCATTGGTGAGCGGTGAACGCTTGGTGAGGCGTAATCATTTGAGAACATACCCAGGTATTTTCCCATCATTTATTATGAACGAGTCAATTTTGGTTAAGATCCGATTGAGGGGGGTTCTTGTTAAACGCCAGGTTATCATTCGTCGGGTGTAACAAGGTCAGTCACATTGGCGAAAAAGCCAAAATAATAGATCAAGAAAGATTTTCTGAGGGAATCTAGTATATATATGGCTCGGCATCTTCAATTGGTTCAAGATCAATGAAAGCTAGTAGATAGGTAGTTTGAGGCGCGCTTGTTACACAGGCTGATTTTTTTCTTCGCCATGTGCTAGCGGATCTTGCGCGTCTGCAATCATATGTTTGGTATTTGATAGAGTTGATGAACTTGGCAACATTGTACTTGTTACATTCTCACCAATATTGTTATCATTGAACAATTTCCATCATATCAATGGACGTTGTCAAGCGCCCTTTAGCTAGATTGACTAGATGAACTAGATGAACTAGACGACATCAGCTTTCAGCGACAATCCCCGTAAAACTGGCCTCTGAAATTGTAATCGGCTCAACACTAAAACCCGGGGTTTAGATGAATGATACGATACTTGAGCCTATAAAATATCTACATGATGCCCTGGGCCTAGTACTGAACCGGGTCAAATTGGCCTTTATCCTTCACCCGGGTGAGGAAAATGTTTACCCGTTGTCTTCAACCCGCCATACACAAATTTTTTACCCAAATGTCGATCGTTTGGGATCATTTGGACGTAAACAGTTAGTTGTAAATGCGTTTTGATGATTCGACGATATGGCTTGGTATCCCCTTGTTATCCCAAAATGGTTCTAGACATCCTAAAACTCGTGATTCGTCACAAGGAAATTATCTCTATCCAATTATCTGTGAAGTTTGATTTCCTGAGCAGATGAAGAAACCCGCTCCAGGGTAAGCTGCCCAGAAAATTGCCTAGAGAGACGAACAAAGTTTTTCTCTGACGATTCAAACCCGTTCAATGTACCTATCATCGACTAAATATTTTGACAACTTTAGCAGAAAACGGTGAAGGAAAAGCCCGAACGGGAACATCAGCACAATTAGTTAGTTCATTGGCACTGGTGATACAAGGATAGAAAATCACAACAAAGCAGACCCCTGCTGTGGATATCATTTCCAAATATAACACATTTCGTCGATTTTGCGAGCGTATGAGCAACAAAATGCGAAGATAGAATTTGGGTCAACATTTTGGCCTCGATATTTGTGATGGCTTCAACATATGCGACCAAACGTTGGCAGTTGTGGGCTGAGGAATCATGAAGCATCTCCCACGTTCCATTTGGTGACCTGAGAACAAAATATTCCAGATTTCCGAGGTCCGCTCCTGGTCAAGCTGAGTTTTTTTTGCAACACTGTATTGAATGGCGACTGTGCGTTGGCGGCGCAAATCACTGGGGACTGTGGCGAAGTACATGATATACGATGATGCGATGGAGAACGCCACACGTTGGAGTAAACAACATCTTTACAAGTTTCTTTGAACAGATTGTTGGAATTCTTTCTATGCGTTGGCAGGCAAAATCTTTTTTTTGATATCAAAATTGTGTGATGACTGATGGATCATTGAGACGCTCACAAATAGCCCGAAAAAAACGCTTTTCTGGGAATGGTCCCAAATTTTTCAAGCCAAGAAAGATTGAATTCAAAATGAGCAGGGTTCTATAGTTTCTAATTGGGTAATTGATGGTGGTCTGGTTTTCCTTAACTTTGGGTCCAGATCAGTAACGTGATGACAATATGTATGGTTGTAAACCTGGTTTTCTCTATCTGTTCCTATCTTCTGGGACATTGGTGTCGCACCGAAAAGGGGCATCTATACGCATGTAAGCCATTGAATGAATGGGGTGTTGATTCAACATAACCCTTGCTGGCGCTGGAGTGGATTTTTTTGTGACTTTATGTTCCACCTGACGCGCGATCTGATAGTCCCCCTCACATCTGCAGGAGGCATGAAGTAAATACCATTCGCGGCACTTGGTTCCATCAGGGGAATAGTGCAGATCTTTCAGGGAACTCGAAGGATGATCGTTGTTCGTAGAGATTTGAGTTGCGCTTCCCCTGGCACTATCAAAACCCATTGTATCTCCTACTCAAATCACTAATGGTTACTGGTTCTTTTTGATATCCTCCAAAACTCAGGACTTGAAATATTGCGTTCTCGAATTGAAATTTTTCACAGAACTGGACCTTGCACCCAGAAATGGTGATAACCATGGAAATGAAGACAGATGGCACGGATGCAATAGCCCTTGCAGAACTGGCACTTGATTATGATGCACGGACAGAGCTTGTTTTGACGTAGACTTGGGGAATCGAGGCGCTCACAGGATCCAAAACAAGGTAATGAAATAATGATTGGTATCAATGGTATTTCGAGCATTCTCAAGGCCGCTGAATTCCGTTGAAAGTAAAAAATCACTAGTATACAGTAACGAACGCTAGCTAGTCGTTGCGACAGAAAGCTTTGTGGTACCCTCGTAGGTCTCTCTTTATTCAGCAGGCGCAAATCTCTTTGCTCTAGCTTCAGCCTTCGCCTTCTCTACCGGGTCATCAGTGACACGTCCTCCCGCAGGCTTTCTTGGACCAGGCTTCTGCGTATTCTTTTGGCCAGGTTGTGGTCTCCTGTTGTCTGGTGTTTGTCTTTTCGCATTTCTTCCGCCTTGCCTGTTGTCTTCCCGGGCCCTCTTTTGTCTTCCCTCTGGTAACGCGCTATCCAATCCCTCAACGATCTTGCTATTATCCAACCCAAACTTCTTCGCACGTTCTGCCAGTTTTGCAGCCTCTTCATTCTCCGGAATATTAAATCTCTTAGCTCTTGCAGCACGTTTCTCCGCCTCCTTCTGTGCATCAGACTTCTCGATTCCGGCGCTGAAGTCTTGTTTTGGTGCTTCTGGTACAGGTGCGACTTCTGTCTTTGTAGGACCCGAGGCTGCAACTGCACCATCTTCAGCTGTCGGGGCACCCTCTCCTCCAGTTATTTTTAGATCCGTTGTCTTGGCAGGATCAATAGCAGGTTCTTGATTGGGGACTTTCGTGGGGTTTGGGATCTCTTCTTTTCCTCCAGCAGCTGCTATTGCGGTATCAGCAGGTGCTGTGGCTTTCTTTTCATCTTTCTTCTCATCATCTTCGTCCCAGTCGATTTCATCTTCTCCTGTGGATGCTAAGAAATCTCAGCTTGCATTCCTTGGGTCGCACTATCGTTTGTAACATACCTGTAGCTTCAGCAGCTGGTTTCCTTTCCGATTCTTGTAATCTTGCAATGAGATCTGCTTTGTTACCGGAGATTGGCAAGGACTTCTCTTGGAGAAGCTTCTTAAGTTCAGGGACCTTGAGTTGGGAGTAGTCCACCATTTTCCTTGCTTTGTCGTGCTTTCGATTTTGGAATTGATGAAAGAATGAAGGTGTTAATGACAAAACACTTTCTTGATTAAATGGATGAATGTTGACGTCTAAGTTGAGATTTAGGTTGAAGCTGAAGCTGAAGTTGGTTGATGGGAATTCCTTGGTGCCAGGGACGCGTTGAAATGCGATGCGATCAAGTACTAATACGTACTACGGTATTTCGCGACAATGTGGCGGTGTGCGCCAAGAACTACTGTGGCTGAAATGAAGCTCGGACCATGTCGCTGTATCCTCTACGTACGCATATATAGACATATCATCATATATAGATTTGATTCACGATACAACCCCTTTTCATCTAGGTTGGGTTCTAATGCGATATCAAGTTTGATGACGGCCCAAGTCACATGCTGGAACGAGCTCACACCTAGATAAGGGACAACATACTGACTTGTCCGCGTTTGAAAGGGTGTCTTTGGCAACGAAGCTTCACAGTGCTTTCACTCTGCCCAGTGCATTCATTACAAGGTGAGGGTTGGTATTTCCATACTCTGCTATTCCACTCAAAGGATGGTCCAGCTTTGCATGTTAAACTACCTGATCTATAGTTCTCATTCTACCATGACAGCGAGAGTATCGAAATCACCACATCATAGTGGTAAGGGGAATTTTGGCCACCACACACTTCTGAAGCTCTTATAGCCTTTTTCCTTTTGAAATTCTATTTTCCAAGAAAATATCTAGTCTAGGACAAATCTTTCACGGTGATAAGGTCGCTAGGTTTCGGCCGATGACATATTTATGGCCATAGGAGTGTTCATCATTGGTCGTTGAAATTTCTTCTCGAAGCCCCAGACAATGAATTGTACGACCAAAAAGTTTGAGTGTAATTTCGAGGAAGCTCAGTAACATCTTGATTGAGTGTCTCGACAAGCTATAAATGTTGATGCGTGCCAATTCTTCTCTCCTCTGTCTTTCGCCTTGCCTTTGACTTTTGATTCGTTGTTATTCACAACATCATAGTCCCTTTCACTATAACACATATGATGAGACTCGGTCAAGTAGGTATATCCGGGTCGATACTCATGATACCATCCATTGGTCCACGTCTCAAAGTACGGCAATTCTTGTGGATCTATCTGTTCATGGAAAATAACAGCCAAATGTCTGCTCTTTTCTCCATACACTCACATTGCATTACGCATTTTCTGCCTATGGACTAATTACTGCAGATGACACTGTATTATTGTACAATAGATGAGATGATAGGATACAACTTCGGATGTAAGCCTTCAAGTAAGACACCACGATTAGACTTGGGCATTTTATTGATTATTCAATCAAGTACATATCGAGCTAGAGATATCTATTGTATGTTTAAACTCCTTTGATCTGAGCGGATCTTGTAATATGTTCTGTTTCAGTCCCATCAAAAGTTTTATATTTACTTTTGGATTAGTTTACTTGTCCCCTGTAGTTCTTGCCTTGTACTTGATGAGATGTATCTCCTTACAAGTTCTTAAGAACTTTAAGACGTTTGAGTCTGATGCAAGATATTTAATATTAATTGATGTGTAAGAATGTTGAATGCATTGATAATGGATGCAATATGGATGACTGCAGTCCAATTTAACTGGCGAGATTTATCAAGTCGAACTCAGAATTGAATGCTTTGTTTGAATTGCCACTTTGACTCCTTCTCTATAAACTCAACATCTATTAGGCAATATTCAAGATTCAAAAACCCAGACCCCCATTTGATTGTTGAGCTTCCAACAGTCACCTCTAGGTACCAGCGGTTGAAAATGCACCATTGCTGGGGCTTGTTCGTGGTATGTTTGTTTCTAACACCAATACCAACACCAACTTGCATCTTACCTCATCCACAATTTCAAGAGCTTAAATACCACATTCTCTCCCCATTTGTATAGTGCCAAAACCTAGATCTTAACATCATGGAGTCCTTGTCAATTAATGATCTAGCTACAATCATAGCAACAAACACAGATAAGATCAGCAAGCACTCGCTTTATAATGGATTACCGTTGCCATCTTTCGATGTCAATGTACCTAACAAGTCGCTGATATCATCTGATACTCCAGAAATAGAAGCCACTCGAGTGGCCGTTATCGATGCAACTCTCATACTTCGCGATCTGATTCTTGAACCCAAAGAATATCTCATGACTTTCATTTTTAGTACTTGAAAGCCCTCTCTTGGTCTGTTCCAGCTAACCATATTTAAGCATGACCCTCTAATAAGCATGCAGGCCATCAGCCGTTTTAACATTGCAGCAAGCTTTCCAATTCATGAAGAAGCATCATATTCAGATATCGCCAAAACGTGTGGTGTCAACGAGCTTGATATGCGGCGTATCCTTCATCATGCTATGGCAAAACGTATATTTAGCGAGCCTCTAAAGGGAGTTGTTAGGCATACGGCTGCTTCTAGATGATTAGCAGAAGAACCTCAGGTGGCTGATTGGGTTGGAACAAATGCCGATGAACTTTGGCAAGCGGCATCACAAACTGTGAATGCCATGGTGGAATATCCTGAATCACAAGAGCCAAACCAAACGGTATGAGCAATTACGAGTGTTGCAAGATAGTAAGACTAACTTCCTATAAGGCTTTGCGCTTGCGAATGGTACCGGTAAATCCGTATTTGATGTTTTGTCCGAAAATCCATCACGAGCAAGACGGCTTGGAAACGCTATGAAGGATTTCACAGAGGGAACAGGTTTTAATATACAATACATGGTTGATAACTACCTATAGAAAAACAAACGTGGATCTCAGGTGCGGTTTGGAAAGATGATTCTTCAAGTGAATAGTTTGTACTGGGATGTCTCTTGGGGGAGGGGGGGGGAAATCATCCTTTCCATGTTGGATATTTCTTATAATCATCTAATTTGTTGAAATTATTATTGTGAATAATCAGCTAATATGACATGAATCCGTCAGCACGATCACGGCTATACTTTTAGTTTATTTCTTGCTACAATAATCGCCCACAGATCGTGTAATTCAGAGAGCATTGTTCACGCCCATACCTTTCATGATACTGCAGCAGTTCTATTCTTTGAACAAGGGTCAAACATGATATGAACAGAAGCTCAACAATCCCCACGCCCAAACAAAGAATACCCTTCAATAGTCATCCCATACACTTCCTGCTTTGTCAACAGCACACTAAACAAAGAAACCACAAACATACCCCTAACATCGTCCCTCTCACTCCTCCCAATCCAAGAACAAATCCTCCACCCCAAAAATAAAAACTCCCTCACCAACCTCACCAAAAATTTTCTTTTCTCTCCATCTTCAACAGAGAACCCAGAGATATCACATACCAGACAACACACTCCCACCAACGGTATAGCTTCTCGGGAACGCACCTTTGGAGTACGCAACTGAACATTTGATGCCTTACGAGAGCGATCAAACATATGAGTTTTGGCTGAAAAAGCTCGTATACCCAACCCATCCGACCCTCCCGAGTTACCTATTAAGTTACAACTCCCGAGAAGAGACGGCGTTGGAGGTAAAGAAACGATACTAAATACAGAGATGAATTGCTTGTTAATATGATAGGGTCGATCGCGGAGTTCGAGAGACGGGATGTACCGATGGACTGTAGACGAAGGAGGGAGACCGCCGGAGTACTGTGGTTGTTCTGAACCTGATTCTCTTTTTGCTTTTTTGCTTTTAATGATGATAGAGTTAGTTCTTTTGATATGCTGTTTTTTTCTGATGCATGAATGTGAATATGAATGTATTTTTGACCGTGAGTGATATATATTTAACTTATGTATATGCTCGAGCAACGATGGGTAGGGCCGGAGACTATGAGGAATCTGACAATTCTTGAGAATTGCAGAGTTAGGGTTTCGATTCGGTAATCTATATCTATATATGGACTTGCGTGTAAATCGTAGAATATTGAGCGGAAATTATTGCATATTCTCTCCACATTGGCAGTAGGTGACCTGTAGCTTTTCGAGTCGATAATCGTGGTGGTATAATAGACGGTATGATAACTCAAGTGGATAGATGAGTTCCGCCAATCGCGCGCGCTTGGATGGTATGTCTCTTTCATTCTCTCCATAAAGCTCACACAACCGCATCCAACTAATGTGAGGAAAATCGAAGCAAAGAAGAGGGATAAAAAACTAAACCCAAATTGTATGTCCAGAAAAAAACACTATTTCCCTCCCTTGACATACATCAAGATATGATCGGTCTGTCACTATTAAACTAGGCCAATCATGTTGTCATTTAGAATGATGCAAAATCCTTTGTCTTGATGATAGGTAATATCGGTAGTGGGTGAAGCCGGCCATTCAGCATCATCGCCGGACGAGGAAAACAACCCTTCTCTCTCTCCCTGCTTTGATCATCTACAGAAATACCTCAAACGTGCCCCCGAGTTTCTTCTTATATTCTCGCAGGTCGTGATAAAGCTCCTTCTCGTCTTCCTGTAACAAGCCCAGCATATATCGATCGAATGTCTTGGGGCAATGAGGCCCCGATATGGGAATCTAGATGACCGCAAGAACGACCGTAATAGTCCCAATATCGCTCCTGATGTCTGATGTTATATATCCTCACATGTGCCATCCGCTCAATACCTCTGTCTTCAAAGCCAAGCATGATAGCATGGTGAAGAGTTTTGAGGGACACTCATCAGAACCACAATGGATGTATTTCAAACCGCAAGAGACGGAATCTTTTTACCAAAATCTGGAACGCGGAGCGAATTCTAGGTCCAAAAAGCAAACTTTCCAGCCCTTCCAGACGAAATCTTGAGCACATCGATAACATAGTCTGGCAACAATATATCTCATTCATTTACTATGGGTCTCGGTAGGTTGATCATTTCAGTTTTGAAATCTCCAATTCTTCTGTAAGTGGCCTCAGTGTTTCGAAAGCTCAACCCTTCTTCTTCGATATTGCTCCACCTAGTTCTGAATTCCCAACCAAGCTTATCGTATCACCAGTAAATAGGATCGATATATGCTTCATAATCATCATCATGGGCCTCATCATAATCTTCTTCTATATCGGGTCTTAAAATTCAACCTTTATGCCCAAGAAGCGCTTTTGGAAACATGCAGTAAGCCTTATTCCACGTAATGAAGCTGATAGTAAGCCGTGGTTCTTGCACGCTTGAGGAGCCCTGTCACATACAAATTATCCTTGGATCCATATAAGTCACTGCCATTACTGCCATCTGCACCGAAAAAGTCTCTTCCTCGGGATTCGACTTGAACCAACCTTTTGCTGCCATCTCGATCGGTCTTTCTGTACGAAAAAATCTATCAAACAGTCAGTTAAATTCATTTTCATATATAGAAATAGAGAAATATCGGACTGCCATTATAACAGCATATTTCAGAGTACTGAATATCCTCCTCGTTATGATACTTATGATGACGTGCATTAAATTTTCTGACAACGGTTAAATTTCGACGTGTAGCCCCCTTTTCACAAAGATGTTCCCCAAAAGCCAAAGCTTGCTTCTCCATACCGGCAAACAATTCCAATAGTATGCCACTCCCCATTGTCGCTTTCCCCGCTTCGATATGAGCAACATTTCGACGCCGATCAAAAAGCCGAGTCTTAAATGCTCCCCCAATAAAATATGTTATGCATTCCCATTTGTGCGCGGAAGTTCTCAGGGTCGTAGATATAGTGTGAAAGCTGCTTGTTGATATTTCGTTGCACCCTCAGAAACCCTGCGTGGAGGTCTTTGAATTGGCGAGTCATGCAGCGGAGCGATATGATGTCTCGGATCTCGAGCATAGAACAAATGTTTTCGAATATTAAGTCAGACATTGCCCAAGACTTGTCTACAGAGTTCTGATCCGAAAGGTGAGCTCGAAGGCGGCCTTGATGGTGGGCTTGAAGGGGGGCTTGGAGGTAAAGCCTTGGTTTTGATTGGAGATATGACCTTCATTTTGACTCGAAAGGAAGGAGATGAGAAAATTTCGTATGCAATTTGGAGAGCTTGAAGTCAGATTGTTTATTACGGATCTAAGAGAGCCGCAACGATCAGGTCAATAATCTATATAGATCAATGGTTCTTGTTGCTTCCTTCCCTCGATGAAGTATTTATTTTTATCTGCTGGATGTCTTTGTGAAATGACTATGAAAGTAACAAGAAGGGAAAAAAAAGAAAGGAAAAGTACATAATGTCCTATTTTAATGATGAACCTGAATCAAGACAGTTACTTCAATATGCTACAATTAATCAGAATCTGAATTAGACAATAAGTTCCGGTTTTTTTGATAGGGCAGCCGTGCATTTTGCCATTTACTAGGAAGAAAATAGTGCGAGCTAAGAGTGTCGACATGAGGAAAGTCCAAAATAGTTCAATTAAGTACCGAACGGCTCCAACACGAATTCGAGTTTGACACATGATTATTCGTCCGGCTTCTATTTTATGACTTACAGAGAAAAGCCCTTAAGTTGTTCCTTTAAGCGACTTTACAAATCGCTAATATATTCACAAAATTGCCAATACATACAGCAAAGGCTCAGGAGTGAGTTGAAGAGCGAGTTTGAAGTGGCATTCTCTGCATTTACCAACGAACTAATTTTTTTATAGGGCATATGACATCTGAATACAATCAGGCACGATGAAGTTCAGAATTGAGGTTCCCCAACAGAGGGAGGACACTTTGTCACCACGTGCACGTGTCCCAGAAATCTTTCGCAACCCGGCAAAAAAAAACACCTGAAGACCATCGACAAGATGCGCGATGCATATAGAATTATTTCAAGATGACCTTATAAAGTACGAGCTTCTAGGAGAATAGAAGATAAAAGCGCTGCCGTTTGTTGGCAACATTCTGATTCAACATTGCGAAGCCAATATCACGTGCCTGGATGCGACGTGCAGAAACCAGAATAACACGTGATATACTACCGGATTGATCCGACTTTGGTACTGTACCGATATTTTATCATGATACTCATGGATGTATGCGTTCTCATACAGTACTGTACAGCTGGAGCATCGAGATGCCCCGAAACGGGAAATATGATGATGTGCCTAGCATCTCTTCTCTGCGCCCTCATATATATGACCTACCGACCTAGCTTTGGCAACAAAACACAACCTCGCAATACAATCGCTGAGCGGTCTTCGACACCTGGAAAGTATACTTATAAATTCCAGGTTTTGTGAGTATCAAGCCCTATTGATATGGCCACGATAGACATTATCAACTGATCATGACCTCTGACGTTTACAGGAGAAACATCTGCATGCTATCCCCTTCAGCCAGCATAAAGATAGTGTTGCACATCTATTTTGCCCTTAATCCCTCACCATCCATCTATATATACATATAGTTGCACAACAGCCAACCAATAGACAAACCCTTCGATCGCTCGCAGTGCCAATGTGCACATCTCAATTTTGCTGTTATCCGCCGCAACAATTCATCCCCACCCCAGACTACAATATCTACCGAAATGTCTCCGCAACACTAAGTTCCTTTACAGTACAGAGTACTCTTAAGAAGTAGGATTTCCAACTCATCGGATATATCCGATACGAAAGAGTTCGCCAAGCAAGCCCTTGGCGCAAAAAAAACAAAAAAGAACACTTATTCTGCACGCTCAGCCATATCCACAACAAGGCTGAACGAATCGAACACACTCAAACGCTCGGTATCAATTATGGCGAGAATGCGAAAATATCATTTATCCGAAGATCAAAGCGGACAATACAAATGCCTCACCAGAATTAGAAGGATTGTGCATCCAAGTTGCATAATCCATCAAGGGGGTCGCACTATCGCAAATCGCCTCACCCCACTCGTCATACGAGACTTTAATAGCATCATCATACTTCTTCGTACTGTAACAAGTATCCTGCTAATCTCACAAAAGCACATCATCGTACGAAATATCAGGAGAGCATGGTTTTTTGTTGCATATCTTATTTTTCGGGATGGATGGAGTTGCTGTTTTTTGGTAATTTTTCAATCGAGGTTGTGAGGTTGTGAGGTTGTGAGGTTGTGAGGTTGTGAGGTTGTGAGGATGCGAGGTTGTGAGGGTGTGAGGGTGAGGCTGTGAGGTTCCGGGGAGGAGAGAGAGAGAGAGATTTCGCTCCTTTTGTGAGTAATAGATGATGATTGGCCAAGAGACGTGAACCATAGGTACCATACTGTCTGTACCCTTGAAAAGATCTCGGATACCTACTTCAGACTGAGGTAGGCGAGATTCTTTTCGCAATCTCCTCGTAACCTTACCTACAAGGTAGGTAAGTTACATTCATTCATTTATTATTACAGACAGTATTGTACAAGCAGGAACAACCACAACACAACAATCCAATTATTCAAATTGGCAAGTCGATCAATTGCGACTCAATCATTTCTTACCAACGCCAGTAAGGAAACCCCAGCATCGTAGAAAGCAACTCCCAATTTCTCAATACCATCCTATCCATACAGTACCATACTATCCATCTCATCTCATCTCATCCTATCCTATCCTATCCTATCCTACCCTCGAGCTCCAAGCTCCAAGCTCCAAGCTCCAAGCCCCAAGACTCCAACAATTCAAAGCACTCAAACTCAAACTCACCCAAGATCCTCAGAAATTTCCAAAAAAATCTCCAATCCCAATCCCAATCCCAATCCCAATCCCAATCCCAATCCCAATCCCAATCCCAATCCCAATCCCAATCCCAATCCCAATCCCAATCCCAAACTCAAACTCAAACTCAAAGAATTCAAATCTCTCTCTCACACACACTCTCAGAGTCGAGTCTCATCTCAGCCTTGACTCAAACCCACTTTCCCACGCCCCATCTTCTAACTCGAATAATCAAAGCCGCCCAATGAAATCGTGGAATCCCGGCCCACCATAAACAAAAAACTGGAGCTGCTATCCCATTTCTTCAAAATAACTGACTCGACCGACGAATTGCGATATGCAACAAAGCTGATGAACATCGGACAAAGATCAGTGATAAGTGGGACATGGGGCACTATTTGGGAAAGAGCATGGTTTGCAATGGAACAAGCAGGGCAGGCAGGACAGGGAAGACGAGCTGAGTGTGTCATGGTACTAATGGATTATAGGGAGACGAGATGGGTTAAGAGGGTGGGGTAGATCGAAGGATGGCTGCAGATAGGCGACGGTACTGACGGGTAGGTACAGATAGGTGTAACGGTTTAGGGGCATAATCTTGCTTGTTTGCATCATGCTTCCTCATAGTGTACGAGGAGGTATGTATTTGAATATTTTTGACATCGACCGTTACACGAGATAAACTAAAGTCGAGAACGAGAGTTCCCCAACGAGGGAGTTGGCAAAAAAAAAGGGGAAGAAAAGGTATACGCCTTTGCAAAGTCAAACGCCTCCTTCGCAAATGGGGGAAAGTAAATGGCCCTATAGCCCCAGCCAGACGCTCAAAGAATGAAAAGTCCCTCCCAACTATCCTTCCTTTACAGCTTCAATTAAACTTCCAGCCCAACAAGTTCCCATCCTCTCACACTCCTCCACAATCGCAGCATCATCCCACCACCACTTACCACCCTCAACATAGCTTCCCCACATCTCTTTCCATAGCATTCTGCCCATAACACTCTTTAATTGCCATTCCATCTGTTCTTCTCCATTTACAACCCCAACACACGCTAGAAACTTCAGAGATGATGTACAACTCCCCTCGGCCCAGAGTCCGGCATCTGCCAACCATAGGGGAAATAGACGGGTAGGGTTCAGGCAGCGGAATTGTTTCTCAAGGTTTACTGTTAGATGAGTATCAAGCCAAGATCGCAGTCTCGGACCAAGTGACGAGGGAACTGGAGAAGGATCAAGTATGGTTAAAAAAAGAATTCCTGGTTGAGTGGTCCCAAATGCACTAACTGAAGTGGGAGCCACTGGAATTTCTGATGGTTGATTACGGGAAGATATAAGAGTGCGATGGCATTCTTTGAGTATAGTAGGTATATAAGACGAAGGGAGTAGAGATGGCAGCCCCAAAGAGTGAATTGCAACGAAAATAACTTGACGCATAAGATAGTTGCGAGGTAGGTCCTGGAACGGCAAGAGGGTGAACATTGGGATAAGATCTTGGGGATAACGGACTTGTTGAAATATGGTGTATTTGTTTTTCCGGATTCAAAGCTGATAGGAAGGATGCAGAAGCTGTTCCGGTGAGTACGTGGGCAGATTTAATGGAGAGGGTACTCACCATGGTTCTCATACAATGAAAGCATCTTTCCAAATTCCGGTGCTCCACTGATCACCCGAGAAGCATCACGAGTTCTATCAACTCGATTAATAGCTCGCAAGGCTGTGAGCATCCAGAGCTGTTTTTCAAGCTCGAGCTCACGATACACTGAAGCGTCAGCCACTTGCATCCACTCTTCCTTCAATCTTTCAAGAATAATTTTGTTGCTTGCTGCCTTCATCTTACGAATGTTCATTTTGTAAATGTGTCTGCTCCGAGTTAGAAGGTGAGCGATTACGACCACGTAGTTTCCTCCTTCGTCGTGACCCCGAAGACTTCAATGAGGCTACTGATGATGCCGTTTCCTCTGCCGACATGCCCATGTTTCGGGGGGTCTCCATGAATCTGAGCGCCTGTTCCTCGCAGTAATCGACCACTCGGTGGTTCTAGCACCAATATCACCTCTAGAGCTTAATATCTTGGAGAACTTGGTATCTTAGGCGAGCTTGGTATCTGCGGGGTTTTGGGATTGTTGTAGGTGGAAGTGGAAACTCATATATTGAGGAAGGTGATGACAAAGTAGATCTACTACGTCAGTAATAATTTGACCTCGGTAGGATGCATATTCTTACTCTCTCATAGCGGAATCTTGAATCTGAATAGGAATTGTTCCTGAAGTGATGTGAACGACAGTAGCGAGTTGTTCCGATGCACTGAAATCCTCACTTGGGGCGACAGTGATCTCAGTACTCTGAGTAACAAAAGAATCTGGGCTGAGAGGCTGAATGAACCGATTTTTGTTTTGTTCATCTGCCATAGAGCTCCATGATGACTGGGTTCCAGCTGATCTTCCAGTATAACCAGAAAAAAATGGATTCTAGTCGAGATCAGCTTAAGATCAATGCCAGTGGGAGAAAACTCACCGTCCGAAGGACTTCTCTCGGATTCTTGGTAGGATGGAACTGTTGAAAAGAATCCATTGACTGGAATACGCGTAATAGTTGTCGTAGTCGTTTCACGTACCTCTTGTATTGACGTCTCCGAAGTGCTGGTATAGCTTGACATTCGACGAGAAACTTTTGAAGATTGCTCGGTCTCCAATGGCGGTGAATTTGGAGAAGTCGGAGAAGCTGCAGCTACTGGACTGATATCTTTTTGTTGGTACCAAAAAATCCAAAGATAGAGTGCTTGACTGATTGAGATGAATCGCTAGACTTCGAGCTCCGTATTGACGGCGATGATCGTCTGGTGCATGTTTGGTCCTTGCGATTTTTCCTCTGGCCAACGGTTTCCCGTGTAGGATCAGTCCACGAAACGTCGAACATAGTTTTGATAATGTGTCTTGTTGCAGGCTGGTTCTGTAAATGGAAGGAGGGGAAGTACCCTTGAAATTCAACAATATGATCGAGAGGAAAGAAACATTAGTATACGTGGAAATGATTCACAAGAATACATTATGATATATGTTTTCCGGGTAGTCCTACTACAATGTTTGTTTCAGGAGGCCGGATATGTTATCGCTCATGCGAGGAGTTTTTCACTTGCATGGTGGAAAATGACGGGATATGGAATAGTTTCCCTATATTGGAGCATGGTCTCACATATTTCTTGCAGATTATCTCATCATTGACCTGCATCAGCCCGTGCGTCGAGTCAGAACAGGTCGTCAATCCGGCTAGTAGCTTTGAAAGGTGGGAGATGAAGAAGCTTTCTGGAAAACACAACATCTTATAAAGTTGAAGCAAATATCAAAAACATGTTGTACGCTGTTAAACGATTCAATGAGTTCTGGTTGTGATTTGGATGATGTCGATAGAAAGGGGAATTGCAAGGAGAGGGTATGAGGGAAGGAAGGAAGGAAGGAAGGAAGGAAGGAAAAGGAAAGGAAAGGAGGCATCTTCCCATTACCATCTAAAAGAAGTTTAGTTCACAGAAGAGAAACGATCATATTTGGCGAATGTGATCAATAACAAACAACCAAGCAGTTATCAGATTAGCATAAATCTCTTTTGCTTTCTTTTGGCACAAGAAAAAACCGGTATTGATCAAATCATACATTTAATATATCTCTCCAAACGTTGAATCTTCTTCTTTTCTTCCTTTCCATCCGAATTCATTGATGAAAACCCGATACAGATTTTCGTCCGATTCATTCCGTAACGCAATACCTGCTCTATGGTCACGATTTCAGGTGATTGTTGTATAACATGCATCTTTCCGAATCATGTCGTCTTCGTCAATTGTTAATTACCCTGCTGTGCTCACCACAATCTGCAAATCTCATGCGGCTACGGTTGGAACCAGGCCCAAGAAGCTGTGTCCTGCAAGCCACAGGAAGATATCACAGGCTGATCAATGCGGCCATGTTCCACAACGGGAAGCCACAGGTTCACGAGAACTTTGATAATGATGATGGATGTAGAGAAGTGGTGGCACCTGCATCCATTATTTTCAATATTTCCAATGGCAATATCCAATCCTTATAAATCTTATCGAGCTGCTGAAAAGTGATGCCAAGAAGATTTGCCGGAGAGAATGGGATTATACCCGGAAACGTTGATTCATAAGATATTCAGATATATCACAAAGAGGCGTTCCCCAACTTTATTAGTCAAATGTTGTTATCCGTTCATTAGTATGCGAACTAAGCTCAGCCTATAATTGTGTTCCCATTATCTCCCTTGCCGATTTATGTAGTTCTATGCGGTAGTCCGCAGTGATGCCCGCTCAATCCCAAGTTTCAGAGGGTTCGGATGCACAATAAGGACTAATTTCTATACAGGAGAATTCAACTCACGTCGCTGTTAATTTGATCATGGGGGGCTGGCAAAATGATTGAGATGCAAGTTGAAGTTTACTTTCCGATCTATTATCTTTCACTGTCAAAGTGCCTCTTTCTCTGACTAGATGCTTCCGCTGTCATATCAAAGGTTTGTTCCGGAAACCACTTAAGCTTTTCACCGTTACTGTATAACTTTCAGCATTTTCCCACGTTCTTCTCGTGTGCTTTAAGCTTGGCTAAGATCCGTATAGTCGCCCTTAAAACCATGCTATCCATCAAAGAATACATTGACAACCTCAATACGAAGGCCTCCAAATCAAACATTTGGCAGAGTTTTTCGACTTGATGGTTGTGGCCATGTATGTATTTGGGATTTTCTTGAAGATTTATAATACTTACCGGTAATAGGAACAACAGAAGAAGAATGCCAAGTTCATCACGGAAGTCAGAGCTGGAGTGACCACCTTTTTCACAATGGCATACATCATTGCTGTCAATGTAGGTATACTCTATTGAACTAGCATAACCTCTAACTTTATTCAAGTCGACAGTATTATCACAGAGCGGCGGCCCCTGTATTTGCCATGATAAGAAAGACCCTTCATGCTCAACAGATTCCGACTATGCCGCTTGTGTTCTTGGTAAGTAAAAACATATAGCTTTCAGATCTATAACTACTAACACTGATTACACGTAGATGTCAACCGTGATCTAATTACTGCTACTGCAGCAGTGGCAGGAATAGGATCTCTGGCATTTGGTTTCTTCACCAACCTACCGGTCGCCTTAGCGTAAGTAACTTCTACAATATCAATCCACATCCGAAAGCTGACAATTTAGACCTGGAATGGGCCTCAATGCATATTTCACATATCAAGTTGTTGGATTCCATGGGACTGGCACTGTTCCTTATCGTTTGGCACTTACTGCTGTCTTTGTAGAAGGTTTCATCTTCGTTTTCTTATCACTGATCGGAATGCGACAATGGCTTGTAAAGGTAATACCTGCTTCGATCAAAGTAGCCAGCGGTGTCGGGATCGGTCTATTTCTTACAGAAACCGGAATGTCATATTCAGCAGGAATTGGTGCCATGACTGGCTCGGCAGTGACTCCCACAGCTTTAGGAGGCTGTCCTCCTCAGTATCTCGATGTTACAGGAGCTTGTACTAGTCATCAAATGACGAACCCAACGGTAGGGATCAAATTGCCACTTGATTCCCCTTAGATTCATTACTAAGACTTTCTAGATGTGGATCGGTATTGTTTTTGGAGGTTTCTTAACTGCTTACCTAATGGCATTTCGATTCAAGTCCGCCATAATTATAGGCATTGCAATTGTATCTGTTTTCTCATGGCCGTCAGTATTCTCAAAATCTCAAGTTTCACTAGGCTTACACATTTTCTAGACGCGGTACAACCTTCACATACTTTCCTTACACTCCCGATGGTGAATCACGCTTCCAATTCTTCAAACAAGTTGTCGCATTCCATCCCATTCGCAATACTCTCGCTGCCCAAGATTGGGATATCACCGCTGCTGGTTCTCACTTTGCATTGGCTCTATTCACCTTTCTATACGTTGATATCATCGATTGTACGGCTACCTTGTACTCCATGGCACGCTTTTCAGGAGCAGTTGATCCAAAGACTGGCGATTTCCTCGCTCTACAATAGCATATTGCACAGATGCAATGACAATCTCCATTGGCTCCCTATTTGGATGTTCACCTGTAACTGCTTTCATTGAGTCTGGTGCTGGCATAACTGAGGGTGGTCGAACGGGTCTCACTGCTATCACAACCGGTGTCTGCTTCCTGACATCCATTTTCTTTGCTCCTATCTTCGCATCAATTCCACTTGGCTACCGGCTGTACTCTTATCTTGGTTGGGTGTATGATGATGCGTCAAGTCGTTTCAGTAAATTGGTCTTATATTGGCGATGCTCTCCCAGCTTTCGTCACCATTGTTTCAATCCCTTATACATACTCTGTCGCGTATGGACTCATCGCCGGTCTCATGACATACACCGTTCTCAATGGATCTGTCTACCTAACACAAAAAGATTTCTAGGGGAAGGCTGGCTCCACCTGATGCAGACAATGCGGAATACTGGACATATAAACCTAGTGGTGGTACTGCGCCATGGTTTATTAGAGTTGCCCATCGAAAATTCTGGCACAGAGGGGACATGGAGAGTATCGATGGTAATTCTGCTACTATGGAGCATGAGTTGGCTGAGAAGAGACACTCTGAGCTCAGGTCCTCGGACCTTTGATCATCTTTATGCTGTGCCTATTTTATGGTCATAAATCATGACCATTTAGTCAGATGGCGATTTGTCGGCGAGAATCAAGGTCGATTTAACTTAAGAATACCAAAATAAAGCTATATTGGTTGTATTTGGCGGGCGGATGGATGAATGTATGGAGGAATTATGAGCATATGACAGCTCGTTTGTGGATATAGCATAAGAAGGCAAAGCTTTGATAGATCACGAAAAATATAAGTAATGTAGTTACATTGTCTAAAGTTGTTCGGATGAAAAGTCATCACAAGAAATTGACTTGATTCTAGGCGTGAGGTGTTATTTTTGAGATATGCCTCTTTCTGTAGCTTGGCTAGACGTATAGAGCCAATGGAATGTTTTTCTGCCACCAAGTATTGACTACAACACTTGCACGAGTAATTTTTGAATTTGTGATCAATTGCAGGAATAAGACGGAAACCAGTGATTAGATATGGCTAGCAACAGATGAACTAATAAAGCTTTGCGTATTATTTCAAGTACCATTTTCCCCAGGCCGATGATGGAGCGCTTGGAATGTTGTACATAGTGTATCAGAACAGTTGGCATAAAGCTTGCTGACAGAAACAAGTACCTTTGGGCACTGTGAACATTTAAATCGCGTTCGCGATATCTTGAATAAATTCTGAGATACCCTGAGAAGAGAATCTCAATGTACCACAGTTATGTTGTTATGATACAGAGATTCATGACTATCCTATGGTTTTGTTTCATAGAACTTTTTGTTGGACTGCTTAATGACAATCATAGGAATGTGGAACGCTTAGAATAGTGCATCCAGTCTCGTGGAAAAAATTGCAAACATAAAGAACGAATGCCTTCAATAGGTGTGAGGCAGCAGCAAACTTTCACTTAGCTCTTGTGTATATGATATTTTCAAAACCCAATTAACTGATGGGAGATAAAGACAATGGAACAATGGGGAATAGATCTGGGGTCTTGCCATTAGTTGTATACTCGCGAACCAGAGGCAGTCGATATAAGATCACTGGCTAAGGTTAAAAACACAAACTGATTAATGAAGAGGTGCACTATGAGTTCGATTTTGATTCCATTACCTACCGGTAATGCCAACTCTCTGCACTTATACAAATCACATCTTTACAAATCGCACAATGAAGCGCCAATTAAAGTTCGATAACGATCCAAGACAATCAGAATAGCAAGACTTGGTTTTCTGCTCCCTGTCCGGCCGTTATTGATGCTATGTATCCTCGTGGGCGAGGACTGGTTTCTAACTTGATCCAATAATCCAACGCCACACATATCATCTTCATTGTAAAGGCTCCACAGGATCTGGCAAACTCGCAACCGTGTGAATATTTCCCGCTGAATGTTTCTTCATAACATCATCCTGATACTGCAGGAAAAACATGTCTTTATATTGATGGATTGAAACGCGTCTGGTATCAATTAGGTAGGGGAACTGGCTGAAGGGACTAGATAAGCATACGTTATGATGAGAATCCGCGAGTTGTTGGTGACATGCCTTTGGACAGTAATTCCGTTTGTTGTGCCGAATCTAATCTAGGATCGGATGGACGTCCATCTGAGCTCATATGGACCTGTGGCGCAGGGTGGCGCAGTTTTTCGGTTGGCAGGTCGGATGGACGTCCATACGAGCTCAAATGGACCGGTGGAGCATTTTTCGAAAAAAAAAGTTAATTATGCAAGTCCATCCGATCTTTTAGCGAATTCATAAATTTTATACAAACTGATTACTAATATGTGTCGAAAAGTAAATTCCCTACCTACCGTGAGTATTTTGCCCAAATCTATTTTTACCACTGCACCCAGGAAACGTTCTCATATCATCAAGGGGGTAAGTGTACTTTCACGGCTTATATAAAGTATAAAGCTGCCGTTGAACATCTGTCTATTAGGTGCACACAGGCGGGCCCATCGAGTGCTGGGAAGATGGGGAATTCGAATATGACAGGGTCTTGAACGTTAACGGCCACAGCAAGTACACCTACCTATATGAGATGGCATTGCGGTCTTGTCTCTATACTCTAATACTTGAGCTTATATATCGTAACTACCAGACGCAATGTACTCATCCAGAATGATTGGCATGAGAGGGAAGCCCTAATTTGACGATTTTTCCATTGAAAGTGAAGATTCGGAGCGCGTAAACATCTTCGAAATTCACTCTTCAGACCGATGATGAACTTTGAAACCGCAAAGCTTTTGATTATACCCAACAGAGCCATCAAATTTGAGGTTCAATTACAAGGTGTTTTGAGTTTCTAAGTTAAAGTGGAAAGATGTACTGACTATAAGAGAGGAGCAGATTCAATGTCAGGTTCCAAATCAGGCAAGCTACGCTCAACGACAAAGCTGAAATAGAACAATATATGCCCAGTCTCCAATTCCAAGTGGAGAAATATGCACTTGATGTAATATGGAGCCAGTAATTGAAGTTTTGAAGATGATATTTAGCTTTGTTAAATTCATTCATCATAAGACAGTGCTCATCCCCGCCAATAGAACTCCTCTCTGATCGCTCAGTGAAAATCTACTCGAAATAAAAATGGCCTGCCGTATCATTTTCCTCCCATCCGACCACAGCGAATGAGGAAGCTTACCGTCCCATATCTTTACTTTCTATTGTATGTTGGGAAACGAGCGTTATCTTTCTCCCGAACCTTCTCGATGTTCCATAGCTACCTAAACAATCAACGAAAGACCCCTATTCTTCAAACCCATTGCAAACTTTCAAACTCGAACGCTCAATTCATTTCCACGATGACAGTAGAGATTTATGTCTTATTGGACGAAGAGGCCTCGGCTATTGTTTTTACAGTGCGTTGAGTTGGAATTAACTCGCTTTGCTTTACTATGCCGGATGAGGTAGTATCTAATGCAGACGGAACGATAACATGTTTTATACCCTGGTAGCGTCTCTAGCTCTGTGTTTAGTTGGGCTAACGTCTTCTGGTCGTCAGCCACCTCTTGCCTTGCGTATTAGGTAGTACATCTTAGCGATGTCGTGGGTGTTCTTGAGGTCTTTCCAATCCTGGTCGTTCTCAAAGTCCACACCCGCGTCCATCAGCTCAACTTCCTTCTTCATGAAGCTTTCTTTTCGTTTCAGCCAAATGGTTTGCAGATGTTCTTCTTCTTTGTCTGATTTGTGTTAATTGACTTTTGTCTCATAGTTTGCCTGTCATCTAGAGCTACTTACCCATAGACAGGTCATTTTTATTTGCAACTCTGGTGCTAGTCGTTGCCATCAGGTTCGGAACGCCGAGCAAATTGTCTTTCTGAATAGATCGTTGCTCCAATAATAAGATCGCATTGAGAATGTGGAGAGATGAGAAATCGCATTTTGTGGAAGACCCGGGTACTCTTGCTGTGATACCAGGTTAAATAGATTGCTCCTTGTGGCACCTGGGACAACTTTGATTAGTCAAACTCCCAGGTAGATGGGGATGTATTGTCTTCTATGCGGTTGCTGCCAGGAGATAGCTGTCTAGAAACTTACCAGTTTATGCCCTGTCACGCCAAAGCCCCCTTCTTTTTCTTCCGCGGTCAAAGGAACGAAGTTCGATTCTGGATATTCGAGAACTTTCTCAACAAACTCCCTTGAAACAATATTCCCCTGCATGTTTCCGGTGTCGATGGTACATTTCGCACGTTTTGGTACTGGCTGTTTGTCTGTATCTCGACGCGATGATAGAACCAGTACAGGAAGTACCCATGGAGATCCATCCATCTATTATGTCTGTTAGTTGAGCTCCTTCATGTGCGAGACCTTCCTTACATCCGATGATGGGTTTTTGGGGACCCCGGTGGGTCTTATTCTTCATCTTCTTAGACGCTGGCATACAGAGCATGATTCGAAATATTGCCACCAAGTGATCTAGAAAGCTATAATCTGACGAGATGATGCTATCGGAATCTTCTAAGCTTGTATGTAGAGCGATTTGAGCATTGTCTTCGACGAGTGTAATTCTAGACAGACTTGATCTCGCAGATCTTTCGGAGCCAGGGACAGATGCAGATCGCCTACACTGCGAATTCTTAAACTTGGTCTCAGTGGGAGGGGAGAGGAATCCGTTGGGAACAGTTTTCGTAGAATAATCTGTCAAGATTAGCACCAAAAATCCGGTGCACATCGCTTGGCCTGTGTACTACCTGTCATATTTTCCACCACCGCCTCACGGGGATCGCTGGTTCTCGCAATTAATTCACTGTGGCCAATTTTCTTGACTGGCTAGTCTTTGTGATAATTCAACATTGGATGAATGATTTGATCGCATTTTATAATCTTTTGTCCCATGAATCCCAATTGCGGAGGAGCCGCACAGCTTATACCCAATTCACTCACAAGAGATGATTTGGGGCTTAAAAAGAACCATTAGATTGCCTTTAGTTGCTTTTCGAAGGATTCCCAGCGAATTCCATGACTGCGCGATTAACAGGGCCGAATTGAGACATGGAGCAGGACCCCGATGGCTGATGACAGAGCGGACCCCAAGTTAGTTGCCACTGACCAAATCATTCACGTGGCTTGTTTCATGACCAGGGACAGCTAGCTGATAAAGCGGTGAACTTTTTTCTTCAGGTAAGGTTTGAGGGTCAGTTGAAGACAGGCGGAAAGGTGGAGGAAGTGAAAGGAGCAAAATAATCTTCCCACCTGGCTGGAACCATCGAAAGGATTTATCGCCATGTTTGATTGTGATGAGAATAGTGAGAGATCCTCGGAGCCATACGTGGTATATCGTCCACTAAAACGTATACCAAGTAATCTTTGGTGTTAATAAGTCAAAAGGCTCTAGTAAAATCTTTGACTGCGATAAAATTGATTGACGTTAGTTTCATGGTGTAGGAAATCATGCCTAGTGGCGGTCGGGCTCTGATATACTTCGTATTGCTGTGATAAAGAGCACAAATCTTATTGCTACCTCTAAGCAGAGCCTCAAAATATTTCAGTTTGTCATCAATTACATTGCATGTGCTTGATCTGGGATGATTTACCCGGCTCTATTCATTGGACGCCAACGCCAAAGCATCTTGCTTTCTTCGAGGAAAGTATCCTCACCGATTAGCAAGAAAGCTTTTGCACTTTAACCATTGGAAAATGAAGATCATTTCGAGTTTAATTTCCATATCTTGACCATCTTATCACCCCTTGGGGATTAAATACCTTCATCTGGTCTTTACACTGCCTTGAGCATGGTTTTATCTACGTCCACGGGTGTGGTTATACGATTAGCTCGCAACCTCAGCCTTGCGTGCATGCATGAAGTTATAGTGCTGATTCTTCCACAACCGCAACTACTATTCCTCTCATCATACTATCAAATGACTTCTATTAGGGATCTCTCTTTTTTTCCTGGTGTTCAAATCTTTAGAAATTTCTTAAAGTCAATGATTCATTTTTCCTTACTCGTATACAATCCAAATTACTCTCTTTTCGAAACATATTTTGACAAATCTAGGACTTCCTAGTATCGGACGCAGTGTTCTTGTCCTCTATGATATGGCATCTTTGTGCTCGCATCAGATGTGATGCCCGTTTTATCCGTCACAAATCATACACAAATCCACACAACCAATTTCAACAGCCCACTAACTCTGCATGCGATGGTTGAGTCAGCCCTCAACTTGGATCTTTTGATTAAAGCAGAGATAAGATATGATAAATAGTAGTACATGATACACTGTAGCTGATTTCCCCACTTAGTATTCTTCTTTGCCTTTATGTATAGACTGGAGATTACATAGTGGAGTTCAAGCTTTGAATCGATTAATAAATTAGATTCAAGAGCAATTTCACCCATATTCATACTGAACAATCCAAATGGCCAAGAAATCTAGAGGCCTAGCCATCCAACCTTCACAGCCGAGTGAACCTGCCAGTCCAGCAACGACATCTCAATCTAATGATACCGTAGTTGCATCTCCAACGTCCCAATTGCAATTTACGTCGGGGCCCTGGGAAAAAGATACAGATCCCTTTGAAGATTTAGAAAAGCCATTACCAGGATGGCCTCTTGTATCCAAGTTGATCGCAAAATACCCAGATCTTGAAGCGTTCAAAGCCTTTCGAGATCTCAACATCAAGAGCTTACTGTATTATCAAGCAGAACTACAGAATCTACAAATGAAACTGCACCGAGCAGAATATAATGAATACCGCATGGGTGAGCAAGAGGTATAACGAAGGCATCCATGATGGCAGAGAACCTCGACTATTATCTCTTACATGCTCGAATGGATGATCAAAAGTGCAAGTCTAAGCAAGTCAAGATTATGAAGCAGATTAGAGTGGTCTTGAAAGACTATAGTATGTCATAATTTTATCTCACCATTAACATTGCTAACGATATCAATTTTCTAGATGATGCTTTACTACAATACTCTCAAATTGCAGCATTACCTAATGCAGATCCATACAACGTAGAAACTCTGAGAGTCTGGCTGAAGAGAGTTGGTAACCATTGTATCAGCGGTCCTGCTGCATGTGTGTGGGAGATTACACGGAGGGTGTGCGCAAACCGAAGCCCCTCAAATTCCAATTCACCAGTCTTTTGCGTAGCATCTTTTGGCCACCAGCATCTGATCCTGATACCCTCGACCTTGTAGTACCTCGTCAGGGTCAAAAGGTGGATAGCCTTACGAGATGGGTTGCTAATGAGTTTGTTCCGCTTTGGCACAGCGTCAAGCAAGTTATTGCGGCACAAAAGAGTGAAAATACCGTCAACAGAGAATGGGCTGCCTACTACTGAAACTAAGAGCCATTCATCATTGGAACAAACTGAGACTCTAAGAAGCATCCGCTCTTGGCTCGCCTGTAGGATGAACTCTACCGATGCAGTAGATTGTGACCAAACCTCAAAAGATAGAACAGGACTTACCGTTTACTCTGAAGCCCGCATGCTACGTTTTACATCAGCCGTAGCAACGGTTATCGCGTGCCTTTTGCCGACTGTAGCGATTGCAGTACTTTCAAGCCTAGAGTCCACCAGGGAGCTACTTGGAGTAATAGCGGCATTCACAGCTATATTTGCTATCGGACTCATGTTCTTGACCGACGCAGGTACATCGAGGGTGGAAATATTTACCGCCACTGCTGCGTAGTTGAACGATTTTCTATCATTGTAGAAACAGTAACTAATAGAACCTAGCTTTTCTGCCGTCATGGTAGTGTTTGTACAGAATCAAAATGTCTACATTGGCTATGACAACAGCCCAGGGACACCAATCGTAAACGCGACGAATTTCACTAACGGATGAAAGACTATATAATGCAGCTCTGTATGTCCCTCTGCTATATTTCAACTTACTTTAGTGTTTCAAACTGATAAGCCTCAGTCGAATTTTTCTATGCATGCTTCAAATTGAATTTCCAGCAAAAAAGGATGAGGAAACAGTCCAATTGGGTCCAGGAACCATTAGCGACGCATCCAATGCTATTTCTTTACAATAAGATTTGATCTTGGCTTGTAATCGCAGATGTAGCTTCTCAGATACGTTTTGCATATCTCAATCTCATTAGTAACTGCCTGTAAATGTATAGCTTGACGAATTCTAGCATGATCAATCGCGAGAATTTATCTCGTATAGTTACCTATTTCCTTTCAATCATAAAGTACGCCCAAAGGTTTGCCCTAAAATAAGCCCAAAAAGGTCATATGCACACAAAAAAGCGTTCCCCATTCTACATTCCTTTCCCAGAGAGATATGCACGCGTGCTATAACATTCAAAGTCATTACCCCTCACAAAATCATGTAGCACAAGCATTCAATCATGGATAATGCCCGCGTAATCCGCCATGAGGCTCATTTGTCTTCGGAAATCACCGATCCTTATCTATGTTACGGTTTCGAATGATCTCAGATATTCACCAACACACCGCTGTGATAATAGTCCTTCCTTTCAGCTACCTGCTATCTCAAAGCCATGCGAACCACAATAACTTCTAGACCTTACATTGCGAACCGCAAAATACGGTGTTATAAGCGTCAAAAAAAGACCCCATATTGAAAGTAAGTAATTTTGAGTCTCTCTAGAAAGAGTGTGGCTACACGAACAAGAAATGAGCTGCTGAGTTGTCATGTATTGATGACCCAATGCGGCTTAGAAGCTTATATGTGCACATCTACCAACCTATGGTTAATTTTGGCTGTCAGACTGAAAATCCGTTTGATTTTACTCCGCCGCATGATGGGCTTGATGATGATGCGATGTTTCTGCAGATATATGGTTTTTTCTCCGACGGTGCGACTATTGATGACCCAACAAGCTATAGCGTTGTGGCTCATCATGATTCCAAAGTGGAGGGGGCTGGACCACAACTGAGAGAGTTTGACTGTCCCAGCTTCTAGCAGTCTTCAAATCGCAGACGTTGAAAGAGACTTGCGGTAAAGATATCCTTAAGGCTCAAGTTCCACACAGAATTGTGATACATAACTTTACTAACCTCACCCTTATATTATAGATGCAGAACAAGCAGAAGGGAGACACCTTTTTTGACATAATCAAGATATACCCAATCACTTGGAGAGTATACGCCAATGAAATACACATTGAATTTATGCATAAAGTCAAAGAAATCGTGATTCATTTCAGAATTCTAAACTTTTTGTTCAAAAGTACTTTTCATGCTAGGTTGATGAGAAAGTGAATCTCGGCTTGAGCCTGAAGTTTTGAGCTTACATATCAATCATCCGACTGAAAGGTTGCCCCTTTTCCCATTTGACCCAACGAAGAAGCATTCTGGATGAAGAACTCATCACCCCATGCAACAGAGATCCTAACTAGAACGTTAAATTCAAGGTTCTAGAATCGCATATTATATTTAAGATATTCTGCTGGCGGTCCTCTAGTTCAATTATCATCGTCTTTATTTAGGGAATCGGCTTGACTGGAGGTGGCGGAGATAACTTCAACATTATGCACGGCACCACCTTCTACGGTATATGCGAATGCATTTATTAAAATACAATGAAACAAAGAACGAAGCTTAGAATTGGACTTTTCTGCCGGACTCGAGTATTAAGAGGTGATAGATCAACCATTGGAATTTCCAGTCTAGATCATAGGCAGGTCTAGCAGCGTCTCGAAGTCGGGACTTTCAGATAGCATTGCTAGATATCAGTATCTAGTTATATTCCCATTAAGATAGGTTGAACTATCACGTTTGCTTGTTCACCTGTCAAAGAACTGGAGCTTCATTGCAAATTATCGGAACTCCGAGTGAAGTATCATGTATTTAAGTCATCGAGCCGTGTATCAGAGGATTCATGGACTCAGAGATCTGGGTAAAAGGGAGTGCTTTGATAAATGCGGCAAATTAAGACCCAAGAAGATTGCTGGAGAGCTTGAACTCATCAGTATACATATCTTTCCGAGAGAGTATAATATTTCGAGTGACCAATTACAATGATGCTTCCTTTCTTTGGGTTGCAAATACTTTTTATTAACGATAGTCTGACTTCGTTGCATCATATCTATACTGCTTCTATCCTATCATCCGAATTTTTTGACATTTAGTAGTATTTGAGAACTGCCTTAATCCTTTTGTCGGGGAAGCAATATCAATCTCTTATTCTCCAGCGCTGTTGCTATCTCCATTGTCGATGCCAGTTGATCATCGTGATTTTCATCGGCTTCAAGCTTATAATATCCATGCCCCTCTTTTTTGGCCTTTTTACCATCTGTTTTCTGCCTTTTAGTCTCATCATTTTCTCTTAAGGTCGACTCGCCCTCCATTTTTACCTCTTCTGACATACCATAGTATAGCATACTATCGAACTGGGTCATGTAACCGACTGTATCCATAGCCCAGATACGAGTTTCTTCATCTTCGTCCAGCGACAAGCGTTCAAACCGTGATTTCCAAAAGCACCAACGCTCCAAGCTGAATCCATGGTAGGTAACTCCAGCAACTTCCGCCAAAATTCCAGGAATCTGCAAGGATGCCACGTCTAAGGCATCATTTTCAAAGCTCTTGTTTTCCCACTTCTTTTTGAGGATTGAGAATGTGAGTAACTTAGCACCGGCAGTTCGAATCCAAATAATTGTTATCGGAGCAAGACGAACAGTCATGCTGTCAGACATCTCAAGAGCATGGTGCAGGTACCACAGTGCGGTTATACCAAGCCAGTCATGTGCACCAACTGCCAAAGCCGTAGAAGTGAAACTAGCCAGGTTGCACTGCTTGACCAGTGTGTCATGCGGCGCAAAGATTAGTTCCTTCCACGAATCCTGGACAACTTCTACCAAGCGATGGCATTCCCACGAGGATCTAATATTCATTTCTTCTGGCTGAATAGTTCTGCGAAGGACTTCGAACTCTTTCGTCCAAAGTAAGAGGCAGATTAGCCTATCATGAAAAGGGTCCCTCCATTCGATAACCTGGGCGACGTTCATAAAAACATCCCAGATATTGACAAGAGCACTCATTGACTCACCCTGTGGCTTGCGTAGAGTATCTTTGATATAACTACAACAGAAGGAAAGGATGGTATCGAGTATCTCTTCCTTTCTTGCTTGTGTTGAAGTTTCTATATCCCCATATTCAAAAGACTCATCCAGATCCAGCCAATTCGTCATACCAGACACATCTGAATCTCTCTGAGGAGAGAGCACCTTCATCATTGGCAGTAAAATTCTGAGTGAATGGTGCAATTATTAATGATTCTTTTAAAATTGAAGTAATGGTTACCAATGTCTTATGGTGTTGAGATGTGCTGTGTATTTGCAGATATATTGAAATTTACATGATGGTTATATCGGATGACTGGGTACTTCTTACCTTGTGTCAAAATTTCATGACTGAGCTGATCTGACTACATTCAAAGCGATTGTTCGCACTTTCCATATGGTTTCGATTCAACACGGAAAGAACTACTAGAAAGGCTCGGTACCTAGAAAGCTAGACATCAATGGACGGACATCTAAAACTCATGCTGCAGTCTGACAACGAGAGAGTCCTAAATCCCTTGATGTATTTATAGTAGTATAATTAATCGATTTGCATAAATTTTATGCAATCGTGAAAGACCTAAACATGAAATGTTTTGGTTTAGCTTGTCTGGAGCATTGGAGCCCCTGATGTACCGAGCAATGACGAGTTCTATGAATTGTAAGCTGGGTAGCTAGTGCTATAAGAGCTAGAAAAAATGATTTAGACATTTCACAGGAACGAGAGAAGAATTCTACTGAATCACCATGAAAATTGATACATTGAGACATAACGAAAAGTAGTTGTGAGCAAAAGACACCATCCCAAAACAGAACCAAGGAAGACTGCCTCATTAGCTTAGCACGAAGTGACTTTTATGAATCTGGCATCGCTGAAACAGTATAAACTACGAGGTAAGTCATTGTATAGTTTAGGTAAAGGGCTGACTATCCGAATCTATTCATTTGCAAAGTCTATATTTCTGCCAGTCGATTCTAACCGAGTCGGATCCAGTGGAAGGTAGTCCAAATCTACTAAATTTCTTGCTTGAAGACGCTCTTCTTATTACAGAATTCATCAGTTGCGAAATCATACGTGGAAAAAGTCTCACAGACAAAAATAAAAGCAGAAGAACGAAGGCTCACCAGCGGAAGTAATCATTTACCTGGTGAAAATGCCGATGATGAACATAATGAGCCTTATCATTTGGACCCGTCCGAAATTCTGAGTTGCTAGCTGAGATTGATTGGATGAAAGCTTATATCACCAACGTTGCATCATTAATTTCAGGTGAGGACGGTCGTGAGCTGAAGCCGGGCTCATCTGATGAGAATATCTTACTCATGTTTTTGTTTTCCGCCACAAAAACTAAACACAATTGATTGAGACGATGGGTATTTGTGGGGTCAGTATACCCTAAACGTATTTTTTGTCTTTCCACATCCTTTTTAACTAAACTCTGGTCAATAATTAATTATCCTTTGGGGAAACGATGTATAACAAACCATCAATTGCAAACAATTCCGATGGGCACGTGTTTGCGCTTCGGGAGAACCAGGTTATTTGCCTTATATATGGGAGGGAATTTCATGAATTATTAGAAGGATGATTGGCCCGAAATCTGGTTCTGCTAAGTAATATTTGTGGTAACAGTAACCTAGAGCAATGCTTTAAGGGAAGGCAGATATTTCAGATCCACGAATGCTCCAAGCTCAGCCTTGCTCACAAGTCTTACTATTGAAATGAATAATCGAGGGTCAATCTACTAATCGTGAGCTTCCATTTTGATTTATGAGATGTTGTGAGCTCTTGTTTCCACTGGACGAGACTTTTAACATCCGTGTGTATACTTGGGAAAAATCTCCAAACTCATGCATTGCAGCTGAAATAACAGTACAAACTGGAGTCTGTACGAGTAGAGGAGTGAAGCGGAAGATATAGAAATAATAGAAATTAGAGCGGTAGTACAAGTTCTCAAGAAAGTGGAGGTATTGCAAGAACCATTCGTACGATTATTTGTGCGGGAAGTGGTACGGGAAGTAGAGAATATCTGATAGCATAACTATGCTAGTAGTAGTATGAAGTAGTAAGAGGGCATACAAATTGAACGCTACTGGCTACTGCCTAGTATTTCCAATAACAGAGTGGTGAACCTTAGCTTTCTGATACCAAGGCAATATAGAAATGGCCAAATCGAATTGCATTCGAATAAAAATACCGGAGTTGAATTTTATGACCCTCGTGACATACTGGCAGATAATTGGGCCAACGAAATGTATTCTTTGACCTATCGATATCTTCAAAGGCCAGCGGAATTCAAGGATACGACAGTTGAACCGTATACGTACACGTACTTCCTGAAGCTTCCAGATCGATATCGATATCCACGTCGCTATCTGCAGCTTCCAAGAGGAACTTCTTAAAGTTTGAAAACCTTTGGCCATAACATTGGTATGGGAATCTTTCCAAATAACCTATCTGGTAAGACCGTCATCAGGTATTTGCGCTGGAAGTAAGGTGTTCTATTTTTTTCCATCAAAGTGAGGTTAACAAATCACGGAGCTTTTAATCACATGACATGACTTCTTGAAGATCTTCAAATGATCATCCGTATGATTAGTTGACTCTTTTCTTCAGGGCCTTGTCTTTTTAACCTCGAAAATATAGCAAATCTTACTTTATAAGGCTGGCTGTTCATGCATATAAATCTCTAGATCTCCAATTACGGGGCAATCTAGCTATAAATCGTATAGTTCAATATATACCTAGATTGAACCCAATGCGAGTTTCAGCTTTCTGCAATGTTAGGTCATATTAACAGTCTATTGTCAGAATGCACCTTACAACTCACGATACAGAATCATGACTATTGGTCTCAAACCCTCCCAAAAACACACTACCCATTTGTTTATCGATATTTATCCCTCACACTTTACCAAATTTCTTCTTCTTGTAGTTCACATTTAGCTTTTCCGCTCTTATCATGTGAGACCTCAAGTGGGCCAGATGAATGCACTGAAGTAAGAATTGAGCATGTATCAGCGTGGAATGCTTCGTCGGTGAACATTCATCTTCAAGCCAAGTTTGGGCCAAGATATTTGTTATGTAAGAGGCGTGGCTGAAAGCCGTTGTCTTATGTTATGCATGTAATTTCCTCCTTCGTCCAATAGTTGACGGGGAGATTTATGCTTTCACTCAAAAGAAAAACTATTCGGTCTTGTTTTGAATTCTGATATTGGCTCAAAAATTGTGAAGAGCGAATTCCGTGCCATTCTTTCGAATATAAATATCTACAGTGGCTGCCTTTAATTCTCTCCTCATCTCAGTTATTTGTCTCTCGTTCTCCACATTGATTTGAGCTCAAGATATCCTTTTTAGTTTTTGTGTACTGTTATTTTCAATTTTACATCATGAAGCTTGAACTCATTCTACTTGCTGGTGTCGTGGCTATCAGCAATGCCTCTCCTCATGTTAGTCAACTATAACCTAGAAATTGCATAGTGATATGATACTAACCCAGCGAAGTCTCTACCAGTAGAAGCTCGTCAGATCTCCGATGATCCCGATGCTCCAGATGACGGTTACGGCCATTGTAACTGCACTGGTACAAAGCCAGGGCCTCTTCCGGCCTCTGCTCCATATATCTGCTACGACTGGAGACTCGGGCCGAAGGTACTCCCAAAATATCTTCCTTTATCCAGCGAACTATCATATTACGATAGATTCGGCGGGCTTTCACCGGGAGAGTTTCTCGAAAAATGGTGGAATCCTGCCGGCACTGGTTCATATATCTACCCGGGAGAGGTAACGAACGGCTTTTCCACTGATGTTAATGGTAATCCTATCAATGGTACCATGATTCTACCATCTGGCACACTCTTGATAGATTTGGCGGCGAAACTGGTTTGTCTACCTCTGCCATAAATTCCATTGACATATAAACTTTACTAATCGTCACAGGCACGTACTTATCGGCTGCTGATGCTCCATATTCGCAACGTTCTCTTCCACCTTCAAACCTGAATGATAATTCCTACTATCCAGGGTTTCCCTATAACTACCATGTATACCGAGTTATGAAGGACTTTGAAGTCACCGGTGGCCCAATTGCACCTGTATGTCTTTCTGTTTATCTTCAAATCGTTCCAGTTCTTGAGTTATTCCTTGCCTCCTGAGAATTTCCCAAGATATCGCCGAAGTTTCTCTTTATTCTGGTATCCTTCCAAGATAAATGAATACTGACTCTTTTTATGTAGTGGTTCGGCCAGCCGGGACTTGCAACACAATTCTTCACAGGGAAAGGTAGACCTGTCGCGTGGTTGATTGATAATAAGTTCTTGGAAAGAGTAGATCTCTCTATTCTGATCACCAACAGTGAACAGAAGGCCTGTGGCTACTAAGGGATTTATTTGCTATGGCAAAATAAGAAAGGTCTTTTGCCGGACTATCAAAGTAATTTTAATATCTAATAATAATTTTTGTTTTATAGCTTGATTTTGTTTTGAACTTATGGTTGTGAAGCATTCAAGTGATACTTCACTATATGCGGGTTTGTTCAACTGGACATCATTCTTGAAACTGTTCCTTTGCGAACTCTTTTCTTCTAATCCTCACCGTTGTCGCAAATCTGCAGAATATTCCCGTTTTCTAGCCGCATATATATCTAAACTCTCATGAAGCCCCAGCCCCAATTCTCTACAGAAATCATATCGAACTTCAATACAACACTCATCTAATTGTAGAAACTTTTGCGATTATGAGAGACAGTATCAAGTTTGTCTTCATCGTCGCATGCAATGTATATATGGGTCTCTTTCATTAATCAGGTAGACAGATGCAGGTACAATGCTTGTATCAGCAGTCCTGATTGTTTAGAAATTATGAAAGATTGAACCATGATACAGCATCGACTGATCTTCAGAGCAAACAGGAAGAAAAAAAAAGTCCAGTACTTATTAACTTTTAATAAGTCTACCAGTAAGATTCCGTGGAGAGCTAGGCTCAGGAATCTTTGACATCCCTTTTCTTGTATGAATATTCATTGCCTTTAATTGGTCACTGATAGATATCTAGAGGCATGGGTATAGTTATCTTGCTTTATTCATCTACTCGTAGAGAATTTTTATCATCTGATCCCACATGGTACATGATTAACTAAGCAAAAATGAATTCACGTCTTCTAAGAAATGAAAGTTCTCTTGACATTCCTTTGAGGGCAAAAAGGAACTAGCTCCTCAGATGAACCTGTAGTATAAACGAAAAAAGCTAAACTAATGCCTCCCTCTCGCGAGGCCAAGCTCGACTGTATGAATAAGTCCATGAAGATTAAAATTTGTATCCCAGAATGGATTTTGATCTAATGTATTTGACTCGTAGCGCGAATTTTTCTGGTATGCATTGATACTCATGCTCATATCTTTCTTGAATTCAACACCCCTCTCAAATGGCATGGCATATATCTCTATAGAGGCAAACATCTTAGTACAAAGCTCAATCTCGCTGCTTCCTTGGAGTAGCTCTTTCAAGTATCTAATATGACTATAGATGGTAGTTGTGATTCAGTAACAAGTGGAGACACATTCCACTCGTCACTACATACAAAATCCGGGACTTCGGCAATGTTTGCGGTACGAATTGTTACTCTGAGGACGTTTCGGAGGAAGTGGAGTGATCGAAGATGATTTCGTAACTGTATATCATCTGTACCAAAGAAAGAGTTTCAGTTACTAGCAGAAACAACTGCAAAAATGAAGAAGTAGTACCCACCTAAATGACCATTATACACCTAGATGCCCTTTGGGATTATAAAACCCTCTAGACTTGTCAAGCAACCCTTCATCTGAGCTTGAAATTCATTCAACAAGCGAGAGATTACGATGAATTCAAGCTGGCTTAGTGGCATAATATCTGCCCCAAAGTCTCGATATCTGGCATTCAGGACGATCCTCCACTTCTTCGCATATTTCAAAGCTGGAAGCTCCATCAACAAAGACTCCTCATTACTGGATAGAATTTGGGTTATTCCATTAAGAGGTATATTTTTCCATCAAGCCAATGGACTGCATGCAGTGAGAGGAAGTAAAACATCTAGTGAGTCTTGGCGAAATCATTAAGAAACTCAATCATAAACGTATTCGAGTGGTAGAGAATCTCCATTCCTCCTTCGTAAAATTTCTTACATACTTGTGAGATAGCCGGACTCAAGTCATAATGGGTATTCGGGCCAGAATTTTGGCTTTGGGAGATGTAGGACGCTTCTCCTAATTCTGAACTGGTGAGTGGATACTTGAATATTTCCTTGCGTACCTCTGCCGGCAAGAACTGTAATTTATGATCCGATTCATTGTGGTAGCGAGTTCCTGGTTTTTGATCTGCTTTGCGTAGGATACTTTTTATCTGATACTTGAATCCTGCAGTAGACGGTGAAGCTGAGTCTAATTCAGATGTGCCAGCATATTTCTCTTTGTATACATCCAATAATAGTTTAGCTTTTCCCAAGGTCATTTCATCGTTATCTTGACCTTTAATTATATCCCATAGAGCTTGTTGAGCTAATAAATCCATCTTAACACCTAATCTTATAGTCAATTACTACAATAAAAGATAGAAGTTAAAGTTTGTCTACCTGTGCTGCTTGTTGTTTTGTTATGTTGCTTTCGTTGTTACTAGACTGTCATGTCATGAAGACAGAACCGAACTGACTGATTGGAAGCAAGTATTCTTTGCTGGGCTGTGCAATGATTACTGTCGTACTGACAAGAAGAAAGGAGTATATCTCAATGTTTGCCCGTGAGTAGATAAAGTGCAAGGTGTGCTGTGGCTACAGTAAAAAAGGAAATTAGTATGGGTCAAGATGCCAGATGACTCCAAACATACTAGGCGACATTAATTCAGTATTCTCCTGACAGTTACTTGTAAAGTGATGGGATTTGATTGGGAATACATTACCTAATGATGTTTTTTCAGTGATAAAACTACAAATATAGTTTGGATACAGTAAATGTGTCGTATCCAACTACTTGAAATAGGTTGGCAACCTGCAGACTTCAGTCCCCTAGTAGGCTTTCAATCCGTCTAGTTACAAGCATTTCTTCTTTATGAGATAAACTCTTCATATTCTCGAACAATATACTTCAGATGGAAGACTTCATCGGCTCAAGAACAATGTTGACCGAGCAACATTATTTTAAGCGACAAAGCAAATTTGCTGTGTGATTGATAAATCGATAGCCCATCAACAGTTCAACTACAAAGTCAAAGAATTTCCCCTCCGAATATTGTGCTATGTAAGTCATACACTGATCTAAAAATTCAAACTCAGAGCCAAAATAGCGCCTGGAAACAAAAAACAATATATGCTAATACATACATGTATATACATAGTCAATATCGACATGAATATCACTAAAATTCTAAAGGAAACAGAAGAGCCGCCTCTTTCCACCCAAGAAACTACTTCAGTCATGGGTCTGCAACAAAATATATCAGTATCTTCAAGCAACCAAGATATGCGACTAGCAACGGTTCCCTCATCCAGTCTCGCAAGACAAGTAATCGCCCTCCTCTTACCTAAGCACAGCCTTCTTAATATCCCCCCCGAAATCCGAAATCGTATTTTCTCGTATCTCCTCGTCAGCTCAATTCTAGGAGAAGCAGATTCAGTTTCCTGGTCCAGGGACTTTGGTCGTTCCCAGGTATATGGACTACATAGCAATATTCTGTATGTATGTAAGCAACTCTACCAGGAAGGTGTCTTCATCTTGTATGGCAACCACATCTTCATGGACTGTAGCAACAGTCCAGGCCCTTGGATTGTTGATTGTGGTAATGAAGATGAACTAATGGGAAACGATGAGGATGATGAAAACCAAACTCAGGAGCCATTCATCATAAATCTGTGTCCACTGACTAGATACATCAATAATATACCCAGAGTGCATTCAGAGAAGCCTTTGTTTCGCAACACTCCAGGTGTCTCCCATGTGAGAGTCTGGAATGTCCTCTTGACTGCTTTGAACAAGGAAGATTGGACCTCAGATCCTTTTGCTGAGTTTTGTGTGGCACTGTATCCTCATTCGCAAATCTCGGTAAACATTTCAATCGTGTCAATGAGCTTCCAATATCAGCATATGTTTCTGGCCGAAGAACAATTGTCTTACGCGGATAATGGATTAATTCAAACGCTGCTGCCTCTCAAGATGCTTCGAAACCTCAAGAACCTTGTTTTCAAGACTGCTGAAGTTGATGCAATTCCAGATTACTGCTACGCCAACAGCGACCCAGAGCCCGACCCCAGCTTCCCTGATCTGCCATCTCCAGATCTCGAGAGAGAGTACCTGCAACTCACGAAAGGGGCATCTCCTGTTGTTGAACCTGTTGGTCGCATGTGGAATCTATTCTCTGAGTATGCTGGAACTTTCAAGCGCGTCTCGTTACTCATAAGCAACAAAGCTTATCCTGGTCATCATCGCAGTATCAGAGTTCACGATGAATCAGCAACGAGAGACCAGGTAGTCGATGGCGTGTTAGTACATCAAGATAGCCCTTGTAAACTGGAAGATGAACCAAGCTTTCTGGGAGCAGAGGCAATAGGCGAGGCCCCCATCCAGCCGCTTCTCAGGGATTCAGAATCGTTCGAGGACCTTGTTAAGTTTAAAAAGTACCGAAAGGATATACTTGAATTACTTGAGCCCCAGTACCAGCGAGTTCGGACGTGTTCCATCAGAGTTAGAGAGCAATTACTGCGGGAAAATGGACCAACTGGGTTGTTTGTGATTGGGCCTTCTCGTGCTGTCAATCTTAAAGACTACTGGGATAGGATGTCAAAAGTTGTTGAGCTGTTGAAGGAATACGAATACTCATTTGTAAAAGGTCTAACCAAGGAGTTGCAAAACGACATACAAAGTCAAAATAAGTTCATTATACTGGATTACAAGTATCTAGAAAGAAGAGATTCGATGAAAAAGGTCATTTGGTATCATGAAAGAAGGAATTGGAAGGAATTTACGGCATCTTATAAGCACACCTTTGAGTGCCTGGAAAATGTTTTTTGTCATATGCGACGCTGTAGGAAGGATTTATTTAAGTGGGATGTTTTGGAAAATAATGGTGTTGGGTTAAACATTCAACCAGAGTTGTTTGAGTATATCATCTGGGGGCAGCAGAGAACGAACGAACGACTCGATCGGAAGCATATCATTCAGTTATCCGAGAGTGAGAACCCCGAAGATATTAGTGGCTCACCCTCCTCTTCGGATGAGGCTAGCACAGATGTATATACTGCGCAAACAGCTGAGATGACGGATAGCTCAGGTGAAGATACTGATAACATCAAAGAGGACAGCAACTATGAGAACGGCGAGGGTGAAGATAGCGACGATGAAGATAGTGATTACTAGCTTGGCGATGCCGAGAGCCATCCAGATGTCAGTAAGACTTTAGAGGAATCTTTCGAGGATGAAGAAACTGACCCCAGAGCACATTAGTCACGAGCTCTTAATAGATAGAGACCTGTGTATACTACTTCAATCTTAGCGCGTCTATGAATAGTATTACACAATTCTTAGATTACCTACTTAATTAAACAAATGTAATCCAAACACCGATATTATGCGATCACTTAGGAACACTTTTGCAGCCAGCATTATGCGTTGTATTAAGGCTTTATCATACTCTACTCAAATGATTAGAAGATAGTGCAAGTGAACGTGTCATCTTCAAACTTACTCCCATTACACGCAATCTTATAACCAGCACAAGCTTTCTCCCACACCAGAGTGGACTCATCATTTTTCATGTCTTCTCGATAATCTTCAAGTGTCTACAGCCCTGCATGGATGTTTCTTGGGCTAGTTCTTCCAAAAGATATACCATGAAAATTTAGAAGGTCAATAAGGTGACAGGGCGATGTCCTTTCATGGAGATCAGACTTGAATATGCATTGCTGTTATAGAATCCGCGCTGCTTCAAATTTGCAAGTGCTTGGCTCAAAGTATGTTCTACTCCCAAAGGAGTGCATGCATTTTTTACGCAATTATATATATCCTACCAATCACATATGTCTTAGGACCGATCTTAGATATGAGTGATATACGAGCCATTTGTGTTAATTAGTGGCTGTATATACCTTCTAACAATCCCAAACATCTTGGGAACTGGTGCCGCCTAAAACTAGCAGTCTGCTACCTACATCATAGTAACAATATACTTTCAATAGAAGCTGGTTTTGGGTTTATTTTATCTAGATTCGTGGAAAAGGGATCTGGTGGGCTTGATGAGGAAACTCTCCAGTAAAATCAACTAGCACAAAGCGGAATAAATAGTCCTACTCATCATTCCTCCCAGCTAGGAAAGCATGCCAGGGAAGCCATACGGCTGCTTATTTCTCATGTATCCTACAACAAGTATTGCGTTTTATATATCTGATGATTCTTAGACCACTGAAGTCCTTAGAAGATAGTATATAATACCGTATAATATGAGGAACTCGAGGTTAGATACGCGCTCTAACAACATTAAGTTGCCATCGAAATTCCCAGTTAAATTACAAAAGATCTAGAATATTTGGTATGGCACAGTATTTTTATACAGCTCTTTAATGCCACCACACACGGTTAGCTATGACTTATTGATCTTGTCAACTTTTCTAGGTACATTACATTACATTACATTAAAGTACAGTACAGTTACACTCTTAGCTTCTTCTACATGACTACTTAAGGACCCATGTCTCAGCGACTGATGGAGAATTCAGAACATCTAATTCCAAAAAGATCACAAGAACCAGAACAAAGTTAAACAAAACTCAAATTAATCAGACATCTGACATCAATCAAGAACTCGTCTTCGACATCCCTCTCTTTCAGAAAGGTCTGATTAATATCGATTTGAATTATCTGTACACCATACCCACTGGGAAAACTGACTATGGTAAGAATTACACCGTTGCACATACACATTAACAGAAAATCTAACGATATATCATGCAGACTCCAAGATATAATCTCCGAAGTAAGAATATCACTCTAGAGCATCGTAGGCCCAAAGAAAAACCTTCAACGGCTCTCGCCACGTTTGAAGTGATTATGCCAATCATGAAGACTAAACCCGGCATTCTCCCACGCGATTCTGAAAACCATATCTCCGAGTTGCCGCGAGAGATCCGAGACGAAATCAACAAATACCTTCTTACAAACCCTATCCTTGGGACATGTGGATCAGTAAATAGGGTAAAGGAACCTGGAGCAAAATACGCCACTTCACCCAACTACGATCTGCATCCAGCCATCCTCCGTGTATGTAAGCTTATGTACGCAGAGGGCCGAGAGATACTGTACGAACGCAATGTGTTTTTTATGGATTGTACAAATTGGATGTATCGGAATGAGCTGCTGCGCGACCGAATGCCTTATGCGTATACTCCGATGGATGAAAAGGACGAATTCCCCATTACCACAGCACTGAACGTCACTCCCCTGACTCGATACTCCGAACACCATAATGTCGGTCCTACCGATGAAGACTGGGTATGGCTTGGAAACAAATGCTTCTCTGAACAGCCAACTCTAAGTCGCCTCGTTGGTCCACAAGCCAACTATGTGAGAAAATGGAAAGTCATTGTGAATGGAGATACCGGAACTTGCTCGCGTAAGTTTGATAAACCTGCTTTAGCGCAGTTCTGCCATGCTGTTTACCAACGTTCGGGGCTATCACTATCTTTTCTCATTTGTGTGGACACAACCTCGGAGAAGCTCAGACAGGACCTGGGTCTTTTCGACAGGCGTTTGAGCTTTGACGAAATATTTTCTTCGCTCAAAGTACTTCGAAAGGTGAATAAAGTGGAGTTTCGGGAAGCACATTGCAACAGTGGCGCGCGCGGAGAACAGGAAGATGATGCCAAGGAACTCCTGGGTACATTAACAAAAGTTCCCATGCCGAGTGGTTGATGTCTCTGCTGCTACTATCACATCAGAAAAACTTGAGAAGGAGTACAGCTCCTTGATGAAAGGTTCCTCGCAGTTGATCGATCCTATCCATCTCATGTGTGATGCATTTGTGGGATATGCCCAAACTTTCGAGCGCATTCTTCAAATTAGACAGAACATAGATGTAAGTACGGACACGAATAAATTGTTGTTCCCCGAAAACACGTCGAATCTATTCAAGCGACCAAGCCATCCAATTGAGAACCTTCTCCGAGATGCACGAGCAGCAGCCTTATTCGATGAAATGAACGAGTTTAAGGTTATCCGAAAGCAAGTGTTGCAAGAATTCGAGAAGCAATACAAGAAGATCAATCAATCATCTGCTAAACTGTACGACTTTATTAAGAAAGACAGGATCTTCCGAGGAATTTTATTGACGGGGGGGAATTTTGATAATGGCATATACACGTGTCAGGGTCGTACGTTGAATTTGAACAAAAACACACCTGTGAAACTTAATTGGCAGAGAAAATTGACTGAGGGCCTCCTTTTGCTAGAGGATTATGTGGCTTCCTTCTTGAGAGATATGACCAATTTGCCTCTCAAGTTACGCATTGAATATCGTCTTCATGAACGCACTCATTCCTATCCAGTATTGCCAAGAGAACAGTTGATGCGGCGAATTAGGAACGCTTATGTTGCCTGGGATTACAAATCCTTTCTCCAATACTTCAAGGAGGCTGTTGACAACATGGACTCACAATATAGTGAGATTCAGGAGGCAAAAAAGAATGTATTTTGGTGGGATTCAGGTCGTACCTTGAGAGGTTTTGATATTGAGGACGTGGAAGCTATTGTATGGGACGAAATTGAGCCGGTTCAATGGACTGTTCTCGATTTCGATTACAATTACAAGCAGACACTAGCCACCTCAATGAGATAACAAAATGGAAGAAGACAGAGGCGAAGGGCTTGCCATGTGAGAAGCGTTGAGTCCGATTTGCTGATTGTACATGTGAGATAGAGGGTTGTTACTATTCCTGACAGAGAACTGTAGGATATATGAATAGGATTTCTATAACGATGGTACTTCCATAATCAAGGAAATTTTACTGAAATGAAGACTTCATCAAACGATTGAAGAGTGACATGTGAAGTGAAGTGAAGTCCAAACTTTTCTAGAACCGGTATATATATCACCAGGACATGATATATGCCAACAGTATTATTAAGCTCCCTCGACTCCCATATCACCAACACCGACAAAGCTAAGCCCTTTACTAATATAGGAAAGAACACCGCAGCCCCTTTAACATCAAAACACCCCCACACCTTATTCCATACAACCTTCATTATATCTATACAATCATGTCATAAAGCATCTCTACTCCTCACAAAATCCAAATATCTTCCCTTGGTCCATCTTCTGCAGCTTTTTCCAAATACCATCATCGGCCATGTACACATAACGAATACGAAATCCAGGACTCCAATCGCAATGAACGTATTCTTGACTCCAGTCTCCAACCAGTAACTTGCCGCAAATGTAAATATACACCCGATTGTGTTGTTTATGACACTTACTCCAACCATACCCTCAAGTACCATTTCAGGATATGCGTCCATGAGATAAGACATTGACAAATCTCCCGCACAACCCCACCCAAATCCAATAAATCCTAGTCCTACATATGGAACTGGCCATGACCATTCATACGCCGTGCCAAGGCCAAAAAGAAACATCCCCAGGGGCGAGAAAATAGCACACGGATACATCATCCAGAGACGATCTTCAGCTTCCAAGACACCATGGCGATATTTCTTAGAATACCAAAGTACGAAGACGTCAGAAAGGTAGCCACCCCAGAAACAACCGATGATGGCACCGATCAAACATGGAACGTTCATGAGACCAGAGCCGATAGTGGTATAGTTCCAGGGATCGTTCGTCCAATTGTCTTCTTCGAGAGTGAGGTAAAAGGTAAGCCAGGCATCTTGAGCTCCCCATTGAAGGCCACTGTACCAGACGGCAGGGAAGGTAAAGATGCGGAGGGTATGAAACAGGCGAGAGAAATATTGTTTAAATCCTGTCCCTCTAAGATTGGATGCCGGTGTGATTAATTGGATGCGTTCGCGAAAGGATTTCTTAGCTATGGAAGAAGGTGGGATGGGAGGTGTGTCAGAAGAAGTCGTAGCTAGAACTGGTTCTTTTTCGTTACTGGTGCGTAGTGGAGATCCTTCGACTTTTGCTGGTGAGCTGATGCCATTTATTGGATCCACATATGCAGATTCTGGCCGATCGAACATTGTCTCCTCCAGGGTAAAATAACACACAACAATGGTGCAGGAAGAAATTATGACGGACCACCAACCAATCCATCGCCAGCCCAAAGGTCCCCCGGCAATATACCCAGCTATAATAGGACCCAGGTAGGTACCAATACTCGTCGCCAAAACGTAAATACCTAGAACAGTACCTCTTTGATGTTGAAAGAACAAGTCCGAGAGGGAAAGCTGCACATTGGCCTCGGCACAAGCTTCGGACGCTCCTACAAAGAGCTGATTCCAGATCGAGTCTCTTGTAGATTGCACACGAGCCAACCATATAGCACCAATAACTCCCAATGTCAAACAAATGATATAGGTAACCCTTCTTCCGTATAACCACGCAGCAGGCGAGATCAACAAAGTCCAATAACCAATCCCCACAAACAAAACTCCGGCCCCAGTGTTCATTGCTTCATAAGTAATTCCATATTCTGCGTTCATACCATCTTGTGCCGAGCCTGCATCATTCGCCGTAGCAGCAGTCAGACCCGTGATAAAACAAACGAGAAAGACATGCCAATACTTCCTCGTACGAGACCAATTGAGCGGATCGTGCGGCGAGGAGGTAGGCTGCGGTTCGAGGACGATATTTCCATGTTTGAGGAGATTGGGATTCGTGACTTGTTCGATATCTTCTACCAGTCGTGTGGTTCCTGGGAGAAAATCTTCACCGTGCATATGAGTTGGGTCCATCAGGGATAGCGATGTCTATATCGTGGTAAAAACCACGACACGAGAGCGACCTGATCTTTGCGGGTAGTCAAAGATTGACTGGTGAATACTTGCAATGATGAGCACGAGAGAGGGAGATCAAGAAAAAAGAATGTTTTAGAAAGGCCAGGCTCAAGGTAAAATAACGGACGAGCTAGAAATCTTAGGAAAACCGGGACAATATTATAAGAATTTCCACTTGGATTGTTATCTGTGTGGTTTCCACATTTTCCATTATGAAATGAAAACTCCCTAGGGTATGACAATTTTTGTGTGCCCGATAAGGGAGATCGAGAGATCGATCAGTTGGGCTTCTCTTGATGACTGACTTACTAAATTACCGCAATGTAAAGTGCATTATTTCCTATACCTTGGGTAAAGTGGATGAAAAGGAAGAAGAGGCAAATTCACAAAAAGAGATCTGCACCTGCAGCCGCTAAGAACAGGCATGCTTAGATTGTATTCTTCCGACTATCACAGTCCAGTCGGCTTGGTACATTGGACTAGAGATGATGTACTGGTATTTGTATATGGGAGGGAGGCTTGCTATCTGAATAATTCTGAGATAGTGGGAGGATAGCCAAAACCTGGGATGAAAAGGTTTTAGGGCTTGGTTTATTTGCCTTGCTTGAGTAGGTGGAACCTTTGCATAAGATTAGTCAGACTGGCCTTGTCGGATGTACTGTGTATGCAGATAAATAAGAAGAGGCGGGCTAGCGGGGTGGATCATGGATAGATCCTTACGCATACTCACCATCGAACCAACCAAGTCGCTCAATGGAGTGGAAGGGATCCGCATTTTAGCCATTTTACACTTCTACTATACTCGTGAGTACTTATTGACTGGGTACAACAAGATAGTCTCTACTAGCCACTACTCTCCAATGAATACACATGTACCGTTTTAACTGAATTCACACTGGATCGGTTTGTCATTGTAATGTTCGCTGGGCATCATTGTGGTCCTCGACGGATATATTTCCGGTCAATTAGAACGAAGGTTTGCATTTAGCTGAGGGAAACACATAGATGGCGACCGGTATACGGAGTACGGTGTACGTGAGAAGTGGGAAGTGTGAAGTGAGAAGTGAGAAGTGAGAAGTGAGAAGTGAGAAGTGAGAAGTAAATTTACGGCATTTTTTCACATCTCGGCTATCTCTCCTTCATTTGTTATCTGCCTACCTGCTGCCAACCATTTAATGTTCATAGCCTTCACTTTTGTTATTACCTCTGCCATCACCTTTGTCACCTCCGGCCTAGTCTGTCATCATCACTTCCTCCTCCCCCCTCCCCCTCCTCCTCCAGCTTAGTCTAACCCACTACATCCATTAAAGTCGAAATAACCCGCAATCAACTAATTAGGGTATTCAGCATACGTTCCAGCCGGCCATCCCCTCCTCCTTCCCCTCCTCCTTCCCCTCCTCCTTATTTTGAATTTATAACATATGCCGTATTAGAAAGTGACTGGAGTATTAGAATGAACAAGAATAAATAAAAATACTATATACCATCTAAATAGCAGTGCGTAGATTGTATTCTGGTGGAATTTTGTGGTTGACTCTCAACTTTTCTTTCGAGTCTTGATTCCTAACGCATTCGCTAAAGCAACACAAAGATAATCGAAGGGAACCAATCAAAACCCCTTGATTCGAAATCTACAAGAGTATGTGGATCAACATGATGTTTTACGATACTTACTCTAAACAATCTTCGTATACTTTCTATCTTCAGCTTAGTTCCCATACGATGAAAGGACCCTGAACTTTCTTCTCCCACTTGTGCCGCCTAGAACTACCCAAATCGGTATTGTTGATCAAACTCGATAAGAGAGCATACGTCGATTTGCATGAGCGATAAGGCATTCTTCCATCTTTCATCTTTCATCTCTAACCTCAATCCCTTCAGTCTATCTAAAACCAAACAAACCTACTTCGCACAATCTAAAAGCAATATCATTTTGGCCCGATATGTGAACCCTGGCATCATACATTCCGTCCCCGCATCCACTGAGGTATCGTCATTATCATCATGTGGACCAACATTGTCTTTGATACTCTCACACTACCTTTGCAGAGGAATGGGCACCATCTTGATTTGTCTTCAGGTACAAATCATGGACCGAGAGGATTCGAGATATCATCATCCCTTTCCTTATCGAGCTGTGGTGGGTGACTAAAGTAGGTTGGAGGTCAGATAAGTTTCGTTGTCAGGAATATTGGTCCAATTAAGTGGATCATATGACCCACGGCCAGTCTAAACATATATTTTATATCTCTCATCTGCTTCTGCCTCTGCTTCGTTTCTCCTTTTCTCTCTTCTTTAACACCATCAAAAACAACTCGCAGAGGTTCTCACTCACAGGATCTTTGATTGCTACAATAATACAGCATTTATCTGCAATTGACCTACGTTAACAGCTTCGGGAAACCGGACCATTACCACAACTTGCGCTACCTCTCAAAACGAGCAACTTTGCTATTTTGTACCGTCCACTCGTCACCCTCGTCTTTGAACTACAAAGCTCTTCGAGTATCTTCAACTACACCATCCGGTTTTCAAACATACGCAGATGTTGAATCAATATGTCAACCTTATCCATATCTCCTCTTGGCGGTCTAAATCAAAACGAAATAAATTGTCCATATCAAGTAATTACCGCGCCATTGCCAATCCCGAATTCAAAACCCTTGATCTGGTCATCAGGACTTGAAAGCCCCGATAATTATGGCAATGGCGTGAAGAAGGCTCATGTAATCGTTGTGGGCGCTGGTATATATCCGGCCTGCGTACAGCATCAGTCCTACAACGTCATGGAGTTGGTGTTACAGTTCTGGAAGGACGACCGGATCGCATCGGTGGTCGAATCCACACCAGTCGAAATCCTAAAACCGGGAAAGCTCGAGACATTGGTAAATACACCTGGCCTAATAGGCAGAACAATATCTTCCGTTGTGGGGTGGTTGGGATTACGGTCTTGACCACACAATGTGGGTTGTTTATCCTTTCCCCTGACAAAAGTGTGCTTACTATATCTACAGGCGCTGCATGGATGCATGAAACTTCGCAGAACAAAATGGTTCAGTTGATCAAGAAGCTCGACATCGAGTACTATTATGATGATGGTACACCTTTGTACTTCACCAAGGAAGGAAGAGCAGGATCACAATTCAAAGCAAAGAAAGTAGCTGATGAATTTGCTGACTACTGTGAGCACTATTTTGAAACTCATCCACATGCTCCTGATCGCTCTGTGAAAGAGTTCATGAATGAATTCGTAGAGAATCATCCTTTGATCACTAACAGTGAACGCAAATGGGCTCCCCAAGCCATTCGTGAGGTCGAACTTGTAAGATTGCCCAATGCTCCAAACCAAAGCCCAAATCTAATTCACAAAATCTAGTGGATCGGTACATCCATCGAGGAAGCCTCCTCCAAATACTTGAGTTACTTCGCACCCGAACGAAATCTATACATGAAAGGTGGATATGACAAGATTATTAATTGGGCTGCCAAACCCCTTCTCAAGGATTCCGAGACCATTAAAATGGGCGAAGTTGTCAAGAATATCCAATGGGGTGAAGAGGATAATTCAGTGGTGGTTGACACTTTGAAAGGAGACAAACAATCCACTTTCAAAGCTGATGCCATTGCTGTTACCGTTCCTCTTGGATGTTTGAGAATGAAGATGATTAACTTTGAGCCCGCCCTTCCTGAAGATATTCAGGAGGGTATTGATGCCTTCTCTTATGGAGCACTTGGAAAAGTCTTCGTAGAATTTGACGAGGTATTCTGGCCAAAGGATCATGATCAATTCATTTTACTGTCCTCCCCCTCTTCCGGAAGACACCCCAGTTGATGAGTAAGCACACCTCTTCACTGCTCTACTAGTTTCCCAATACTTACAACAAACAGATTATCCATCTTGTCCTATGCGACTGTGACTTCCAACTGTTTCATTATGTCTGGTACCAAGGAGCTCTGTATTCAAATTGCAGAGCCACTCACCCAACGCATTGAAGTTATGACCTCGACACAAGAAATTTACGATTTCTTTGAACCTCTCTTCAAACTCATGCGCACTGAGCCATACAAGGACCTCCCAGACTTTCTCAACCTCGAGACGACTCATTGGACTCAAGACGCACTTGCTGGATTCGGATCCTATTCTGTCGAGAAAACCGGCGATGACTCCGAACTTCTGATGGAGGCCCTCGAAAACCACAATCGAAGTCGTCTCCAGTTCGCTGGTGAGCATTGTACTGTCGTCGGAAACGGCTGCGTGCATGGCGCTTTCGAAACGGGAGAGGTTGCTGCTAGAAATCTTTTGGAGGCCTTGGGCATTCAGTATGATGGAAATGATACCACTGCTCAAAGTGTCTCCCTTTGAGCGTAAGCCTTGAGCGTAAGCATTTCTTGTGTCAGAGGTGAGGCGAGGAGATGAGTTGATGACTTTAACTTGAACTTGAACTTGCTACGTATCCTTAAATGGCTTTCGTGAGACTTGTTAGTTTTTGATTTTTGCATTGATTCATGCGTTGATTTTTTTCTCTCTCGACATTTTGCTTTTAGTTTTATATCATGGTTGCTACAGTCGTTGTCTTTGATACTGCTACTGCTACTGCTACTACTATTTGCTATTTACTAAACCAATCAAACAAAATCTTGCGATGATATCTGTTCTACCTGGCGGCATGTGAATTCGCATGATGTTGTATACCATTCCTATGTATTATGTGTCTGAAGACTAGATCATATGAAGAATCAGTTTGTTGCTGCTGATTTCTTTATCCATATTCCTCACAAGGATGCAATACCCATTCAAACAAAAGCACATCCAACTCATTATTAGATTCCAATATTCCTCAGTTCGATCACGTCATACATTGTCATGAAGGATGAGGCTGTGGTGAAAGCCAACATAGACATACAAATCATGCACACCTCCTGCGATAAGTCGGTGATGAAATTAGAAATGCCATCTTATGTATATTCTATGAACGCGCTTTGTATTTTCACAATCTCTCAAGATGACCAAGTGTTTCCTCTGAATGGTTACATATTTACCTCCTGCTGTTTGATTTATTCTTCTTCTTCTTCTTCTACTTCAACCTAAATTTTTCGTCCAATTTACCAATCATGCATGCATACATTTCGTTGAATTTGAATTTTGCTGTGCTATTATCAATCTTTAGGTTGTGCTGGTATATCATCGTGGTTTCTTGTCATAGCTAATGAAAGTCCAAAATATCTACCACATACATCACTTGTAATAAGTATGATCAGTATCCGCGCCGTTTCCGCAGCACCTCTCTGCAGAAGTAGCTACCGCCCTAACTAACTTCCTCATACCTCCCATCAGCATTCACTGACACCCATATCTCTCGGCCTCATCAAATCCATTTATTGGCTTTGTTCTCATTACTTGCTACCATAATGGTTTTATGCCATATGTATAAGGACTTATTTGGTGGTAGCTCTAATCCATTTACATATGGCATAAAACCATTAACTTGAAAGGTAGTTTAGCCTTGTTGATCCATTCGATACAATTAGATTTTCCTTTTAAAGGATCTGATCTGAAGAGTTGCTCAACGCCATTTTAGTTCTTTAATAGACTACTGGGTCTTATTTTAGCAGATTGAAGTATGATTTATAATCTTTCTTCGAATATCGAAATGGATTCCGAAAAGAAAAAGTAAATGGATTTAGTATCGATTTATACGAAGTTCGACAAGAAATTGGATCGAGATGGATATAGACCAGCCACTTTTTGATTTAGAGCTTTATTCTATCTATAATAGATTAAAAACCTAATCAAGCCAGGGCACCTTGGTATGAAGAAATTGATATATCACCCGCTATGGGTAGCTTATAGCATTAATATATCGTCTAGGGACCTAGTTTTATACGCTCAACTAGGTTTAGCTTCAGGGACGCAGGCCACAGGGTCTATGTGAAATGAGAAATCGATTTAGAATCGAAGGATGTAATGTTATTCGACAGCTCAGTAGCTAATGTATAGCCTTGAATCGAACTATATTCCTTTGTCAAGCTAGTATAAACTAGCCAGGCTCATAACCTGTGGCAAGGCACAGGGTATATATTATGATATAAGATATACTTATATGATAATATGATGTTGGAAGATTAGGTTGCTTGTAGGAATGATCGAAATAACGGAGTGAAAAGTAAAGAATGATATTGTCGAACTATATAACTATTCTAGTTTTCTCTAATCACTTAAGGTTATTTTTAAAGAATATCCTCATATTTATACATCTTAATAACATTCTAGTAGTTTCCGTTGTATTCATGAAATCGGTTTAAACCAAATCTTATAGAGTATTTAGTAATCAACGAAAGAATCTAATCGAATATAACCGAAAATCTGCATTAGTAAGAGTTCCCACATTGTTACAGGTCACGTTCCTCGTCACGCACGTTTCACATCACGTTCCACACTATATTCCATATCACGCTTAACATCACGTGAATTAGTAGATCTATCAGAATTCAACAACCAAGACCATAAAGATATCGGATTAAAATTTCTTGCATTTTTTCTAACTTTAAATTCGCTAGTTTGATAATTACATACACCTCATCAGTCATAAACCCGTATCTACAAACATCCCCCGACATCATCATTTCGCCCCCAACTCAATTCATCAAGGCAAACTCAAAAACAACTTCTTCAACTTCGGATAATTTGGCGTTCCCAAGCCAGTCGCTGGATCCCATCCTTCGACTGCGGAGAAGCCCTCGGTTCCACAGCCAACATTCGTCCCATTGACGATATCATTCAGAGCCCACGAGTTCTTGTAGAGTGTTGGGTTCACGAAGCCGATGGGTCCCTTGCCAATAGCTAGTCTCTCTTCGTTGATCAGTGTGAACACTGATGCAAAGAGCGGGGATGCAAGAGATGATCCGTACCAATGGTAATCAGAACCATCGAGATGCGCGCGGAATTCTGCTCCATTGGCTGAGATATCTGGGTAGCCGCGACCGATACGGTTGTAGATACCTTTTGTTGTGTTGACATTGACTTCTAATTCGGAGTAGTATGGATAGGTGAGTTTTGCGGTTTTGAAGTACTTTGCAACGGCGGAGCTTTGATAGGATGGGATTGGGAAATAGTTGGAGAAACCTCCTGCGCTGGTGAAGTTGGATGCACTGCCGCCGAGATTGACATGCATGACGGATTCGGCATCGTGGACGGTTTGGTTGGCATACAACATGGTTCCCCCAACCGAGGTGATATATGGGCAGTTACCAGGATATTGAGGGTTGAAGATGGTGCCTTCAGGGCCAAGACAACCATTTGCCTTGCCGTCTCCGGGGAAGGAACCAACTCCGTAATCACCGGATGCGGTAAGGATTGAGTGGCCTTGAAGACCGAGTTTCATAAATTCATTACATTGACGTTTAGTGTAGGCAATTGGGAGATCGGCCTCGGCTTGACCATAAGATGCAGAGATGACATTGGTGGGTTTATAGATTCCACATTGACGTGTCCCGTTCCATCCACCAGGTTGTGTATCTGGGTAAACAGGATCAATAGATGGGTTATCTCCGGTTTCGCCATATGCACTGTAGTTGCAGTAAGACTAGAAATGGTTAGCCACAGTTGAACTTTAGGAGTTTTATTGACTTACTCCGTCAAGCGCATCAAGGAAAGTATTGAACAAATTGGTGGTCGCAACCTCCTCTGGCTCGTAAATTTGGTCATCTACTTGATATAGAGTGACAGTCTGGGGATAAAGGAGAGCAAATGCCATATCGATATCGATATTGGATTCACCTCCATTGAGTTCACTGTAAGCAGGGACAGAGAAGTTTGCGCCATCAATAAGTGCTGGAATGGGGTAGGTCCCTTGAGGAACCCAAGGAGCATACTCTGCATAAAAAAGATCAAGATCTGATTTTGCGAAGTAATCTCCTTGCTCGTATAATCCGAGAGAGTTGCCTGAAGCATTCAAAGTAGCAGTGGGAATGTTGTACAAGGCTTTAATACAAGTAGGTGTCATGTTTGAACCGCAACCTTTTAGGTCGCTAGAAAGATTGACAGCTGCTGGTGGAGTCCACTCGTATGTTTGTGCTGGTGGGTTTGTCTTTGCAAGACGGTTCTTTCGTTTGGAAAGGTAAGGTGTAGATCGCTTAGTTTTTACACTTCTTTTCTTCATAGGTGCAAGTTTGACACCAGGTGTGATGTAATCGATATGTGGTACAAGATGTTCTGGAAGGTGGTATCTTGGATTTAGATTAGTAAAGACCAGGCCAAGTATAGGAATAGAGAATCGTACTCATCACATCCAACTCGAACACTAGGACTACGCTTGTGTTCATGCTCATGGAATTCTGCTTTCAGTAGACGTTCGACTTCTTCAATCGAAGCATCAAATGCTAACCACCCTTTGTTTTCGTAATGAGAAATTCGAGAATGATGGATTCCGGAGGAAGTGAGCCAAGTTTTGACAGATTTGAGAGTTTCTTCAGCAGGAGCAAACTTGTCGTGAACTTCCTTTGATGACCAATATTTACCATACTTTGGGGAATCTGGATCTGAACTAGAAGATGTTAGCATCAATTTGCTCAATCAATTCATTCGCATGAGATGAAATGGACGAGAACTTACATTTCCAAAAGGTAGTCATAACCATTGTCGAGATTGGATTGAGTCAAACCAATTCGCATTGGTACAATTGCACTTCCTTCAATTCGAGAGCCCTTCACCCAATCTGAGGGTGGTGCATTTCGCTTTTCGTGTACAACATGCTTAACAGATGAAGGGGCAGCACTTGCAAGTGCCGCAATGGCAAGAGACACAACTGAAACTGGTACCAGCATTCTGAATTGATGGAATGCAGAGCAAATAGGTAAAAAACATCATAGTCAAAAAGAGGGAAATGGCCCTTTTAAATCGATCACTGATTGGTAATGTGATCGGTCGTACCTCTCGAGATAGAATCCAATCGTGCATGAAAACATGCAGTACTTGCTGCAACTTCCCATGTTTCCCATGCTTGACAACGGATAAGACTGATAGTAATGGATATCATATATTGCACAGCTCACTAATCAGGAAGGTAGTAGAGTCGGAAGAACATGGGCCCCCATTTTCGTCATATATACCGAAGTAAATGATTGGCGGGAGAGATCTTCTTGTACCTGAATGAAAAGCTTATCTTTTTGGTCTTTAAGTATGCCGCTATTAAGCTGAGATATGAAGCTCTTCCGAATACTCATCTCGCTCGTTCACTTATAGTCAGACTTCTGGTTGGAATTGTACCGGAAATATATTGTAGTCTGTCTGTTGTATGGAGGAATTGAAATAGAATCAAGCTACGTTATACCGCCTTTATTCTGCCATCGGTTAAATTATTCTGTTCACCTGTGACCTTTGAAAGCAAAGGCGGTGAAAGATTGTATAGTATCGCATAACAAACTTGTTGCTTTTTCCAGTTGCTTGTTATAATTAGACAGAGCCAAAAACAACGTTAACTACCTGGGTAACTACGCAACATCAGAATTGGTATTGATGTCTCAGGATCATGACGTATCGTCTAGATTCCTCGAAACGGATCTGATATGAGTTTTTGAAGAACCTCGAGGAGAATTTTCTCTAAATATCCCAAGTCCTTTGCATTGGTTGAAGTACCAACTTTTCTGTGGAAAAACTGCGGAATTCCGCCTCATGAACACCATCAAAGCGGGTGAGAACGGATGGACAAAAACATCATTGAGTCAATGTTCCTCTTGTTCATCAATATAAAATACGCTTCCAATCGCATCTCTTGGTGGTTGTCATAGAAAAGTATAAAATGCCTCCATTCCTATCTATTTCGAAATTGCTTGTACCTACAGCCGTTGGAGCTCTAGGCCTAGGTATTATTACTATATATCTTCACGATCATCCTCTCTCATCCTCAAGAACTGCAACCATAAAATCATACAAACAGCTATCACCATCTTTTACAGCGGCCTCTCAATCTTTTTCAGAGATAGTTAATCCAAGGAATCATATGGCAATTGGAGATTCTTACAAATTCCAATTGTCCAAAGTTGATATTCGAGATAGAAGTGATGAAGAAATTTTAGCAACCTTTACCCGAGGTTTTTTTTCTGGTTGGATTTTTACTCCTGAGAGATATCTCATAGGGTCCTTACGATCATTTGGTATCAAATTCATACCTTGTGGATACTCAAGTCAGTATATTCATTCGGTTCTCTATTGAAGAAGATGCTCAACGTTGTTGTTGCAGACATCTCATCTCCAGGACCATTATTAGAATTGGAGTCAATATCTAGCTCGGTGTTGCCACCAAAACATTCCCATTTGTTTGCAGGTAATTTTATGGTTCTATTTGCCAAAACCGAGAACAATCGACTTGAGAATTCTCCTAGTTGCGTCGAAATTGGATATGGAGATGATCGCAAACAATTTTCGGGGATGCATAGTTTTGAGCTCATTCACAAAGGAGATGGAGCCATAATTTGGTATTCGAGTGTATCGTGCAATCCAAGCGTTAATAAGCGACCATTTCCAGGTTGGTTTTTTTCATTTCATAGATGGTATGCGAAGAATCTATTTAGAGATGGAATTGCAGCTGTTCTGAAGAAAGAATGACGAGAAGATGTGGATTTTAACTTATTTTTTCAAGGCAAGGGCTGACAGGAGTAATCTAACTGCGAGTTCCTGTTCTAGATTTCATGCGTCAAAATGCATTTGGAGTTCTCTCCTCTCTCACAAATTCCGAATTTGTACTTTATTGTTACGCAGTATCTCAGGATTCTCAGCAAGAGCAATTATACTTAGCGAGATGGCTTGTCCCATACTTTTTATGAGACTCTGTGTTATGTCTATTGTCATGCCACCGACCTGAAGTGACATACATCAATCATCCTTATAACAATTTGCCCCTACATAAACTGGACACAGTTTCTACTTTGAACATTTCGAAACTACTAGGTATTATCTAATTAATCATTCTAATTGAACCTAAACAAACATTATTAGCCTTTAAAAACGATATAGAACTAATGGCGGTCGTAAATTCAACCTCGTCTACCCAAGAATTTCTCGATACCTTCTGGAAGAATAACCTCAATTCCGAGGAAATAATCACTCGAGGTATTCTTCGAGTCAACGACATTATCTCAAAACTGACCACTTACAGCTCCAAATGTTCTTCCCAAGCATCTCTACGAAAGGCTTGTCAAAGAGCACAAACCCAAAAGCAAGGTCTCGGGTTGTAGCGTGGAAGTCTCATATGAAGCGGCGGTAAGAGAATGCGAAGCAAGAGTTACAGCCATTGTAACAGAATGCCGACGCAACAATATCAAATACACCGATGATGAATTTGATCTTGACGATAAGGATTATTGTCTCAAGCCTCTTACAGCTACGACACCTGATATATCGAACGGAGGGGAAAACATAGAAAAAGGCTTCCCAAAGAAGGTCGAAAATGCGAGGCGGGTCATTACAAGAACGGGAACTGTGAAGCTGACCGCGAGGAAAGTCCGAGAACCCGCTTGTGCGAAGAGAGTGGGAGAGATCTTCGAAGACCCAAAGTTCTTCATTGATCATGATGCTCATGCGCAGGATATCCGGCAAGGCTCCGAGGGTTATTGTTGGTTTATCTCTTCTTTAGGGTGTCTCACGGTCGATGGTTCATTTCCACGACTAATTAACAAGCTATGTCCAAGAAGAGCGCGCGATGAAAGAAATTGGAGTATATGGGTTTGTGTTCTATCGTGATGGCGAATGGGTTGCGGAAGTGATCGATGATAAGTTATACCTTACTAATCCAGATTATGACGATTGTGATAACGATAGAAGATCTGTTTGGGATCGTTTCTCATGCGAGACTTGACCCAGAAACATCACGCGCAGGATACAAGAAAACATACCAAACTGGCTCTGATGCATTGTTCTTCGGATCTTGTGCCGATCCCAATGAAACTTGGGTGCCGTTGATTGAGAAAGCTTTTGCAAAGGTTCATGGGGACTATGATTCAATCAATGGAGGATGGCCAGGGTAGGGGTCCCATTTTGAGATCGATGAAGCTGATACTGACTGACTTAGTGAGGGCGTTGAAGATCTAACTGGTGGTGTTACCACTAAATTCATTTCATCCGATATTCTCGACAAGGACTCCTTCTGGACGCAAGGTCTCATGAAAGTTGGTAAGGATTTCATATTCAGTGCAGGTACGAAAGAATTCAATTGTCCCGATCCAGACCAACTCGGAAGACAAGGTGTCGAGGATGACCACGCTTACTCTGTGCTTCGAGCGGCGGAATATCAGGAAAATCGTCTGTGCCTCATAAAGAACCCTTGGGGCGAGACAGAATGGAACGGCCCATGGTCTGACGGATCGAAGGAATGGACCAAGGAATCCCTCGACGCCCTTCACCATAAATTTGGAGATGAAGGTATTTTCTGGATGCCCTATGAGGACTTCCTCCTTCGATACGACGAGATTTGGAGAACCAGACTCTTCCATTGTGACTGGTTTAACTGGAATGTTACCCAGCACTGGACTACCGTCAACGTGCCCTGGTCCGGAGAGTAAGTAGCTCTACATGATTCGCATACCCCCACCGGAATTGCACATGTACATCACCCTGCTAACAACTCCAGCTCCAACGAAACCTCATTCCACTTCACGCTCCCCGCCCCACCACCACCGTCATCGTCCTCTCCCAGCTCGACGCCCGCTACTTCGGCGGCCTCACAGGACAATACACGTATTCCCTCTCCTTCAACCTGCATACCCCCGGCCAGAATCCCCACACGATCCGCGGCTACCCCAGCGGCGACCGCTCCGCCACCACCGAGATCTTCCTCCAAGCCGGCTCTTACGAAGTCTTTCTCCAAATCACCGGACACCGCGACGCCACACTCCCCAAGATCGAAGATGTCGTCCAGCAGAACTGGCTCGCCAGGAGACAAAAATTGATTCAAATCGCACTCAAGCACGACATGGCACACGCGAAAGGTATGCTCCACCATGAGCCATCAAACCAGCAACCAAGGTCCCCCATCAATCACACCACGTCCCATATCCTCACCCCGCCTGCGACTCCACGTATCGCACCCGCCACCCTTCGCCATCGTAGTAAAAATGAATCGGATACCACCGAAGCCCCCTGGAACACGTCCTGTGTCGTCGGCCTCAAAATATACACATACCAAAGTATAGCGGCGATAGGAGTTGGCCGCGCGGGGAAATTCGAAGCAGCACAGATTGAGATTGGTGGGGTGGAGGGAGAGAGGGAGAGGGAACAAGAGGGTTTTCGTAAGCTCTTTTCTGTCATTGATGGTTCGTTTTTGAGTGGCTTACGACGGGTGAAGGTTAAGGTTAAGAGGAAGAGTGTGAGGGTTAAGTGGAAGTTTAGGGGGGAGGGGTGGAGGGAGAATGACGAGGGCGGGGTTAAGGAGGAGAAGAGGGAGAGGAAGAGAGCGAAGAGGGAGAGGAAAAGGGCGAGAAGAGAGAGGAAGACGGAACGAAAATTCAAGAAGAGGAACGGATAATTTGCTTTGCTACTTTTATCGTTATGATTATTGCTAAGACTACAGGGCAATGATACATGACTGTGTAACCAAAGCCTTCTGAGTTTGAAGTGCAAAGTCCAACGTTCAAAGTTCAAAGTCCAAACAAAAAACTCACATACAACTCTATCCCAGCAGTACTTAGCATACAACAACCATAAATCTGATTACCTACCAGGAGCGTCTAAACCCCACCAGAAGAAAAAAACGATGCTCGCTACTCGCCTACCGAATCTTCAATCTTCATTCTTAGCATGTGGGTAGAGCTATTCCATTCATCACAAGTTATCCTGGGATAAATATTTCACGTCTCATCTTCATGTCTCTCCTCACCTTCACTTCACTATACCTACCTATTCAACTCACCGACTAGCTACCCAAGCGACAAAACATCGTCTAGAATACCTACTAACCACCCACAAAGCACCAAATCATTAAAATGCCATCATCAAAATCAAGACACGATAATTTCTTAGAATGGAAATAAGATTTTGATTCCATACCATCTATCTATCTATAACAACCAGAGTACTTAGCTAAAGCAAGTACTCATAAATGAGTAGTGTAACGTGAAAATTCTTTTCCTCTACCTGTAAATTCATGAATCGATGCAATCATTCACCCATCCATCAAAGATCTCTTCATCTCCTCAAAAACAAAAATCTATAAGCGCATGTTGTATCATGCTGTGCTTGGAAGCATCAACAAATTCCTCCAAACGCCATCGCAATGCCAAAGAATTATCTGCGTGATCTTGATACCACCCCAGAAAAATGTAAGTGAAAACTCCAAAGAGGTATCTATGCATATCGCTCATCATATTTGCAACCATTAAAATGCATCATAATATCAAAGTCCTCTCCACCTCCTCCATTAGACATTCCCATTATTTAATAGCTCCTTCTACTTTCTCCCAAACTCTGCAAGTTGACCAACTCAGAGTACCTGCCTCCCTTGTGAATAAGCTCAGAGTGCGTGCCACTCTCCACGACTCTACCTTGGTCGAAAACATAGATGCAATCCGCCTTTTGAATTGTACTCAATCTATGCGCAACCGCAATTGTTGTTCGTCCCTTTGCTGCTTTGTCCAATGCTGCTTGAACTACATGTTCACTCTCAGAATCCAATGCACTAGTTGCCTCATCCAACAAGAGGATTTTAGGGTCACGGAGTAGAGCACGAGCGATAGCGATTCTTTGTTTCTGACCACCAGACAACATGCTACCCTTTGAACCGACAACTGTGTTAAATCCCTCAGGAAGCGACATGATGAAATCATAGATGTTGGCCTCACGACATGCGAATTCGATTTCGGAATCAGGAACATCTTCGCGATCGGCTCCGAGAAGCATATTCTCACGGACGGTACCTTGGTAAAGGGTAGGTTCTTGAGATACGAGAGCGATGTGTGAGCGGTAATCGGTGATATTCAGAGAGGAGATTTCTTTGCCGTCGACATATACACCACCAACAAGGGGATCGTAGAAACGTTCCAGAAGAGCGATGGTAGTAGATTTACCGCATCCAGATGCGCCAACGAGGGCAACGTATTGACCTGGCTTGATTTGAAGGTCAAGACCACGAAGGACAGGTTGATCTGGACGAGTAGGGTAGCGGAAATGAACATCACGGAACTCGACATATCCTTCCATGGACTCCATACGCTCTCCTTCGGTGGACCAAGAGTCAATGGCAGGCTTGCGGTCAAAGAGAATCTTAAGTTCCTGGGCGGCTTGTTTGGCTTTACCCATGTCCGCTATGATTTGTTAGCATGAAAGTTCGGATGATTGATAGAAGGATTTACTTACGTGCGAAGGAAAAGATAGTTCCGGCGGATTGAGCACCGAAAATGACAGCCGAGAAACAAACAAAGAATTGGAACATGGTATATTCTTTGTCGGCGATACGCTGTCCACCATACCAGAAGCCAAGTGCAACGCAGAGGAACATCAAAGATTGAGATGCGGCATAAAGCAATGAAGACTTCAATATGGATTTCAAACTCTCTTGTCCTTGGGCCTCGATCGACTCGGTATACTTGGCAAGAACATCTTGTTCTCTGGTCAAGGACGCAACAGTTCGGATGGCGCTGGTAGCTTCGCAAGCATAACTGGCACTTTGCTCGTATGCCTTCTTCGCTCTTTGTTGAAATCTTGCAAGAAGCCAGAATCGGAAGAAACCACAGCCAAGAAGAACGGGAATAGTGGAGATGCAAACAAGAGCCAGCTTCCAGGCAATAGCAAGGGAGAGAGTGCATGCTGCGATGAGCGTGGTGATGACTGTCAAAAGCGTACCCAAAGTGACTCCGGACAAACCTGAAACGTGGGTGGTTTCGGTGCTCAAGAAAGATGTGAGTGCACCTGAAGTGTGTTCCTCCATGTCGAAATATGCGATATCCTGGCGAAGCATCGTACGGAAAGCACGGTCACGGACTCGGTGGATGAGCCTTTCTGAACAGAACGCGAAAGCAATACCTTGGCCAAGGAACGCAATAAATTGAACGAATGCCAACATAACGTACATCAAAGACCAAAAATCGACGTCGTGCCTGATGATGTGGTAATTGGCAGGAATGACGGGATAGGAGAGCGATATGATTTCCTTGGCGAAGAACACGGCTTGAGTTGGATTACCTCCACCACAAATGATGGAAAAGAATAATCCCACCAACATTAATTTCCATTCTGCTTTGTTGAATGAAGCAATTAACTTGATCAAAGTCCACAATGAATCCTGCTGTTCCGATGCGGAAATCCTGCCCTGAAGTGCAAGGGATGATTGGGATTTTTGCGTTGCGGTGCGGTTCAATTTCTTGTTAATGTTCTTGTCATCTGGATCCTCGTGGTATTCAACCCCTTTGTTGGAAATCTTGCGTACAAGTTCGTCGTCTTGGGCGTCAATCTCAGCCTCCTCTTCAGCGGTCATTTCCTTGGTTTCTGCGATCTTTTGTGCTTCAATCAATCGATAGTAAGCCCCTTGTCTGGCAAGCAAATCATTGTGTGTTCCCTGTTCCACGATGCGACCTTTAGTCATAACAACAATGTTGTCTGCGTCCTTGATGGTAGAAAGTCGATGGGCAATTGTAATGGTAGTTCGTCCTTCCGCGGCAACTTCAAGAGCAGCTTGCACGACACCCTCGGATTTGGTATCAAGGGCAGAAGTAGCTTCATCTAGAAGGAGAATCTTTGGGTCGCTGACCATAGCTCTTGCAATGGCAATACGTTGTTTTTGACCACCGGAGAGTAAACTAGCTCTTTCACCAACGTTGGTTTCATAGCCTTCAGGTAAAGCAGAAATGAAGTCGTGTGCATTTGCCATTTTAGCAGCTTCAATCACCAATTCTCTCTGGCGCTCTGCGCTGTCATTTTCGAATTTGGTTCCAATGAGTCCATGGCGAATGTTTTCGAAGATGGAAGTTCCAAACAATGTGGGTTCTTGGCTGACCAAGGAGATTTGTTGTCGTAGCCAGCGCAAATTCAATGTACTAACATCATGCCCATCAATCAAAACTTGACCACCAACTGGATCATAAAACCTCTCCACCAATCCAACAATGGTACTTTTTCCGGATCCAGATGCACCAACAAGAGCTGTCATTTTGCCGGCCGGGATTACTAAACTAACGTCATCCATGATTACGACCTCAGGTCTCGATGGGTAGATGTGCTTGATGCTTCTCAATTCGACGGTTCCCTCGACGTGGTCGAGCTTGATACCTGCATCGGAGCTTGCGTCCAAAGGCGAAACACGATCGATGGTGTTGAAAATCTTGCCAGCGGCGGAAACAGCAGTAGTGAACGCCTGAGCATTGGGTGCGACGTTTCCAAATGCAAAGGCTCCGATCATGACAGACATCAAAATTGTGAGAATGTTGGCAAGACTAATCTCTCCGGAAACAAGGAATCTGGAACCCATCCAGAATGCTAAACCGTAGTTGAGATAAATGGTCAAAAACATGCCTCCTATCATGAAAGCTAATGTGAATTTGACCTTGTAACCAAATTTCTCTGCTTGATCGAGATGTTTGTCATACTGACGAGCGAGTTTGTCTTGAGTGCCAAAGGCAGTGGCATTTCTAATGGATGAAATGACTTCTTCCGCGACAGATCCTCCAACACCGTAAGAACCAAGAGATTGTTTGCTGTACTTGACAACCCACCTGGAACCTCCTCCCATGACAAAGGTAATGGCCACGACAGTAGATGTCAGGATAAGAGTCAATTTCCACGACTTGATAAATCCAATCACAAAAGCGGCGAAGAATGAAGCCAGTGCATTGAGGGTCAAGCCTACCTTTTCGGAAATACCATCTTGAACCAAGTTGGTATCAGCTGTGATTCTGGTTGTGATTTCACCAGATCCGAGTTTGTCGTAGAAACCAATGTTCATGCGCAAGCAGGCAGCCAAGTACTGTGATCTAATCTTTCCACTGATGTGTTCTCCAACATAGATAAATCCGACAGTAGAAACGTAAATGGTAACAAATTCGCCGATACCAAGGTAGATGAAGTAAAGAACCATATGATTGATGGTTCCATTGAAATGCGATCTACTAGTGACTCCTGCGAAGTAATCTGAAAAGTCTCCAGCCAGCTGACCAAAGATGACGGTCATCAAAGGCAATGCAGCTCCTGCCGCGATGGTGCAGATGGAGCTGATTACCAAAATAATGATATCATTTGTGGTCGCGAAACGATATAAGTTTCCAACGCTCGCTTTCACCTCTGGCAATTCCACTTGTCGTTTCAATACTTCGGCTTCATGAGGAGGTAGATGTGCGTATATATCTTCGTTACTGGCTGCCACCTTTACAATATTTGAGTCTAGTTTTGACAGATCATTCTTCTCTGTAGGTGACGTCTGTGCTCCCTCGACCTTTTGTTTTTGTGTAGAATCGCGATCGGAAACAGATAGTTCTCCATTGCTGGATGGACGACTCCCCGGCCCTAAGGTATCGGTTTTCTCCGACGGCGCGCCAGCCATGATTGGCGGCTTCGATAAGATTTGAGGATTTGTTGAAGTGGATAACGATTAAGCTGCAAAGGATGATTCGATGAGCAACTCTATTGAAATATTACACAGATAATCTTATCGCGCGTGCTGTGTCTGAAATGAGATGCAATGCGATGAGATGTGATGCGATTTCTTTAAATACTTTTGTTGTTCTTCAATGGTGTTCTTATGCTTGTGGCAAATACCCTTTTCCGTGCGCCAATACGAGAATGCGAAGTGGACTGGGGTTCGAACCTTTTTTGAGTTACTGTATGGGCTGTGTTGGAATGGAAAGAGAATTAATTAGAATTATGAATAAATTGTGAACAGAGGTAAGGTAACAAGGATGGTTTGTTACTAAAAGATGGCGATGATGATGATGATGATGTTGTTGTTGATGTTGATGGATGAAGAATCAAGTACCATGGAGAGTCAAGTACAAGATGAATATGGAGATGGATATAGAAAACCAAGAGGAAGAATTATGAATAGAAGAAGAAAAAAGAAAGCTGGGAAATGATGATTGTATGTATTATATTTCCCATTTATTTACTGATTTATTTATTTCCCCAATTCTTTCCCTCCGTGCCTATTAAATAGATGATTGTGAGCGAGTACGGGAATTTGGAAGGTAACCTTACCCCCCCCCCTTTACCAATCTGGCCTAGTCTTCTTTATTACTCTAGCACTTGGATGACAAGTTTTAATTGCACAACCCCACATTTTATTCATAACTTCGGAAAACTAAAACTCCGGGATGTGGATGGTCAGTCCTTTCGCGAATAGCCGACTACTGCATCCGGTTAGTCTCATCAAAATCGATATGCACTTCGGTTTTTCATTGGCTCGTGATGGAAATGTTTTAGAGAATTTAAGTTTAAATCATATCGTAGCTTTGAGAAGATCTTCAGGTATCGTATCTCATCGCATCTATTTCGTATAGTAGTAGTAGAGAACTTCGGTACGAATATGTATGTGTGTATGTATATGTATGTATATGTATATGTATATGTATATGTATATGTATATGTATATGTATGTATGTCTATATGTCTATATGTATGTATATGTATCCATATATGCATGTATGTATGCCTGGTATATCGCTATCTAGGATGTATATCGTATATTATGTAAGAAAACAAAACTGGAGTCACAATAACGATATATGGCAATATCAGGTAGCAAGAAGGTCTGTCTCACTGCATCTACTAGTAAGGTAGCTATCTAGCAGTAAAAGAAGGGCCGGCCTTAGTTTAAACCTTGACAATGTCTTGAATTTCCTTATTTACTATATACGTCAAAGTCTATCCTCTAATATTTTAATATATGATGATATTGTTTAATCAATTGTCAATGACGGTGACGGTGACAGTGACGGTGAAGGTGAGGGTGAGGGCGAGGGTGAGGGTGAAGATGACGAAATAATATGAACAAGGTAAAAGGCGATAGTGTCAGTGGCCGTGACCGTGACCGTGACCGTGACCGTCACCCTTTGAGGATGTTGAAACGCCATCACTTTGTTATATTTTCCTACGTGATCATGTTTATTTTTAAATGTCTATGTAAGAACCTACGAAGTAATACTCCGTACATACAGAGTAGAAAATAACGAAGGGTCTCGTCTCGTCCGCGTAGATCAAAATGTTCTCCCTTCTTAATCGTACCGTGTCGTATAATCTCGTATACTTCGGATAGTCATGTTCGTTCCCTAGCTAGGTAAATACTCCGTGGCATCATACAGTAGATGGTAGATTCTTCTTCTGTCAACTAAGCTTCTTCGGATTGCTTAGTGCGTACTTACTTACCTTACGGTATTGCTTAAACGGTCAATAGTTGGATCCGAGCTTATCACGGCCGGCAGAGTCTGAGACAGCCAAGTTGAGTAAGACCTGGAGAGAGTCAGAGAGTCGGAGAGTAAGATACGCCGATGATTCATGCTTATTCTCCGTTCAATGATACGACGTCCGATTAAAAGATTCAATGATATTGGTGGCTTTGGGGAAGTTGTCATATTTCGCATCACATACTAAATAGTATCTATAATATTAAAATTTCTTACAGTACTCTCTTTCTTTTTCTCCTTTTTCTCCTTACCTTTCTTTTTCTCCTTTACCTTTCTTTTTCTCCTTTACCTTTCTTTTTCTCCTTCACCTTTCTTTTCTCCTTCGCCATTCTCCTTCTCCTTCTTTTCTCCTTGCTTCTTTTCCAACTTCACATCCTTCGATTGAAGCTTTAAAGTCCAAAAGTTATGGCCGTCTCCGTGCCCGCCCCTTTAATCTCCGTCAATTCTATATCCGTTGGTATGTCCCTGACCGAATTTCTACCCTTTGATAACGTCCCGTTCCAACCAACGCAGTTCATCCCTTAATGGTCACACAAACCACCACAGCTTCCAGCATCTTCGGAAAGTGCACTGCATTTGACACAAAAAACGTGCATACTCCTCTCCTTCCATGCTATCGGTATGACTCAAACTATAAAATCCCATACGTCTGATTGGATAAATCGATGATCCTCCATATCGTCAAGTCGTACTAACGCCAACCTCGCATTCCTTTGCAGCCTGACATGCCAGCAACAGTGAACGAGCAGATAAGCTCAACAGTCATATCGAGTTTACCCATCCTTGAATGTCGCCATAATCAGCATTTCCAGAGCTATCGCAGGTTCAACGACTCATGATACGTTATTTCATCATGGCTGACCGTCTAGGACAAATTCATTCAAAACCCGTCCCGAGTTCATCGGGTCGCTGTAACTTTACAGAATTCCAATCGGTCAATTCAATATCAACTCAATATAAAATGAAATATCAAACCAATATCGATTCAATAGCTAATCCGCTCTTACAGTAAGTCAGTAGCTATAGGTAACGAACTAATTAAACGAATTTCGTAGCGAGCTTCCTTTCCAGACCATCCATCTAATGTAAAGCCAACTTATCCTTGTACTGTCTCAATTACCCCACTAGGTATCGTAAGGAGGCAGACGGATACGGACGAAATGAGCTCCGCTCCAGCTTGGCTTTCGGGAATGAATGCGATTGGTGAGCCAGATATCCACTCTTTGTTTGGCATGTGGGGTAGGGAAACGAACTTACGCGTCTGGCCAGTCCCAATGGCCAGGAGCCACCGAGGTTCTTTCGAAGTTCTGTCGAAGTTATGCAATACGATTATGCAATATTTCATAAAATAGATTAATCATTGACAAATGTGGAGATGAAGTTCAGGGGTGGGATGACAGGCATTCAAAGTGTATTCTGTAAAAGAGTCAGCCATTGTTTCTTCTGGAAGCTTTTATGGAAAGCTAATCCGGATCCTGTCTCTCCTATTCTTTCGAAACCACACCTCTTGCGAATAAGACGAGAGATGCTTGTGCTGATCGATCAATCTTGAACGTTTATCGAGCCTTTAGAGAAATCTTGTTATAGAAAGATTTCCCGGCTTTGAGATCATGCTTTATGATAGATACACTGTAGACTTGTTATCAAAAGAGTGCTATTGGTGATTTGATTCATGTTTGCTTTCGAACATCTTGGTGAATACCCATTGTACAAGAGATATGTTATCTAGCCTGACCAAAATGTTCTCACTTGCCAGAAGAGGATCGACTAGAAAGAAGATCACAACTATCTATCTCAATAAAGGTCTTTGGACCATAGCCATGTTTTCTAGGTGAATGATGTTTGGTTGGTTTGTGCCCAAAAGGTCATACCAATAATACTGTAGCCCGAGTCTGAAGTTTAGGAGAGTCAATATCAAGCGATGTTCAGATTGAACTGTTACGTACATGGATATCTTTTTCCCTAAAGAAATTCGCCCATTACTGCTTCGATATATATGATGTCTATGATGCCGTTGAATAGGTATCCTACCATCCAAATTCCATCAGCAAGCTGAGTGAGTGAATTCAATCATGTCATCTTGAATACGAAACTTGAGCTTGAAATCTTGACATCCCATCTCCAATCTGAGCATGTGGTGTTGTTGCAGCTCATCGTACAATAGCATTAAAAGTCAATTAGATGTACTCCACCAAAGAATATGAGAGTAAGCTATGCTGTTTCAATTATGTGAATGCTTATGTGACTTCGATGACGTGTGAACTTGACTATCTGAACATCTTTGAACTATTACTCTCATTATGCAAGACAAAGTGAACAATGAAAAACATATTGTCCCATCAGTACCAAATTAATCCTTAGGAAGTGCAGATAGATAGCCAATAGTTCGATACATAGCAGGTGATTGTATTTTTTCGGTTGTATCACGTGATCTACCCACCCATCAAAAAGAAATCTACCCCAACCACCTTCTCACTCGGTTAACTTCCAATCAACAGAGCTCATTTCACACTCAGACTGACCGCCCGGAGGCAGTATTAGCTATGGCTCAAGCACCAGATGATCGAGAAGCTCCTCCTTCACCAAAACGAATCAAACTCGATAAACCATTGCTGCCAAACCCCGCACTTCCATTCCCACCCATTGCGCCGTTTTTATTTTTCGGAGGCACTGGTCCTACGCGCCTCCCTAAGAGTATTGCCAGTCTCATCGATCTCGGATTCTTGCCTCCCGACGAGTACGAGGATTATCTACCTCCCAAGGAAATGGCGGTGGAAAGAAATCTGGAAGGACGTTGATGCGAGAAGAAGGTCTGGAGCGAACAGACAATGGATTGAAGCAAACAAGCTGGCCAGAAGCCACCCCGATCAACCAGAAGAACTATTACACGTAAGTATTTTGCTCTCTTGACCCTTGCCTCACATTTCATGTACCTTTCTGCCAATCTTTCCAGTCTCCCGATCTCTAACTTCTACTGACTTTCAATTCATAGAGAGTTTGGAAAGCGCGATGATCAATTGCTTGCGTCGCGTCTGCAGAACGAAGCCAATCAAGAGAAACTTATTCGCGATGCCAAAAACAAAGATAGAGCTCTTGCGCGCACAGGAAATGCCGATGTACCGCTACCTATGGACGAAGATGAATCGGAAAGACTCAGATGTTACCGATGAATTGGCCGCATCGAAGATAATCGTTATCCATCCTGGAAGTCAAAACTTGCGCATTGGTTTGGCCAACGATGCCCTCCCAAAGACGGTCATAATGGCAATCGCAGAACGATTCCCCGTCACAGAATCTCAAGAATACGAACCTCGTCCAAAGCGCGAGGATTCTACGCTTCCACCAGAGCAACAATTTGGAGAGGAGTGGTCGAAGAAATATGCGAAACACTGTGCCGATTTGAAGGTGGACATGCGCGCAAATAGGCGCAAGGTATTGCCCAATTCAAAAGAGTTGGTTGTTAATTACAATCGCCGTATCGAGCCAGAAAAGATTCCAGAACACAATGATCCTCTTCGTATCGAATGGACGGATATTGCCAAGGGTTCAATTTCTACTTTCACGGGTCCTGATGCACAGCGCATTGCAGACAATTCCGATCCACCATATAGACTGTTTTGGCCTATGCAGCATGGTTGGTTTCACGAGAATGATTACGACGTTTTCGAAGCTATGTTTGATGATTTTGAAACAATCATTGAGCAGGCCATGAGAAGAGATCTTGGTCTTAATAGAAGTGGCGAGTGGGAACAGTACAGCTGTGTAATGGTGGTACCGGATCTCTACGACAAAAAGTATCTGGAGCAAATGCTGCACATGTGCCTCGTGGGCTTTGGATTCAAACAGGTTGCATTCATGCAAGAGAGTCATGCCGCCACATTTGGAGCTGGTTATACCAGTGCTTGTGTAGTTGATGTTGGAGCACAAAAGACATCCATTTGTTGTGTTGAGGATGGCATGTGCTTGGAGGACTCTCGAGTTAACCTCAAGTATGGAGGCTATGATGTTACTGAAACTTTCATCAAAATGATGCTCTATGATCATTTCCCATATGCCGACATCAATCTCAAACGACGTTATGACTTTCTTCTTGCGGAGGAATTAAAGATCAAATACTGCACCATGAACCAGGCTGAGATCTCAGTCCAACTTTACAATTTTCACCTTCGTGCACCAAATCAACCGACTCACAAGTATGGCTTTAAGACATATGATGAGGTTATTCTTGCTCCTATGGGCTTTTATGATCCATCAATCTTTGACAACAGTGAAAAACTGAAGGGCCGTCGCAAGCACATAGATCGATCCTACAATGCTTATGATGTTGACACTCCCGATGATGATCCCACATCTGCAGCTCAACTTGCAATTCTGGCCGCTATCAAACCTTCTATCGCAATCAACGCCAATGGATACAATCCTAACGGCTTCGTATCTAATGGTATGACCGATGCATCCTTCTCTACACCTCAGAAAGAGAAGCCCAACCCGTTTAACCCCCTTCGCATGGATACAGACAACCCTGTACATTCTAGTGTGACATCTGCCGCCGCCTCACCCGCTCCAGAAGGTGCCCGGTACTCCTGCCCCAGCTCCATTTATCTTCGGAGGTAATGGACCTAGCGTTGATTCTCCTGGCCCCATGAATGGTATCAACGGCACACACACTGGCACCACGCCCAATCCTCGGCAGGTATGTTTGTCGATATCCATGCCCGCACAGCAAAAAGATGTCGCCATTGAATGTGATTCTGTTCTACCAATCTCCGCTCTTGATACTGCAATTATTACATCCATCACTCATGCAGCCAAACATGACGATAAGAAAGCTCGCGACTTTTATGGTGGTATTATGTTGATTGGTGGAGGAGCGAAAACCCCCGGTTTTGGTCCATTCCTTGAAGATAGGCTTAAGAAAAAGAGACCGGACTTGGCAGACAAGATCTTGGTGGGAACTAGTCCGAGGGAGATGGATGGTCAGGTGGTTGTCTGGAAGGGCGCAAGCGTCTTTGCTAGAATGAAGATGCATGAGAGCTGGATTGGGCAAAAAGAATACGAGATGTTGGGCGCGAGGGTGTTAAGTCAAAAAGATTCTTTGGCACTACTAAGTTCTAATTTCTTCAACTCTATGGTGGGGTCTTTTATGGATTTACTTGGCTAGATACATATAATAAAGGGAAAGGGAAGAAAGGGAAGGGAAGGAATGGAATGGAATGGAATTTGATATCTTGAATCATGATAAAATAACGGATGGATAAATGAATGGCGTTTCTAGGACTCAAACTATCATCTGGGCGTTGAAAGGGGTGGAAAAGCTATTGATCTTCAATAGATACGAGGTTTTTTCTCCCAGTTTTTAATTTTTCTTGTTAATGAGATATCCAGGAGATTATATTTGCGTGTTTGATGGATTTTTTTTCTTTCTTTGATTGGGTGGGTAGATGGGTAGTATATGATGGTGATGATGATGATGAAATCTGAAGAAGAGATCGAATGCTGAAGATTCGTGTAGGTATTGAATGAATAGATGAATTTGAGATTTGATGTGTGTTATGTTATGTTACGAAGTGAGGTGTGATGATGAAATCAAGTGATGAATTTTTGGGTTGGTTTTTTTTTGTAGTAGAAGGGTGAGGGAGAGATGGGATGGGATGGGATGGGATGGGATGGTAGGATAATGGTGTTGGGTAGGGAGGGATAGTGTGGTGGAAATATTTTGATTTTTGGGGTTTTGTATGGGTGTAGGTGGAAGGATGGGAGGACAGGCGCGTGAGGTGGATGGTGAACTTGAGGGATGAGGGGTTGACATGTTAGTTGTGGCTTCTGTGTGAGCTAGATGTGGCTTTGGGGAGAGCAGAGAGATGGAGGGTCGATGTTGGAATGGGGGTGCATGGGATGGTTATAATGATACACGCTTGACCGAAAATATGAAGTGGAATAGCTCACAACCTTCCCTCGGGCTTCTTCAGATACTTCAAATAATAGAGAGATTTAACATCGAAACCGGATTTCCCATGGGTGGGGAAGCGGCACATCTTCTGAAGAGATGGAAAAGATGCGCAACTTACATGTGACGATGTTTTTTGTTTTGAAGTTTTTGATTCGAATCGCTGGAGATAATAGATCGTAGACTCATCCTACCCGAACTCGCCCTCCTTGTCATTCCATTTTGGCGATCTCTCAGCATTCTTGATCATGGGTTTATATCGCAGCTCTATATCTTGCGAATGCCAAGTGCTACGAATAAGTGGTTATGAGAGGGATTAGGAGAGAGGGTGATGATTAGAGGAGTAATATTTCGGTATCTGATGTAAGGCTATGAGGAATGTAAGCAGAACAACGCATTCGATGTACAACTCTGATATCTGACTCCTGCTTTTCAATCTTGCATTTGCAAGTTGATCAGCGACAACTGATTGTAGAATCAGAAGCATTAGATTCACCGCCACAACATCGATCAACAGCAAAGAACGAATGAAAGATATTGAATCCCGCTTTTTTGGCAACTTTGGATAAGGAGGTGGAAATTGCAGGATTGAAGGTACTTATTAACTTAGGATTGCTGGTTATGAATGATGGTGATTGATTGAGATTAATTATATATATTCGGAATGCGAAGTATTGTGATATCCTAATCATCATCCGTACATCTCCAATTGGGATCATTTTCTACGTTATTTGTTATTCAAATTCGCGAACCGGACAGACTACTTGCAATGCGAGATGAGACTTTCCTGTTCATCGTTATAGTTCTTTTCGCGATAAATTGAATCATGTGAATTTATCGTGTCGTCCAGAAGTCTTTTAAGCTTTTCGCTTGGTGCTGAATGAGGTTTAGCGGGCTGTATTGGGACTAAATCGGCCCCTACCGCTATCAAATTGGACGCTAATAAATGGGCGATCCTGAAACTTTATTCGAGGGTCTGTTTACCACATCGAGAGATGAATAGATTTGAGAGCAATGTTATTGTGTAATTGTTGAGCATGTCTCTGAGGCTGTAGAATGTCATTTAGAAGATAGTGTAATTGGTTGATCTAGTTCGTTTTACAAGCTATGATATCTCAATTGAAGTTTTTACTTGGATGAGCAATGGTCATGAGTTGTACATATGCATGTGGGATATAGGAACTAGATTGTCAAGCGATTCTTTGATATGATACTTTCATATAGCTGGTAGATCTTTAGGTATGGATTAGTTGAGCTTCTTTGTGTGGTTGATCGAGTGTACAAGATTAATCTATCTCTCGACATAATCATGAAGGCAATATACAAGCACTTAGTTCATGCTTCATGATCAATTGTGGTTATGGTTGATGTAAAGTATAGTAGAGTGTCAGATTACAGGTTGATATTCAATAGATTATTGTTGTTAGGTAAAAATAACAAGAAATTGCGTAAAGCTTTGATCTGTCTACTACTTCCCCCCGGCTCAAACATCAAGGTCGATTTCAAACATAAAGCCTGATATCAAGCTGTAAAATATCCCAAGTAATGATATGTTCATGAGCCTATGAGATCGTATGCTGCAGTCTCGTTTCTCATCTAGTCTGATTCTTTATTTAAGGCAGGTCTGTTGAGGAGATTATGAAATCAGATTATTATTTCAGTTGAACCCTTGAAGGCGTGAACTAGTGATCTGTGCCCAGTGTTTTTAATTGGATATGACTTTGACATCAGGTAGGACTTGATGATACAGCTCGAGAGAGTGAGACCCAAGCTTATTAGAACGGTTGAGTTATATACTTGCATAATGGACTTTGTGGGGACAATTTTGAAGTGTGTGTGTGTGATGAGACGGGCAAGAGGAAGTGATCCATTATGATCATCAGCATACCCAAATTCACTCCAACCAAGACAAGACTCAATATCTAGTAGTATCATCTGAATTCCATAGAGAAGCTGATATTCTCATCTGAGCTTATCATAGTTTTCTTTGGTTGCTAAGGGAAAATTTGGTGGTTGCTAGGAGACCAAAAACCCTTCTCGCCATGCTTTCCTTAAAGTGCCAGGTGATTTCTATGATACTTTTGATAGCAACCAACCAGGCGACTAAGCTAGCTTAGCGTTGTTTACTTCATAGATTTCATATATTTACCTTTACTGCCCGCTTCCTTTCCTCCTTTCCTCTTGTCTCCAGAGTACGCACTTTCGATTACTTTGATTACTCAACCTAATTACTTACTGCATACTCTTGCTTTCTTTATCTCTGAGCTACTACTCTTTGATATCACTATTTACTCTTACTTCTTTTATCTTTTGAGCTACCAACTCATAGATACACACCTCTTTACCACGCACTTACCTTATCTTCCTACATCGGCGTGCCGATTTTTTTTCAGCATCAATCAGTACAATGTCTTTCTTTGACTTTCTTCAAGTCATTGGCACAGCCCTTATGCTTGCTGCCTGTGTACTTTTAGTTAGTAACCCGATCCACCTCGATTCCCCTTCGCCAATCACTCGGTCGCTTCCTAAACCCCAGGCAACGCAAGTTGTGACTCCTTCTACCAAGAAGTTGGGCAGAGTTGGAGAACTTACGGGTCCAATCCAGGATGCTTCTACTTCTCCATTGATGAAGAGAAAGGCTTTCACTCCTCATCCAATGGTCAGAAGATCAACGATCATACAACAGCCTTCCTTCCAATCATACAAGGCTGTTGATCATTCTTCTTCTGTTGTTGGCACGCAACAAATGAAAGCCATCACATCTATCGTCAATACTACGATTGATATTGAAATGACAGACGTTGCGTCGGTATATGCCGAAATTTCAGAAGTCATTTCAGTTGACATTGAGATGACAGATGCGCCAATTCCTGAGCTGAAGTCCTGCCTTAGATCAAACGGTGCTCTTCACTCTGCGAAGAGTGTTTAGTTTCGAAGGACCAAGCAGTGACCGCGTTCGGGAAAGATTATCTACTTTTGAAGTGGATAACCTTGCACCCCGCTTTCACGAGGAATACATGGCAACAAAGCAAGGCCCGAATGTGACATTTCCTCTCATTGTAGAGTTTGATCCTAAAGGCAATGCTACTGGATGGTTTTCCAAACGGGATAGTATCTACTACCACCCAACAGCTCAGGGCATATTTATTCACAACTAATGGCACACCTGCAAAGTCTGTACAGGGAATTTATCTGGAGGAATCTGATCCGATGGTAGAATTCTCTGATTCAGTACTTGAGGCAGGTAGCCATTGCGCCTGGGCCCTTGACAGGTATGTCAAGTTGGACCAAAAAAGAAGATATCATTGCAAAAGTCATGGTAGACACCGATGCATGTATCTCTATCACTACTAACCTGCTGACCTGATCATACCCTTCTTGGAACCTCCGGAATCGGGCAAGTAACCCCTTTCTTCTTTTCAACCAAAATCGATGTCCTTTTTTCAGCCATCGCCAAAAAAAAAACCAATAAAATTAAGGCCTTGTTGGAATGGGTGATCGGCTTGGTAACCTGGTTATCTATCCTTCAATGTATCACTAAACAATCACCAAAAAAGCGAACATCGCACTTTGCACTTATTTCTTTCCTTGGTCATTCTTTGGGAGGCCGGCGTGCCATTTGGGATGGAGTTAACACTTTTTTGGTCTCTTGCTGGGATCTTTGATTCCCCTTCTTTACTTTACTTATGCTCGTTAACAGTGTACAGATTAGAGACACAAGAGCTGTGGTCGCTCAATTTCGGTTCATCTCTTCAAGATTATTGGTAAGTTTTTGAATCTCCCTCTCTCTTTTTAATTGAACCATCTGCTAACCATTTTAATCTATGTTACCTGGTTGCCAATAGTGCTCCTTCGAGCGGTATCTTCACCAAACTATGACTGCATCACCACCACCACCACCACCACCATATTCCGGGAAAGGGTTCAGGTCACAGGTTAGATTCATATTATATATCAGAGTTCATACGAGACTGTGCAGCGCGCTGTGGAAGTCAACACAGCTCTCTCAAATCTCAACTCTTAACGAAGTTCATTATCACATCACATCACATGTTCAATTCTCTACACATCACACTCCGTCGGTCAAGATAGAATGCGCCTCTGCTGCTCTCGAGACGACGAAACAGAGATTCTTTCTTGACTTGACATTCGACTCACATCATTACATCACCAACTTGTTGTCACATAAGACTGGGTAGCTCGCGATAAGTCATGCCTAAATCTTTCAATCGCCATCAACAAGTTGAGCCCGACCTCTTTTTCTACTTCGGATTGCATGATATCGAATCTTTTCAACTACATCCTAGCTGCGCTCGAGACAACTAGCAGGATATTCGATGCAATCCCGATGGATCTTATACTGTTCTTGTCCAGTTACTCGACGATATTATACTGTGGGGACTTTTGGCTTTGGTTGCTTTTTACTTCTTTTAGGAAGCATTTTGGGGTTTGGAACATAGCAGCTTTTCACTTCTTTAGGAAGTGTCTTGGCGATATCTCCTTGGTTTTGGTTGGTTTTGTGGAAACTGGCAGTCTCATTGGAAGCTCATTTGGTGTGGCTTCATGAGAGCTTGTTTGGTGTTGGGGGAGCTCGTGGCTTCATATGTGGCTTGATATATGTGCGAGGGGAGATACGTCTCCGGGGAGAGGGGAGTGGTTGATGGAGGACATGAGCTTGGGACTTATAAGTGCTTAGGACTTTGGATATGGTGGATACGGATTGAGTTGGAGATAATTCAGTATACTTTTGATAATGAGCTCGAGTTATCTGAAAGATATGATCTGCCCTGATGCAATGAAAACACATGAATAGTTACTCAGATAAATACATTATGCTGTAACCCCTCCAACTGATACTCCTGAAGCTATTGCTTGGTGATTTGATGTTTGATACGTACGGGTTTCAAGAATTTGGCACACCGTCACATGAACAATGCCAATAGTGCCTATGCGAAGATCAACACGTTTGGAAATCCCGATTCGTTGATCTACACCAATACTTGCAAGCTCTATGATTAATTACTGTACTCTGTATCCCAAAGAACACAATAAGAGCTTCGTCAAAAGAAGTCTACATTCACCGCGGTAATCCGCTATATACCCTTCCCACCTCTCCTGTCCCACCCAAGGCACACTTCAAAATCTTCATATCTCTACCCATGAATATATATATATATATATTTAGTCATCCCCCCCCTCCCCCCCCCTTCCTACTCATACAATCACCACAACCCCCGCATCTTCCCTGACCTTGGGATACCAAATCAAGGAAACCACCGAGTTTTAGTCATGCGAGGCGTGGCGTGGCGTGGCATGGCATGAATCGAGCTTGAGTCTAAGGGGGACATGTTGGAGGTGATGGGTTTAGGTATTGTTGTATTAGTGTGTCTTTGCTTTGCTTTTTTTTTGTGAGATTCTTGATGTATGATGCTTTAGTGATTGGGGGTTGGGGAAGAGGTTGATGGGCGTTGATTTGTTGAAAATTGGAAATGTTGGAATGGAATGAAGTTGGACGGTGTGTGGTGTTGGGGCTGGAGTTAGTTGGCTGGGTTGGGTTGGTGGATTTGGTTTTGGGTTGTAGGTAGGACTTCTGGGATGGGGAAAGGAAGTGATGAGCGGGTTTGGGGGGTAGGGTTAGTAGGGAGAATGGGAGAATGATATCCCTGGAGGGGCGAGATAGAGGTGGTGAGTGGTTATTTGTTTTGAGGCTATTCGTTCTGACGTGGGAGGTAAGATGGAGTATACTCTATCTGGTGGACTATAAAAAGAATCCGTGATATGGAGATCGGATTCCGGATATCCATTGTTTTTTCTATGAGAAAACGCTGAGAGCTGAGTTAATGGTAAAAAGGGTCAGTGACAGAAATTCAAATATATCGTCTAGCAAAATTGTCTCGAAGAAAAACTAATAATCCACCGAAATGGCTCCTTTGTATTCCGCTATGATCTAGGAGCTTTCCCGATACTTCTTCTCTGTATGCTCATCTGCTCCGCCTATCCATCCATCCATCCAATGAGACCGGTTTTCTCATGTTCCGCAGCCGATGTACTCCAGGCACAACCAATCCCATATTCACCACCCATGCCCCCATCCCAAACTTCACCACCGCCCCGCGATATCATAAAGTTACGCAGTCAGATCCCGTTCCTCACTTCGCCTTGAGGCAATTCCCCCTCTTCCTTCTTCACAACCAATTTCTTTCCATTCTCAAATCTAAGCTCCCCTGTTCCCTTACTTGCAGGCACAAACCCATAAAGCCATCGTGCTACAATCCATGAGCTAACAGCCCATACCCATATGAAGATCCCAAGTCCACATGTAATGAAGAGGGTTGGGACAAGCAGGATAGTAGCAATTCCGATCCAGAAGAGGGAGAAGAGGATGGCAGATATGAAGGAGAAGGCCAGGACAGAGAGGGCGAAGGTTGTGAAGAGGAGGAGGGTGGGAGGGAGATGGCGAGTATTGTAAGGAGGAATGTCTGGGGTAGTTAGTTATCTATCCAGGGGACTGGAGAGGTATGGGGCTTGAAAGTGGGAATAACAAGCATGGGTATCGTGGAGAAAGATAAGGATAATCGTATATAATAAACGAGGAAACCCAATCCTGATAAAGGGAGATGGATATACATACAGCAATAAGAGGTTGTTCCTGGAAGAACTCGGAAGACATTTCCATAGAATTGTGATCGCCGCTCAGGACTCACGACGCGATCAATGAACCTCTGCATGCGTGAAATTGTGCTGCCGACAACCATTTTCGTGTATTTAAGTGTTAATCGATCGTTGAGTTTTTATAGAAAGCTTTGGTTTTGAAGTTTAACAAAGATTAATAGGAGGGGTATTGGTTAGGTGATGTATCAGATATATAGTTGATAGAAATGGAAAAAAGGTTTGTTGTACTAGTAGTAGTAGTAGTATTTATTTTCATCCGGCGGAGGAGGGCCGCAGGCCCAAATCCTAACCTCCCTAGGGGTATAAGGATGTGCTAAGCTAAGGAGTTATACTAAAAGTAGCCTGAGAAAGCATTTCTAATTTACAAAGAGCTTTACAAAGCTTATTCTACTGCGTCCCCTCCACTCCATTTAGGCGGGGGGCAAAAAAATAAATTTGTTGTACTAGCATACCGCTTAGTACCATTATATGGTTTCCAACAATAGTACGTGGTTGGAAAAAGGAATTGTCGATGACGTAATCATCAGGTGTTCGACGATCTTCATATTTTATCTGCACCTCTTATAATTATCATCAATTATTTCATATCAAGATTGACGTGGTAAAGTACTGTAGGACTTATATATTAAGTGCTAAGTTGTTGAAATATTATTAATCTCAACTATAGGAACTTCGGTACCTTACCGGGAGCTCACCGGGAGTCCTAGCCCCTAGCCCCTGATCTTTACTGCCATAGGATTTATTGTCATATCTCGAGCTCAAGTATACACAGTCAGGACTTGGGATTCTGTACCTATATTTTTGCAGGAGGAAGACTCGGAAATAATTTGAGATTTGGCTAAGAAACTCCCAGATTCACGTGCCGACCATCTTGTGTAAGATCTTATAGGTCACAATCGATGGATCTATATCTTGTGAGAATATGCTCGCAGCTTTATTGTCATATCTTCCCCCTTGCTTCATTGCTACGCCGAGGAGTTCTTGCAGGAGAGGTTATATAAGTGGCGTATTTTGATGCTTTCAAACACACTGAGAAGCATACTCGATCCCGTTAACGTTTCTGACTATCAATGTGCTTTACTCCGCTTAGATTTAAGGTCGTGGTTTTGATACAACATCTATGTTTTTCTATAGCTTTTCTATTCATCTCAGAACTTCCATGCCAGAATAACACTTTGCACAGGTATGGGTGGGCTAAAACAGTCTTTCCTCCTAATACCCCATCCCAACACCTGTATATAGTGCACAACTCCAAATCCCCACTCAGCACCCTTACCCTTGCCCCCTCTTGCTTTGACCTAGCCACAATAATCGAATCGCCAAAAACCTCAGTATACCTCAAATACTCTCAATTTCCAACTCACCCCTCCAACCAACATCTCCCCTGCTCCCTTTTCCTCTCCTCGACCCCAACGTAACCTTTATAGTTAAATCCATCCGTGCCACCTGCCAACAAACCTTCTCATCATATCATCAACTAAAACCCTCAAATCAGATCCTAGATCCTGGATCAAAAACTTCAAGAATCATGACTACCCTTTCATCCAGCCAGGGATGAAGGATACCACGGAGGGAGGAAATTTTGCTCTTGGCGCGGGGACGTAATTAACAGATGAGTGCCATCTCTATAAATCTTTCAAAAGAGGGACAAAGACAAAGTAAAGGGTCCATACCTTCAACAACCCGCACACACAAATTTCAAACACCACAATATCCACGCCAACAATCCCCCAAACATTTACAAACCCAACCATCCACCCCAAATCCCGCAACACAATTCTTCCCGTAAACTTCAAAAATTTCTCTAACAGCAACACACCGAAGATCAAACACCCACCTAAATATACAAAATAGTCTTCCCCTGAACCCCCCCCCCCCCCCAGTTTCCTCCCTTCCAAACGCGAACGCAACAAGCCAAGCCCCTCCCTCCTTCGCTGACCCATTACAACCCCTCCATTCGGACCAAAAATCAGATGAATTAAATCATAGAAATTGGGACTGAAAGCTTATTGAAAGTTGCATTCGAAATGACATTTATATCTGCCCCAATTTGAGTCTTCAAGCAAGTACGTGAGTCGGGGAGGACTGGGCTGATGGTATTCAAACTAATGGGTATCAGGTGAAGACTTCGATTTTGGGAAGGGGTGGAAAGTACAGAAACTTTTCTACAGATGATGAATTACTTTTGATTGCATTGGTGAGAATTGGGACTGATTGTTGTTCGCTCAAAAGATGAGGTTTACTTTATCTACGGATAAACCTCACACTTATGAGGGCTCTTCTTTTTAAAACTCATTATGGTTTAGATCGAGGCATTGGATATTGGAAATATGATGATTTAAATATGATTTATTTTGACACGCTACTGTACAGTATTACTTACCCAACTTTGTTTGTGTGAGAACTTCTCTCTCCATATGTAGGCAAACAGCGAGTCGTACCTCTTAAGATATCCAGTATCATCTAGGAGACTCCAGAAGCCGAAAAATAAGAGCAAGTATGGTGGAGAAAAGGTTAGCCGTCCCTAACATCAACATCTCAAATACTTCCTCCAAAACTCCCTCATGCATACTCCCCGATAGTTCTCTCTCCCAAGAAAAAAAGACCTGTTGAAAACATAACCTGCAAGATAGAAAACGTAATGAAAAATCAAGAGATTAGTACAAAAACGAGCAGATACTATACTAGCAGAGATCAACTGAGCATAAGCCAATGATACTAATATCTTCTATATCGTCCGTATCTTGCATAGCCATAATATGGAGAAGAATTCGATCTGCTAGTATAGCCAGAATAACCATTTCGGTTACTATTGTAACTGGAGGATTTAGAGACCTTGTTGCCAGATGAACTCTTCGTGGATGGGCGATAGCTTGTCTTATTAATTTCGCTGGGATAGTAATTGTAATTATCTCCTGCCTTCTCAAGATTCTTTCTTGTTATATCTCCAACATAACGTTCTTTCTCGTACTTGGCTTTCTTAACGATCGACTTTCTTTGACCAATAGACTTTTTGGACCATGATGCTTGGAGAGATACAGGAGAAGATGTGGGATCTTTGAAGGGATAAACGTCCAATCCTATGGCGATGATCCAAGATTCACGTTTCTTGACATAGCTAGCGGCGTGAGATTTGTGTACATTTTCCTCTTTAGCAAATCCATAGCTTTCTTCTAACGGTGACCAACAATTAAGAACTGGGTTACCCTTTTCTTTGATAATTTGAGCTATTTCGAGAATTTATTGCGTGCAACATCGGTCATTGCACTCCAGGCAACTTCAATGCACTGCACATTGCCCTCGGCGAGTTCCAAGGCTGTGTAACAGAACGGAGAAATATTGAGTCCAAGCCGCTCCAGCCACGCCCAACATTTGTTACTCCAGGCTGTGAATACTGTGAAGGTACTCGCTGGGTATATTTCACAAGTGGCCTCGAAGGTTTCCCATAACATTTTGGGCGGCTCGAGCATGGCATTAATATAAATTGCTTTGGCTTGAATTGCTCTTCGCTCTACGCGTGATTTCTCCTCATAGAGGTTGTTTAATGCCTTTTCTTCCAATGGAGTCTTCGACAAAGGCAGATATCGGGGGTCATCTAGACCTAATTCTTTGAGCCAAGTCAAGCGTTTCGCGATAAGATCATGATAAGCTGATATCTTCCTCTCAGGAATTTTAAAGTACGTTTACTCTAGTTGGGAGAATGACAGAGGCACCAGACCGATAAGTTTGATTGGCATAGGTGTTCGCAGAGCGAGAGGAGCTAATCGTAGCGGTACCTCATCCACGCGGCAGTAGAGATGCTTCAATCGAATAGCTTTTATCTCAATCTCTCGACGGGTTTCGGCAGATTTCAAAGCCCAATGAACTTCGATCTGGTCTCTCTGTAGTTGATTAACTTATGCAATACAGAATGGCGCAACATCAATACCCAGCTTTGCTAACCATTGTCTGTATGCATGCTTTTCTGTATTGTTCTGCGTATTTTGACCACTAGTGCAATAGATTTTCTCCATCTGATAATACCACAGGTAGGGTGCATCGGCTAGGAACTTTTGAAATTGATTGGTATGCTCGTTTTTAATGTTTGCTGATGAGTACGAGGCCGCAGTAAATGATCGCGGTATCGCTTGGGAAGAACTTACACCATTTTCCGAAGTAATTCTCTCGGATTTCATAGTAGGTTTGTCATCTCCAGTGGCGTGAAGACCGACGGGTGGTGGCCGCATCATTCTATAGGGTTGAGTTGAAGGCATATGATGCTGGGTATATGTACTGGGTTGAGACTATGGCTGAGACGAAGACTGAGACATTGGCAAAGCGTAACTGGTATCGAGATCTATATTATTGTCGTCGCTAAAGTCATCCTCATTGAATTGCACAGCATCAATGTGGTTATTCGGAGTAAACTGTGGAGGATTGTATTTTGCGAAAGTAGGTTGCGAATTTTGATTCTGCGGGCTACTCTTTTGACAGAGTATCATATGACCTGCAGTCGTGGGGATGAAGCTGGGTATGCTGTTGAGCGCATCCATAGCACGATGTAAAGTTATGGGGTTTGCAGTACCAATGGAACTTTGTGCCTGGAAGAGAGGGCTAGAAATACGTTATTTAGATGATTCTAAATTAATCATCAACAGCATAGAATAACGCAAGATGAAGCATGAAACTCTGAATGATTAATAAAACTTACACCGAAGAAGCTATTTCCGATTCAACTCCGCGAATGATTTCTTCCTCAACGGAAATCAAACGGGCATCTGATTGTGTCATACGTTGCGCTAAGGTACGCCGCAGAGTAATTTGATAAAAGTATTGAAGTCAGCCATCAAGCGGAAGTTGACGAGCTTTGACAAGCTCCTTCGATTCTGGTACTCGAAACTTTGCGTAATCAATCATCACGTCGACCTTTATTATGACTGTATGTATAAATGAGTCCGCCGCTTGCTGGTGTGGAGATGTTGGACTGCAATGAAATTTTGACTTCAATGTTGTGTCTGTCATGAGGCCAAGCTAGGAAAACATCTGTGCGTTCATTTATTTATTCAATTAGAATCAAAATTGAGAAAAGAGGACCATGAAAACTATTTCAACCCTACCAGTGATTGTTTGTTGTTGTATACCTAGATTGTAGAAGCGCAAAAGCTTACTACGAACGAGATAAAAGTCCTATAAGCAAGCCAATGTAAACCTCGCCGGGATTTGATAATTCTATTTCTGAAATGATAAACTTTCATCTTCCAAGTAAGAGAAATATTTCTTCTATTCTTCTCCGTATGCGTAGGTACATTATAGTACTCATTATCCTTGATTTTGTAACAGCTTCTAGCCTCAACTTTGAGTCAAATAACATTGAAAGCACCTTCATCACAATCCATTTCAGACGTGGAGTTAGTAGTCCAGTCCAGGTTTGAGTGTTCAGTAATGATTACTTCAGTATCAAACAAGAGCAGCCATTCTGGGTCCTTTTTTTCTTCGTGAAAGACCTTGTTCTTTGCTCCAATGTCTGGTCTTTAGAGGAAAGATGGATGTTAAATTGTTAATTAATAACATCTCACATCACATGTTGTCGGAATTTCTTTAATGGGAACTCCGACCGGAGTTACCTCGGTGTACTTCACCCCTTGGCACAAGGCGGGGTGGATGAGAAATCAAGCACGAGGGAGGGGATGAGGAGCATCATATATCCATGGATATGCATGGCCATCATGTTATATAGTTTGTGAATCATATTGTATCCCAACTTCCTAGAATTGTCTTATTGAATAATTTTACTTTTGTCAAAATATACAATCTTTAAGGCAGACAGCATTCAGTTCAAGATGGCAGATAAGAAGTATAATGTTGGAGTGATTGGCTATGGGTATGTAGTCCTCCTACATAGCTTTTGAATATAATCAAACTAATTGAGACTATCAGTATGAGTGCAAAAGTCTTTCACATTCCACTCATTCTTGTCACTCGATCCTTTAATCTCCACTCAATTGTTCAACGAACCCCAAAGCCCAATGATGATGCCTCCAAAGATCATCCAGAAGCCAAGATCTACAATTCCGCAGACGATATATTCGCAGATTCATCAATTGATATTATTATCATAACTACAACACCCGAGACACATTTCCCCTTCGCCAAAGCCGCTTTAAAAGCTGGTAAACATGTTTTGGTTGAGAAACCATTTGTGCCTACATCTGCTGAAGCTTCGGAGCTCATTTCGATATCCAAAGAGACTGGAAAGTTAATTTGCGTATATCAGAATAGGAGATGGGATTCAGACTTTTTAACCGTCAAGAAATTGATAGGAGATGGTACATTGGGGAGAATAGTCGAATTTGAGACACACTTTGATAGATATAAGGGGGAGAAACCTACAAACTGGAAAGGCATATTAACCATGGAGAATGCTGGCGGTATTGTATATGATCTTGGGACACATTTGATTGATCAAGCATTTTACTTGTTTGGTTTACCGAAGACTGTAACTGCAATCTTTGCCAATCAAAGAGCCGATGGTTCGGCCGAACCGGATAGTATTACGGTTCTACTGGGTTATGGCGAGAAGGGACCATTAGTGACCGCAAAGGCAGGGGTAAGTATTATCAATCACTTCTCATTACAGCTCTTTTTGGAAGATATGTTGATCAGCAATCTATATAGGTTATATGTGTGGAAGAAGAACAATTACGCTATTGGGTCCGAGGATCACAAGGCAGTTTTAAGAAGTATCATCTCGACGTTCAAGAAGACCAATTGAAAGCTGGGCTCAAACCCGGTGATGCCAACTTTGGTGTTGAGTCAGAAGATAGGTCCGGAAGATTAGTAGTCTTCGAAAACGGCAAACCAAAGGGTAGCACCGTCAAGAATGTGACACCGGAGACCTATGCTACCCTCTATAAGGGTTTTGCTGATGCTATAGCTAGTGGCAGTGAAGATGCCGTCCCAGTGAAAGCAAGTGAAGCTAGAGACGTTTTGAGAATTATTGAGGCGGCAAGGGAAAGCGCTAAGAGTGGAAAGACCATAGAGCTATAGGTGGTCTATTTCCGGCTTTGGGTCTGGGGTTCTATTGAATATGTCAACTGCACTCCATATATTCTAATATATTGTCTTTCTTTCCATCCTTAGATATACCCCAAACCATAGACCAGGTTGATCTGATAGTGGACAACTCCGCGAATGTACTGTTTCAAATTACCTGTGGCATCAATATTCCCAATTGCGGTCCGGAGATAAATTGTGAATGATACGGTAAATCCGAAGCTAATGTAGGATGCATCATTCAGATCTCCCCTTCTCATATATTTCCAAAACGTACCTACCACATTACTAACAAATACCACGGAATAAATCTTCAATGAATCCGTGAATCCACGTCAAGAATTAAATAACAATCAAAATGTTGCCACTCATAACCCTCGAGGAGCATTATCTTTCTTCCGCAGTTCTCGCCGCCCAAGAAGCAAGCGGGACCCCAGACCCTTTTTCTGGCTTTCCAGAACAGATATCTAGGAAACTAAAATCACTTGATGATGAGCGCATCAAAGATATGGATGATGGGAATATCTCTCTACAAATTCTTTCCCACGGTCCCATGAACCACGCCTCACCTGAGCTTTGCCAACAAATAAACGATGAACTCGCAGCCGCTATTTCCCAAACCTCTCCCGTCTAAGGGGATTCGCAACTCTTCCTATGGGTTCCCCCTCAGCTGCAGCTCAAGAACTAGAAAGATGCATCAACAAACTCGGTTTTTTAGGGGCACTAATAGATAACCATCTTGACGGAAAATTCTACGACGATGAAAAATTTTGGGATGTTTTTGAAAAAGCTAGTGTTTTAGATGTACCCATCTACATCCATCCCAGTTTCACGTCTGAAAGGGATATGCATAAATACAAGGGAAATTATTCAGATAATATAGCTATGGGCCTTGCAAATTGGGGTCTAGGATGGCATTTTGACACGGGGCTTCATTTTCTCCGTCTCTATTCTGCTGGGCTCTTTGATAGATTCCCGAAACTCAAAATTGTATTAGGTCATATGGGTGAACTTTTACCATTTAACCTCGAAAGAATCTTTAAGATCGCGAGGAGATGGGGGAGGGAAAGGGGGCTGGAAAGTGTCTGGGAGGAGAATCTTTGGGTTACTACTAGTGGAATGTTTTCGTTGGCGCCGTTGGCTTGTTTGGTGCAGACAAAGGGAAAAGATAAAATTATGTTTAGTGTTGATTATCCGTTTTCGGGGAATGATACGGGGAGAGAATTTGTGGAGAGAGTAGGGGAGAGTGGAATTTTTGGTGGCTTGGAGAGTAGGGAGATGAAGGGATTCGCGTACGAGAATGCGGAGAGGTTGTTGAGAGTTAAGATCGTGGATGGAAGTGGCTCTTGAGGAAAGAGAGTTCTTTGTTGATGATGGTTTTTTCTAGAGAATATCACTTATTTGAATAAACCTATCATGGTGTGTAAATTATGGTTCCGGCCGTGTCAATTTTTCTATTCGCGGAGGGAAGTGCGTTCATTGATGCTGCTTGGAAACTTTTGCTTTCACAGCTCATTCAGAATAAAATCTTTCTGAACGTTTCATCCATGCGATGAAATTCTACGAAGTCATCTGAGATTCGTCCATCATTTGACGCAATCGAGATCATTGATGGCACTTCTCATGTATTTACAAGGTCTACCTATGGAACCCCTTTTCTGGCCGAGACGATATTTGGAGAGGACCTTATTGTCAAAACTACAGTCACCCACAGAAATCCCGTATCTACTATATTAATTTATCTTGTCATTGTCATTGCTTTCATTATCTGACATATTTGCTGTTAACCAACTTGCCTCTCTGTGGGTATTCACCAAACTCACCATTGGAAGCAAATCATCGTTGTATTCACTTACATCTAATTTCAGTTCATAATTTTTTGCCGCCATTTTATCGAACCATGATATAAATGATAAAGACCTGACTCAATGTAAATTTGTACGTTGAATATCTAAAACTTGTCTCCTTTTTCTATAACCTCGAATCAACCAACCCACAATTGTTGTTACATAGGCCCAGTCTATTGAGGGAAGCAATATTCTCACAAGACCTCAGTCCACCCAAAACAAGGTCCATGAGCTCAGTTGTTGATATCGCTATATCACTGCCATCTTTCGAAAGTCATTATTAACTCAGCTTCAAAAGGGGTACCCCTCGTCTTTTCGCGCCGTCTTTATTCACTTGCTTTTATTGTTCAAATAGCAGACTTTTTCGTCTACTAAATTCCCACTTCCACCGTCTTTAAATTCTCTTTCAATCTCTCAACCTTAACCTTAACCTCGACACTCCATACTCCTCGTCGATCTATTTCAACTTCTCCCACATCTTCTATTATATTTATCTTTCATCTTTTGACTTTTGATCTATCTACTTATAGTATTTATCTGTTCGCTCATTAATATCTTTGCTCGTATCTTTCAATCATGCCTCCAAAGGGCTCCCGCAAACAGTTCCGGCGAGGCGAAGTAGTCCAGGTTGCTGGCGATGTCAACAATGAGGCGTTCAAGGCTATCAACACTCGGAAGAGAGCTTCAACCAAGCTTCATCCTTCAATCGAGAAAGAAACAATTGAAATTGATTCTGATGATGAGAAATCTCAACCACCCAAAAAGTCTCGTCCTGGTAAGCTAAATTTCCCATTTTACAGCTGCTATTCAAAGACTACAATTTGGATAATAGTTATTTATTGAGGTCTGAATCACTGATTATCACTAGATCCACGTTCATCGACTAGCAGAATTCGTGGTGCTAAGCAGGAAGAACGACTTGCCGAATCCAAGCAAGAATCAGAAACTGCCGGTCGACCCCAAAACATCATTTATAGCCGTATAATAAATCCATCCAAGCTTTTCCGTCCATTTGCAGAGAAAGATGCAAACGTTTACATCGTACTCACTCCGGGAGATCCCAAGCATTGCTACAGAATGCAATCGCATGTTCTCATGCATGCTTCTCCATGGTTTAAATGGCCCATTAAGAGTCGTGTACAAGAGGCAGACGCAAAATTAGCAGAGGAGCTTACTCAAAACACAGGAATTGAATTCAGATTTGAATTGATCCTTGATATGCATCTCGGTCACTATGTACTGAAGCGTATGGTAAGTTTTCGATCCTTTCACTGACAACGACTTATTCTACTTAAATCTTAGGAAATGAAACTAACAACTACAGCCACTCACAAAATACAAGCCTATAGAGCAGCTTCAGGAGGGCTTCGTTGAAGCTTTCTCTTCAAATGGCATGAACAGGCAGCATTCTTTCAGTAATAGTATATCTCAAAATAGCCATCTATCAACGGGCATACCACAATATGATGGCTCATTTGATGAAGCTGTATCGGAGAGCATAGTTAGCAGCTTTGATGCAGCTACTCACCTTGATTCCGAGCACTTAAATTCATTGCTAGACACTGATCAGTCTCTTTTTGAGCTCCAGGTCAAAGAAAATCAAGATGAGAAATATTTGATTAAATCAGAAGAGGATACCGATATGCAGCTGGCGAGCATCGAGATTATTCCAACGACACAACAGGCAAAAAAAGAGCAAATTGATACTCCGTCCACGAGCCCCACTAATATAGGAACAGAATCTGAAAATAATGATACAAAGCACGATATTCAGGCCCACACAGACTTTCAAAACATCCCGGGAGGACAGGATACTACCCCTCTCAAGACTCCCATCAAAGCAGAAACGAGAACCGAAGAACAAATATTCTTACAGGTCATTCCCATCGCACGAAATTTCCCAGAAGAGCAACCTGAGACTTTTGTTAAAGACGAGTCCAATTCTAATAGGCAGCACCAGGAAGGATGTGGATTTAGTCAATTGCAACCTGGTCGTCAAGTTTCCCCTGAAGAACAACTCCAAATTGCTATACCGGCTGAGAATCTAGAGGAGCCGGAAATTAAACTTGAGGAACCGAAACTACCAGCCGAATTATTCGTAGAAGTATCTTCTAGCGCCATAATTTCTCCTATGAAAGATGTCGAAGACCTTGCAAACGCTACAGTTCCACTTAAAGAAGAAATTGAAGAGCCTGCAAATGCAGCGCTAGTGGTAGAACAGCCAGTGCAAGCGGCAGGCCTGTTTTCACAGGAGTCTTTCAATGATCGGGCTTTGCCTACTAACGCGAAGTCGACACTAGAGGAACCAAAGCAGGCGATTACAATGGTTTCAAGAACACTTTGTAATTCCCAGGGCTCTCCCCGAAAGCCACCCCGGATGTCTGCTGGCCCTAAGTTGACGGAGCTACGACATCAATCTAAATCAACTTCGGTTGTCAAAGAAGTTTCCGATGACCACCAGAGCATCAACAAGCCCGAGGTGTCTATCACAGTAGAGCCTAGGCAGATTGCACCAGAGCAACGTATGAAGGAGCAGTCGGAAGAACCTGTACATCCCGATGTCCTCGATGCATATCACTCGCTCTTTCTATGCTACTACGGCTTCCCTCCCACTATTTCCAATGCTGACTTTCCAACCGCGCTCAAGCAGTCAACGCTGCTGATTAAGATTGCTACCCTTTACACCTCCTTAAAACTTGTCAGGCCTCACATCATTGCTTCAATTCTCTCCCACGGCCGCAACTTGTACTCATCAATTGCTCAAGACGCTCCTCGCTTCCTAATCCTCGCGAACAGGCTTCAATGCGCTCCTATCTTCAAGGAAGCCCTGATTCATATCGTGGGACAAGCTCCCTTCTGGCCATGGCCCACACCGGAAGATAAAATCGATTCCACCCTAGCCGAACTCATCCATATGAAATCCGAAGATCTCAGAGGCAAGAAAGCTGAAGCCAATGACGCACTTTTCCGTAGTTGTCTCACACATTTAGGTGCCAGGGTCAGCATCAATAGTTTGAATAAGGCTACATTTGATATGTGGGTCGTGGTACAAATATGGCACGATTGGTTCTCTCAGCAGCTACACACCTGTGCCGTTCTTCGACACAATGAAGGCAGGAACGCGGAAAGAAAGATGTATCGATTGATGGCTCAGGGCGGCGAGGCTTATCTCAAAATCGACAATATTATGGCAATGGTGGAACCATACAAGGCTGTCTCGGGCGCAAAAGAATGGGGTCACTGGAACAGAAACCAGGTTGAGAAGGAAATGCAAATCATGAAAGGGTTTGCTGCAAAGACGGTGAAGGATCTAATGGCTAACGAGTTGATGGGTGATATCAGCGAAAATGGTGAGGGCGCTGTCGAATACCTTGTGTGCACCAAAATCGATGAGCGTGAGTTGCCGTGGGTTGCGATAACTGCAATCTCTGAGCATGAGAGCCAAATTTGAGGGGTCGGGAATGCCAATCAAATCCGTGGTCGGGACAATGGGTATGATGGGGATTGCTTTGCATTGCAGGAGAAATCCAATGGTAGAAAGTCATCTGTGTAAACGGGGAACTTCAACCTATGGATACTCCAACGCAATCTAGCGCCGACATATCGTTTATTTTGCAAAGCATCATTATTTTATTCTAATTATTTTCCTTTCTATTTTGCTTGATGAGAGGTTAATGGAGGGGGAATATCACTTACTTACGTTTACATGCAAACACAATCCTATCAGATACGAGCTACTTCTATCAAAGTAGATGGGCGATATATGCATGAAGAAATCCAGGGGGATAATGGACAGCTAGCAATGACAGTTTGACAGGACACATGAATGAAAATTTAATTTTCAATATTACTATGATGCTATTCCTCGATCTTAGCATAAATCATCCAGAACGTGATCTCATGAAAAGTGATATTGCCATATCAAATCATTCATCTATAAACGCCTCCAGGTTTCCACCCATATCCTTTCCTAGTATGGTAAACGCCAGTATCGCTAGACTTTTATGTAAACCCATTCAATTATGATTTTCCCCCATACTCTCATATCATCACTTTAAACTGCCGCCAAATAAATCTTGCTCCTCTTTTACTCTCTGCTCTCGCTCCATCTTCCTCTTCTTAATAATCTTCTCCTCGTCTTCCCCACCATCTTTCCCTTCCACACCTTCTCGCTTCATCCTTTGCAAGCCAACTAAATCGACCTTTTCCGGGTTTCTACATTTCTTTAATTTCTTAACTAATGCTTGAATTTCTTGTCGCTGTTCCGGACTTTGTTCTTCAGGGATTGAAGACAGGGTTTGCGCGAGTGTTTGGATGAGATTGAGAAGTTTTTGGTAGGTTGATGACGTGGTGTTTGTATCTGGATTGGAAGGATTGTAGGTTTTGAGAGCGAGATAAAAGGTTGTTAAGGGGGCGGAAGCGAGATATAGGGATGCGAACATTATTTGGGAGGGCGTGTAGTGGAAATAGGAATCGCATAATAACGCGCTTGTTTTGAGGTATCGTCGTGCCACTCCATGGCTTTCCAAGACTAGCTTTTTGCATATTGTCGGGTCGTTGCGATTCGAGTGCGGCGGGGACGGGAATTTTATTGGTGGAGATGGAGAGGAGTTCCATGATGGCTCCTTCGAGGCCGCGATAAGGGTGGCGGACGTCGAATGTGAATCGGATTCCTTGGGTGAGGAGGAATTCCGAGGAGAGGATTTCTTCTGTGGTTGTTTTGCCGATGTCGCTGGCGAAACGAGTTATGCGGAAATAATAGTTTTCGGTTTTTTGTGGAGAAAAAGAGGGCAGTTTTCAGGATAGTCGTGGGGGAGTATGTCATTAAACTGTGACTTATGTAGAAGCGCCGGATATATTGGATTGCTGTGGCCTAGAGTGGAAAGAGGGTCTTAGGATGAAACCATGACAAAGGAGAGTTGTGCATATCGCAATGCGATGGACATCTACGAAAACCCAATGCAAGAAAATCATAGGATCGATATAATCAGATAATTTCCAGGCGAAAAGAACATACCTTAACCTCTATCGGCACACCCAAATGATCCCCCAGTTGTAGCGTCTGTCTACAATAATAATCCATCAACTTCAACTCTTCATCCACCGTCAAGCAATCCACATCTCCCTCTGGCAAAGCAGCGCTAGCGGCTCTGCTATTCTCGGCTTCACTATTGTCATTCGAGGAAGCAGCGCGAGCTTCTCGGACGCGGCGAAGGGCATCCTGAACTTGAGTTGTAGCTAATGCATTTGTGCTTTCACGTAAGGCGCGTAGTGCAGAGGGCGTATAGGACCAATGTCGATACTGAGTGGAAGTTCGATAGCGGGCATCTTCGGTAGACATGGTTGGGTGGTGATGTTATTGATGGATTGAAGGTATTAACCATTCGGAGTGAGGGAGCTTGGGACTTTCGGATTTACTTTTTTCCGTTTATTGGCTGTAATTGGCCATGTATCTCTAAGATGGAGGTATGTTTCTTCTAAGAGAAGGATTGTTCTACTTGTAATATTATATGAGATATGGAGATATAAATAGAAGATGCATATGGATATATCTAACAAGCAACTTTTTGTTCTATAATATTCTTCTTCGTGAACCAATATCAAGGTGATGCCATAAAAGGAAATCCGAGCCGAGGCATCGAAATTCATCCAATAAGTATCACAAGACAAAAAACCCTCAAAGAAATTCACATCAATATATTTCGTCAATTTTTGATGGTATAACGGAAGCCAGCAGTTCTTCGCCATGAATCGTTCCATTCTTCGTGTTCAACGCATCAGTCGTGTGGCATCTCGTCGTTGCTACAGTACTGAAGTTGAGACAAATCATGAGCCCACTTCATTAGTACAAGATGAAAATTATAAAACAGTCCATAATACTCCTTCTACTCACCAAGAAAAGGCCAGACCTGCTTTCAGACGCCATTTGAAAGCTGCAACTGATAAGCTCCCTCAACGCAAACACACCAGAAATCAATTTTTCCTCGATCCTACTCATGGTCCACCTGTATTCTTACGGAAAAATGACCGGCCTCCAAGCTTCATACGGCCTCTCTTAGATGGTGGAATTTCAGCACAGAAAAAGGCAAATGAAGAGTTGATGAATGCGGCTGCTGATCTTGGTGAAGAAATTGTTCATCCAAAGTTGGACAAAGGATATCGGGAGAACTATTGTGTGCTTGACAATGACACATTTATACCGATAAATTTTGTTGATGGCACAGATTCGCTGTAAGTTTACCCATCCATACTTGTTCATTATTTCAAGAGCTGACAATTCTGTAGTCCACGTCGGTGGTTGAGGTAAGGATTAATGCGGTCTTGTATTACGAAACCTCTTGAGTAATCTACTAACGACATTTAGAGATAATTGTCGCTGTGGAAAATGTCGACGTTCTGATACTATGCAACGAGAAGTCGACATATTCTCAGTAAGTGCCTCGATATCTTTGATGGGCTACTAATTAACAAACTACAAGTCTGACCTCGAGAAACTCCCAAAATCTATTAACAAGGTCAAAAAGGAGGGACTGGAAGTCACATGTATGCATCTTACCCTCCATTCACCATCATGACTAATATCCCCTAGGGCTGGATAAAATGGACAATGATACAAAGTTAGATCATGTCACTCTTTACCCATGGGATTGGCTCCACAAGCATAGGATTTATCGCGGTGCAAATAAGTTCAAACAGCATAGACCAACGATTGTTAGAGGCGGCCGAGGAATTAATGAATCTGTGGACGGACAAATTCCAGTTATTGATACAGAGTAAGAATGTTTCTGTTGCCATATTCGAATAATATACTAAAATATTGTACAGTGGCCATGACGTTGTTCTTTGGGATTCGTCCATCGGAGAAAACCCTCCTACTGTCAACTACGATGAAGTCATGGCTAATGACACTGGTGTAGGGAAATGGACACGCATGATCGTATTTCATTACTCATTTCAACCTTTTATTAGCCATTCGCTCATTTTTCTTAGCATAACTATGGTTTTTGTTTCGTCGATGGAGTTCCGGTATGTCCTGAAAAAACTCAAGAGCTTCTCGAACGCATCGCATTTATTCGTCCCACGCATTATGGTAAGCAATATCTACGTTAACAGAATCATAGTTTCTGGCTGACGTTTCAAGGCGGTTTCTACGATTTCACATCCGATCTCACCATGAAAGACACTGCCTATACTAGTGAAGCCATTGGCCCTCACACCGACACAACCTACTTTACAGACCCCGCTGGTCTGCAAATGTTCCATCTCCTCTCCCATACCGAAGGCACTGGTGGTGAATCCCTCCTTGTCGATGGTTTTTGGGCCGCTCGCTTGCTTCGTAATCGCTACAAAGATGCTCTATCAAAAATAGCTATTCCGTGGCATGCAAGTGGAAATGATGGAATTAACATTACGCCCAACAGACCGTATCCTGTTCTCACTATGGATTCAAATCGTAAAGCGACACAGATTAGATGGAACGAGGCGGACAGAGGAACCATTCACCCGGGGTACTCGCAGATGTGGTATGAGGCGGCAAAACCATTTCATGATAGGGTTAATGATCCCAAGGAGCAATATTGGTCGCAGCTTGTACCAGGACGGGCTTTGAGTAAGTTCTGAATACCGATTGTTGGCTTTGGTGAAATTAATTCTTGTGACAACAGTTTTTGATAATTGGAGAGTTCTTCATGGAAGATCCGAATTTACAGGTAAAAGGCGTATGTGTGGCGGATATAGTAAGTTATTTTTGACCTTGATACGGCATCCATGACATGGTTCAAGATACTGATACAATATAGTTAACCGCGATGATTACATCTCAAGATATTTAAACACTAACTTCACCCGAGAAGAAATCTTGGAGAAGATATTGTGATTGCAGATACGACAGAGGTTTGTAATATCCCTTCAATTTTAGGGTAAAAAAACATAATCCAGCAATCAATGAAGGCTGGCTTAACTCAAAATACAAACGACAGGACAGATGGGTAGATGGAGAAAAGTGGGGATGTGAATGATATCACATAGAAAAATAAAGGTAGAGCGAACGATCAGATCATGCCGCAAGTCCACATACCCCTTACAATGATTCTTGAGGTATCAAGAAAAGCATATTCAAATAATGGTAGCAAGTTTCTCCTTTATTCCTCTTTCAAATTTGTAATAACACTTGACACTCTGCCCATGATTGCATGCAAGGCGTTGTCTATCTAGATATCCATTCGATACTTGTATTTCTTTCCTCTACATGCTATATACCGGAATTCTCTACCTCGGGGGAAACAGGACAACGGTTTCAAGTTCCAACCGTCAGATGCAGTGCAAGTTATTGATGATTGACTTTTTTAGATAGATAATTAAAACAATGGATTTTGCAATCATGTCACTAATTTATTGCAGCACAAGTGAAACTTTCCATTCCGAGCACACGTATACTCTTACGTCTTCTTTGGAAAGAAGCTTAAGTATCTCAACATATATATTGTCCAACATCATAATGAAAATCTGCAGCTTTTGCATGTATAATTATCAGTTCCTCTTATTACTAGGGAAGCTCTGTTGACCGGAGATTTCATAGCAATAACGTCCTTTCATTCAAAACGCATATCGGGGGAAGTCTCAAATTTATTGCGCGAATTCATCTCGTTGCGCAGAGCGTTGTGCTTGTGAGGAGATTATCACTCTCTGGTTTCTTTGTTCAACAATGCGAAAATTAAGTAGTGTTCATAAAAGTCCTCTGAAATAGCATTTATTGCTCGCTGGATTGTTGACCATTCCATGATATGGTCATACTCATACTCATACCTTCTACATAATGACAAAACCAAATGATGCATCGGGCAAATAATTTTTGTCACCCACCCCCTTTCCAATCCTCGGCAATTTGCCTCCTTCCTCATGAAATAGAATAGAACGGTCTGATTCCTCGATATACATTTTCAAATCGCAGTACCGATCATCCTGATAAGAGATACCACACAGTTTCCTCAAGACAAACTGAATTTATACCCACAGCATAATATCATGATCGATACATCGAAAACAGATGCCAACAAAAAAGCATAGATAGAAACATACGCATCAAACTCGACTTCTCACAAATTTCGATAGTTCTACAGTTTCTACTCCATGTCATACAATTCCATCTCCTTGAGTTGAATCACCCGGCCTAGTGTCTCCGTATTTAGGGTAAAAGTTCTCGCGGGTTTCTACCTGGCTTTCGCTACTGTTTATCGTTGCTGTTTGCTGACTTGTCTGTGGTTCTTCACATAATTTTCTTCTCAAATATTTCGTTTTTTGCGCAGCACACCATCGATATGCAAATCCCACATTGTCCCTGCGCTTCTTCGGTAGTTTCTTCATAGCAGCTCCAGTATTCATGTATATAAAAAGCTCTTCCCATTTCTTCGCCTTCCCTGTAAAACCGTAGTAGGATGACAAGGCAAGAGTAGTGAGGAAATACATGATACTGGGGAGTTTGATAAGTTTCGGGCTTGGGGTTTTAAGTGCCAAGTAGAGGAAAAACAAGGTCAATGCAATAGATATTGGAACTAGAACCAAATGTTTAGCAATTTGTAGATATGGATAGATGATGGAAAATGTAACATACACATGTATTCGAACTGTTCTCTAATGCTCATTTCAGAGTTACCAGATCCCGTGAATTCCTTTGCATTCATACCAAATATACTGCTCATGAAAGAGAGTGGGAGGAAAATGATGGTAATGACGGTGAAGATCATAATGGAGCGACCTTGATGTACACTCTCATCGGCACGATCTAACGCGGCAGTAGCTTCTATAATACTGGCCTGTTGTTGTTTGAGGGTGAGTAGATCCCGCAATTGCTCAGCGATCTCACGAGCACTTCCTTCAAGCTGGTGCAATTCTTTGTGATGGTTCGATATAGTGTTGATTAGATCCAATGAACGATCGATGGTTCGTTTTATCATGGGATTATTGGCCCTTGCTCGCGTGGTCCCTGTTGGCGATGTGTTACCAGAGACATTGCTATTCGAACTTGAGGAATTCTTCTTCTGAAGCTCATAGAGCATAAGGCTCAAGAGGTCTGTCATTTCATGCATAGGCTCGACTTGTCCATTTATAGTTTCTAAAGCTTTTGAGAAGATCTGGGTAACTTTCAATCTAGAAATGACAAACTCAGTAGGTGCTTTAGTGTCCTTGAAATTTGTAACAATACAGTGATTTCTATTAAATGAAAGTCTTCAATCTGACCACTACTTACTGCTCCATACAAATATGCGACATCATTCTCAACTCTTCCACAATGTCGTGCGCCTCTCGTAGCAGAAGCCCCTCTGGATTAATATTGAGATAGACGCGCGCCTTTTCTGGATTAATTTTCAGATGCTGGCCACTCAAAATCTGAAGATGACGCCAAAACAACTCGAATGCGCTGGTTTTCATTTCGGACTATTCTTCATTAGATGGTACCTGTCTCATTGTTTCAGCGTGGATATACTTACGACATAGCCAATCGCATTGGCAAATATATCCAAGACTTCAGGTCGTTCGTCGATAGGCTTTGTGCGATCAAAGAATAGCGTTGAACATTCATTCATAATCAAGAGAGCTAAATCATATATCGAATTGATCTGCCCCTGACGAATATTGTCCAGTCGAGATCGAATACATCTGTGCACACCGGAAGAGTCAGGCTTATTATGGCCCAGCCTTCGGGGAAAGCTAGTAATGATAGTATCTATATCTTTGTTAAATAAAAATGCCACTAAAATCAGGAGCTTTTTGGTCACAAAGGGAACCCACTCTCATCAAGTATATACATCCATAGTTGGTCAACCATTACTACCCTGGTGCTTCCATGGATCTTTCTTCCCTCTTTTGTTCCACGATAAACTACCTGGTCTTTGTCTCGCGGTTCTGTGTTTTTGAGCTTGAAATAGTAGGACTGATCCAATGTACGGCGTGGATGAAAGGGTGGGTCATCATTCAGGTGTCTGTGTACTAATCTGATATCTGGCTCAAGTTCCATCGCTTCGTAGACCTTTGCAACGTGCATCAAGAAGAGGCCGCAAGCTTTTCGAGCAGAGTTTTTGGCAATCAAAATCGGGTCCTCAGAGTCTTCAGAAGAATCATGGCTCATTGGGCTTTTAATTTTAATCTTACTAAGAAGACCACGAGTTATGACCCTCGGGGTTGATTCATTAGTAGGACCAGAAGCATCAGAATTGATGATATCATTGGCTTCGGTTTTATAGAGTAAGCCAAACTTATTCCTATTTTCTTTGACAAAGTCTGCAAGCTTGCCACCACCGCGTATACGATAATCATTCTGTTTCTTTTGATGCTCGGTTGTGAGCGTTTTGGTGAGATTAGCCATCTGAGATCTCTTTCGATCCATCTCCCAATGGAGGTAAGGCATCTGAAAATCTGGTCAGCGTTTACAACTAAAGTCATTTTAAAGCTTTTATACAAATAAAACAATGCTGTTGTTGATTCGATCTCGAGAGGAATGGTGGTGCCCAGTGACAACATTATTCACTTCCAGATCTGTATCTATCAGTACCTTAGGAGACTATTGCAGACAAAATGACTCGCCTTGAGAAATACATGAGCATTGAGAACGCATATGCCGAGCATGAATCGGATCACTAGGAGTACCATGCTGCTGTCCTGTCCATAACTCCCTTGAAAGAATCTTAGATGTCTGTGGCTGATTGTCGGGCGTTTCTTTGTAATGTCTTCTTATTGCCTTCTTCGCTATTTGTTAGCGCCTAGTGATGGAGTAAGAGATAAAATCTAACCTCAATCCACTGCATATTATTAGCCGGAAAATGGAAATAGCGAATCATTTCGACAGGCTCATTCTCTGTGGTATGTAGTTTCCAAGGGTCATCCCCAGGATTTGGTTCGAGTACTTCAGTAAGCGAATACTTTTTAATTTTGTATGAATCGAAGGATGGAGCTTTTTCCGAAAGACTCAAGTGGTCTTTCCTTCGGCTGAGAGTGATTTTCGAAACACTGAATCCATACCCAGAGTCATCTGGAATACTCTTCTTTGGTATAGCGCTTTCTCCGCTCAATTCCATTTCACGGGTTACGTTGACCCTGTAGCCCCAATTTATCACAGCCTGGCCCTGCCATTTTCTCTTGAGATTTGTCAATTCACTCAACAAAAGATTATTTCGTTCCTGCGCAGAAAAGACTCCTCGCAGTTCTGCAATACGATTCTCCTCCCATTGGATCTGTTGTTGGTGATCCTTTGAGAGTCCCTGTTTGAGTTTATCACGGCGGTTATAACGGCAGCGAAGAAACAGAGCAGCATAGTCTTTTCTTTTCCGCAGTTCCACTCGCAAAGGATCATCATCATCAGTATCGCTTTCATAATTAGCGCTCTCATTTGGAACGTTCAAATCTGCTGGGAGTGAGCCCGCCATGGAAACGTGTCTGATATTTAGAATTAAAACAATTTGATCCGACACAGCTGAGAACACTGAAACATAAAGCATTCAGCTTCTTGAGCCGCATCCACGTAATACCCTTAGGCTACGCAATAGGGCAGGGCTGATGGGTAACCCGCGGATTACCCGTATGCGGGGCGGATAATGCTGAAATCCAAATAGGTACTCTATACCCTATATAAATAAATAGGTAATCCGCGGATTATTTGCAAATTACTTGCTCCGTATAGGTTATTTGCAAATTATGCGATCCTTGTAAATACTTATTACCCTATAAACAAATGGGCAACTTGTAGGTTATTTGCAAATAACCTATATAAAGTGGATAAAAGGCTTCGTAGGTAACCCGTAGAGCAAATAACCCGCGGATATCTGTACAGAGCGGGTAATTTCTGCGCAGCCCTTACTGAAAGATCTCAAGAATATAAGCATAGTGTGATCAGCAGCCAAATGCCAAAAGAAGCTCAAAGCCCTGCAAGAACATTCTTAAATAAACAATGAGCATTGAGATTCCTATTCTTCCAATAAGCCATTGCTTATGTGGGAATTAAAGAAGCGGCTTATTAGGCGAGAGGCGTTTGAGGGCTATCCATGGGAAGAGCATACACTTCACCCGATAAAGTGTTAACATCGTGCAGGGTCCCGTGCTCCTGGTCACCGAATGAGTTCGCTTGTCAACGTTGCATAAGAAATGACCTCAGAACCTAAACACAAGATATGCAAATATACATATTCGTAATCAAACATAAATTAAAGATGAGAATCTTTGCGATGAGCAAGAATTATGTTGGACAAATTGTCCTACGCCTTTGAGTGACGAAAGTAGATGACGTGAAACAGCCGGAGTTAAATTAATATAAAGTATTAGGATACAAAAAAATGACCATAGTTAATACTTAAAATAGATGCGAAGGGAAGGATCTCGGAATATATCCCGAGGGCAAGGTTCATGTTAGTAACCGCAACACGAGGTTTCACGAACATAAATTCGAAATGCACTGGCCCGATATTTTGACATCAATGCAAGATGATGGATGTATTATGCGTCTTCCCGAGTTTCTTCGCTAGCGTACGGAACGGCCACTCACTGTTCATCTTGAGATATTGCTTGCTTTTAGACCAAATCAAATGTCCGTTATACACCTTCAACTATTTTATCAATCCAGTCCTTCACTTTATGTGCCATCGTTTCACTGTGATCTACGTCATTGTTAATCAACATAGCTTTTCCTATCATGGCCCAAAATTTGAAACGAAAGTGATTACTGACTAATGCAAAACCCATGGTCAATTCCCTCTTTATCAATCATCATTATTGGCTTATTAGAAGCCTTGATTGAAAAAGAAGTAGTGGAAGAGACTGGTGTCGGTATGGGCGAAGCTCGAGCAGCGATGAGCGCATCACGAGTATGAGATGCTACCCAGTGATCCTGCTTAGTCTCAGTATATATCCATACCTATGGCGCTCTTGAAATTATAGAATCTGGATCTTACATTTTCTCCAAAATAAAATATCAGTCTGGGTGGAGTTATATCGAACTGGGATTCTTCAGAATGCTCAACACCCCATATTTCCGAATCCCATTTATCTTCTGTTATGGTATTCATTTCGTCGCGTGCAAGGTGTCTATACTCCTCATCAGTACTGTCGGAATTCAAGGGCACATGATCATACAAAGCCTGCCATATTCCATTCTTACTTCTCAGGAAACTCGTGGTGACTTTAGCTGCCTCATCCGGCATACGAGTGACTTTCTTGACTAGGAAATCCAGGACAACATTTGGAGCACAGTAGAGAAGCATTTTTGCAGTAGAAGATGCTAGAACCGGAAAGTTTGGGATTGACATCAAAGGTGTGAGTTTGGTGCCTGAAGGGGAATGCGAAATATGGGTCACTGTCGGGAAAAGAAGAATACCTGATAGAATTGCGGACGGTGACTGGATGTCAGATGGCGCGATAAGCTTGGAAAGAGTTTCCAGAAGTATATATGATCCGACCTGGGAGATTAGAGCAATATTTCATGGAGATTGTGTGACTCACCGAATGCCCAATTAATATTACATTTTTATATGGTGTGGGTGGGAAATTCATCTGTTCTAAGAGACATTCATGAACAAGATCTATCTGTTGTTCTAATGAGTATGGGTTTTGGTTGCAAGAATCTGAAGGAACATCATCAGTCTCGAAACCAGCCAAAGATTGACCAAAAATATGATAGACATTCGGATCTTTGGCAGATGATGAAGAGAGAAGATTATTGAGTATTGAGAGAAAGCTCGAGCTGCAGGACAGTTAATATAAGTACAAAAATATAGTGATGCTCAAGGTACTAGTAGCCTATCAGTCCTGGATTGCCTGTGATGAAGAAGATGAGATGGTATGTGGTATTTGGAGAGTCTGAACTGGCACGGTATGAAATTCGTTGGGGCATCGTGTCCGAAACTTGATAAAAGACCAAAGAGCAACCGATATAATAGAAGGATGAATTCGCCAATCTGGAATGCTGCAAGTGTCGGAGAGAATCTGGTTTCCATGTTTCTTGATGTTGACTGAGAATTACGGTGACCAGGATTTGTAGTTCTACATGCCCCAACTAAGAATAAGTATCTAAAGTTGTAGAATAGGTCACCGTAATTTTCCGGTCATCCATAGGATAAATTCAATACGAATTGAGTTTTCGTCGCAGAAAGGTGGTTGATTTCAATTTTGACATTATGAGAGTAATTTGCTGTTTTATTGATTGTGTTTACTTCCTCGCAGCTAAAACTTGCAAGACTCTTAAAATAACTTGGGCCACGCCTAATAGAAGGCCGATCCCTCCAAACATTAAGACAAGCCAAAACGCATACCATTGTTCGGTGGATCTCTTATTCCGCCATAGTTGGCGCCATCCTTTAGGATTGTGGTGGGCTAGGAGTTCTTGTAATATAAGGATACGCCCCCGTAGATTTGGAAAGTCCTCTTGTGGGTAGTATTCTTTCTTCTGCTTGAGGTTGCGCACGCCCAGCCGATAGGATCGATTCACGCAGATTTTGGAAAGCAAAGGGTCACGGAGTTGTATGGAAAGATTCGAGAATGGATAAAGCTGTCGTCGGAATGCTCGTCGGGAATTTTTATTTTGCCCGAAGAGCAATCTGTATGAGAGGAGTACTTCGCGAAGAAGGCTGTCGAGGTCGTCTGAAGAAGGCCAATCCAGACGAGTCTGGCACGCTGGAGCAGAGCAGCTCAGGTTTATTAGCTTTAGTTTTATTTCCAGCATTCTGGTAACTGGATTTCATGTGATTCCGGACTTACATATTCAGCACACTCTGGGTTGTGATTTTACCATCGCCTGAATCTAACCCTGGCAAGCATGAGGCAGCGAAAGAAGGATATCGAAAGACATATAGGACATTTTGGCTCAAATCAAAGTCAAGATGCGACTGAATATTTTCTACTCATTCGATTCTCAGGCCTGGAAGCTTGTGAAGAAGGAACCAATTGAACTTTTCGGGCAATATTAGCTTGATTGCGTCTGTAAGCTGGCTACCCCCGATGTCTCTTTCCAAGTCTGAGACATCCCCAAACCTCCGATATGTCGGTATAATCTCTCCAAAGCCATGTAGAAATCTATAAAAACTTTTTTCTTGTTTTCATGCCTCATCTCTTGACTTGGGTGTATAATACCACAGTGTCCCGCAACGTTCCTGATCGTGAATCTATTGATATTATATGCTTGGAAAGAGGGGACCCACAGCAGAGTCTGCCAGCTCAACATCGCGAAGATTATCGAGATATGAATTTCTTCATTGCTGCCGAAATTGTTAGTTGGCAGATGCATCGAAGCGGACAAATCATAACGAAGTTTTTCGAGACTCAGCTTCGATGAGCCCGCTCCTCTTGCGAGATTCGCTATCCCCAGGAATAAACTCAAGGCCGGAGATCCATGATTAAGTCTGAGGTATAGTTGTGCGGAGTTTGATCTAGGAATCTTCTCAGCCGGCTCGTTAGGCTGGTATTGTAGAAGCCCAAGGAGAACCTTCTCTGCCTGGCATCATATCCAATATCTATAACAGCCTGCAAATAACTATCAGTGCTCGTTTGGCTTAACTCTCTTACACAGAAGATTCCAATATACCCATTGACGAGTCAATCTCAGTCGGAAAAATGCCCAGCACGGATGAGTCCGCTGGAATAAGTTCTGTCATTTAATTAATTTCAGACTACGGTATACTTTGAACAGCTGGTATTCATAATACCTTTTGTATGATGATGTTTCCGCTGGATATAATTATTTCGCAGCCTTGTCATGCGAGTGGCATGAGCGACCAGTTCTGCGCACCCTGTGGTTACGGAAGAGCTCATAATACAAATGTGCTAAGGCTTATGCTGAAGTGATGTTTCAATGCCCTTGATAAATGATATTGAATTTTACGAGTTCTAAGGTTCATACGGGGGATGTATGAGGTATTTGAAGCCCATTGAAAAAAACAAGATTAGCAGCAGGCCTGCGAAAGGCGTCGCCCAGTTCATTTGGGGACACAACGGTTTGAAATTTCTGAAGATTCTCAGTTTTATTGAAGTAGCGTGGCTCCATGGGTATAATGGTATGCGTAAAATGCACCTTGCCGTATATCTTCGAATAGGTGGCTCGAATTGATGGAGTACAGTACTGCTTGAAATGCGCTCGAAGCCGTGGATAGCGCGCGCGTGATAAGCGAACATGTATCCTCGATGTATACCCCCTTTCAAGGTTCCGAAAATTGATGTCGATGCCGCTATGAGACTCAGCAACGACATAATCTATTTCTAGACTATTTTCACAGCTATATCTAATGACACTTAAATCAATAAATGCAAAGAATAAATCTATATATATGCAAACTCTAATGCTACCATATTGCATCTCCATTTCTAAGTAAGGTCTAGTCCACTAACAGATACGAAATGGCTAACCGTGCGATCCGCCAGGTTAGATCAGTGCACAAATCAAGCACCAAGATTTGCCAATATGGCAGTCGCTGATAATAAGGGCGATCATACGAAGCCTGTAATCGGCGGTGGAGGAGAATCGGGTGGTGAAACCAATAGCGGAAACAGCAGTGGAGGAAGTAATGGATCATCGAAACTTTGAAGGGCATACTGTATTAGGGGCGCTATATATCTCCCATCTTGAGATGATGGAAGATCTGCGCGTTTGCTACAGTGCCATAAAATATAAGGCACTGTATTAAAAGAAATTGAGTCTGAATTTACAGACCATTGACATGTTTACCATGTTGATAAAAATTCATTAAAGCACCTTTGAACCATGTGGTATTAGTGAGAGTGCTCGGCAAAATTCATAACTACTAACATCCCCATCAACATGGGTGCTGCCTCGAACAGTTTACCAGAGGACAAAGGCTACAAGTTGTTCGTAAGCCTTCTCATTGGTATCAAAGACACAGTCCAGGCCATTTGTCCTAGCTAATACGATATCACGTGCTAACATGGCTTTTTTAAGATGACCTTCGGCCTCTTTATATCTACTTAGCTTTCCATATGCGACGTACGTCCGAAAGTGTGCTAATGCTGAGTATCCTTCCCCAAGGCGCAGGCTAGATGCACTGAAGATACCCTCCTGCAAGACTTTGCCAAAAGTGAAAAAAGTCAGTGGGTGAACCGGCAGCGTTGTATAAGTCTCATTCCATCCTCCTTTAATGTTGAGGAGAAGATAATTGACTTCAATCTAAAGTATGTAAATGTGAATCGGAGTGAAAAAGGAGAGGAGAGGATAAGGAGACGACAAGGTTAAGAGTGGATCAGGATGAGAGTTTTGAAATTCTGTATATGTGAGGGTGTTTGTATCATGAGAGCTAGCTTACAATGCAGCTGTTGGCTGATTCAATTTAAGTAGAAGATTACCAACTCTACAGAGCGAATTGAATGTTTTGAATGACCCCCAAACTTGCCTCTTCGAAACTCTAACACCTTCATCGCTAAACTCAGCGAATCTTCGATACGGCTTTGCTGTTCTCTGATCATGCTTAAGACTTGCAAACCACTAAGCCAGTTAGCATAGGTCCAGCTGATATGTACTATATATAAAGATGTTAGAACTCTTACCTCGCACCACGAGGTCTATCGTCATTCAGTAAATCATCCTCTGTTATATTTTCGATTCCTGGTACCTTTCTGTACATGCTCTCGGCCTCATTGGGCTTACCCATTCGTACCAGTAGAGCTGCCAAATTAAAGTAAGAATTGTCCAGCCGCTCGTAACGTATGCGCTTGCGAAACTTAAGGGCTCTGGTATGGTACTCCATGGCGGGATCAATCTTTCCCATTTCCATGTAGGCAACACCAACATTGATCATGCTAGCGGCGATTCTCCAATTATCAGGATCAGTGTATAAAGTTTCTCTCATCCTAAATCCCTCTAGAAGTTAGTCTATAGCCGCCGAAGAATTTCCCAAATCCACCTCAATTAGACCTTTGATATTAAGGACCGCCGCACACTGCAAAGTCTCACGAATTGAGTGTTTTGAGGCAAGTGAGATACAAGTATCGATCATCCCAGTGCTATCGGCGTACTCCTCACTTTCATAAAGATACCTAGGTAGCGGGTTTAGCGGGTTTAGCGAGATTTTCTTCCTATGTAGTGATGAGATGAACCTACCAAGAACATCGGAGCAGCAACGATATAAAAGGGCTGACCGTCTTTACTCCCAGACTCTCACCGGCAAGATAATTGCTAAGATAAAGGACATGAGGAAGGCATCGTCGGCATAGATCCCACTTGGAATAAGTGTAGCCGTCAGTTCCACCAGCCCAGGCAGCAGGAAATACTTTAATCATAATTTGATACTATCCTCAAGGTATCTTATCTTATCTTCATCTTTCAAATCGGTTAAGACGGCAGTCTGTCCAAGTCTATGCAGAGAAAGGTTGCGAGCAAAAGGGTCCTTGCTCAATAGTGCACACCTGAACAATGGCTCCTGTGCATCGGGGAAACTGGATACAATTAAATACATCCTATCATTTGAGATTATCATGGAAAGTTACTCGAAATAATCATGCGTAAACTCAAATTGAGGGGCTTCCTGAGATGAGACGAGATGCCCTGTACCCTCGACCAACATAGTCTCACTTATTTCGTCGGGGTCAAAAAACGAAATTAATCTTAATAGCGCAGTAGAATTTTTAGGAAGCTTTTCTAGCGACAGGCTCCAGATTGTAGCAATCGTCTCAGAATAGTCGAATGCGCTCACCTTTTGAGCGTGTATTCTTTTCTTGTGCTTTTTGTACTGTCTCAAGAAGTCGGCGAGAGACAAACGACGCTGCTTAATATAGCCTTTGTTCCATTTAGGTCAGCTTATGTAACTTGAGAAATTTCTTGCACGGTGTGCTATTCAATTTCAAGATTTTTTGACATCTGGAGTCTGCATCATGAAGAAAATCATGCGACGGTAATTAAAACATCCAAAAGACAGAAATGCAAGAGAAACAATCTACTCACTTCCTATCTAATTGAGAGCTAGTGGAAAGCCACCCAAGATTTGTGCAATTTCAGATGTCATCGCTAGATTCTCTCCGCTTTCAAATTCTTGGCCTAGAATCTTGAAGAATACAATAATGCTCTGACCTGGATCTAAAGAAGGGGTGTGGATCCCATGAGATGCTGGGTGTAAGCCTGTTCCAGGATCACGAGTGGTTATCAGAATTGATCTAGAGGCTGCTCCTGGCTAGCCTTTCTCAAGTATCTCAAGATCGTCTGCATTGTCAAAATTTAAAAGCCAGGAGCATCCTATATTGGTCAGCTTTGCCGTATCAGGAGTACGGGGACTTGGAGACACCTATACTTATATCTAATAGCCAACGCTTTGTCATCGTCATTGCCCCTGTGGCATCCACATGCTCTGATCCTTTGGAGGTCAATCCAAGATGAAGACTTACTTCAAGGAAACTTTCCACCATCTTTGAATGTTTATCGGCAGATATCCAAATAACAGCATCGAACTTTTCCCTTGAACGGCAAGCGTATTGAAGAGATATTTGCGTCTTTCCAGCACCGCCCATGCCATGCAATCCGAGGCTTCGAATGCTAGGGCTTTGTAAAGAAGTAGGAGGATCGAGCTTTATGGCAACTTGGTGGAGGAGCTCGTCTCGGACTAGGAGTCGTTAATTTGCGGTGCCAGGTACGTGGAAACATGGAAGGTTTTCCCGTCTTGCGAGTGTCAAGATCCTGCACCATGAGCCTTAGTAATGCACTTGTTGATGAAAATATCATTGTACAACTAGACCCAGAGCTATAGAGTAGTAAGATAGTATATGTATTGAAAGCTACAACCTATTTATAATAGCTATCTGAGCTTACTTAGCTCTATTAGACATTTGTGTGTCATGACAAATGAGGCGAACATATTTCACGACAATGAAGGGGGTCAATGAAGATGATGTACATACATTAAGTTTAGTCATTAGCCCATGTGCTAGCTTTTGTTCTCTTGGATTTCGCATCGAAGCTAAGCTTTCTGATTCTAACTTGACATCGTTTGAGTGGCGTTCAATACGTTCTAAGCTTTGCTTAAACTTGAAATCTAATTTTATCCAGGACCGTCTTATTTCTTGTTCTGAGGTATTGTCAGTAGTATGCTTCAAGCAAAGATCGATCAAATTAACCATACTCATGTAATTTGAAATGCTCAAGAATGTGAGCCAGTATGTATATCAATTCTTCAAATACCTCTATTAAAGAATTTTCCAGATTCGCATTTGGCGGGCGGTTGTCAATAATTGTGTCAATGCTGGGAAGTTTTAATATCAAGGTTTGAAACATTGAGCCAACATCCCCAAGCAGCTCTGGACTACAAGAATTAGCAGCCTAATCGAATATATGATTAACACTATTAGTAATTGCTATTATGAAAATATTCGAAGCGGCACAACTTCGCCTAATATAATTGATCGAGATTATCCAAGATAGAGTTGTTACACTCACTGTCAGGACTTGAAAAATACTACCCCAAGCTAAGGCAGTAACACTAGCTTCTAAGCCCACAATACCAATGAGAGAAGAATGAAAACTTTCCAGGTACAAAAGGCTTGATTCTGAAGTTGTCAGAATTCCGGTCAGATAGTCGCGAGTAAGATTCTTGGGTTTTAGTTCCAAATGCCTGAGAAGGCATAGTAGAGACTTTATTCGTAGAATATCATCAAGAATTTTGTCGTTATCAATGTGCAGAATCTCTTCGTAATAGTGAGTAAATCGTCGCTCATATGACTGTCGGACTTGATTGCTACTTGGGCCCGTCTTTGGCCAGAATATCCTATGAATATATTAGCATACGCGTTAATACGCAAGCATTCAAATTCTGAATTGTGTGAACTGACATCAAAAATTCTGAAGCTGAGTCCGTGGCGGTCATCTTGCCCACATTGATGATTGTTCAAGAGATCTTTGAGGGCGTAAGAGAAAGCATATTGGTTATCATGAGAAAGGAATTACCGTTAGACATCACTGGAGACTACAAGCGGGGTAGTTGCACAACCTGCTTCATACTCGAGTTCAATATGTAACGTGACAAAAATCGATTGGATGTGTTCCGGGGTATACGCACATTTCGGCATTCGCCAACCAATATATGGCATTTATAAATACACTAGTTCATAAACGAATGCTAGTATGTCAACAAGTGCCTTCCATTTTCGTATAAATTACAGTATTTGTAAATACAATACGTTTATCAAAACACAAGTTTGTTTACAAAAAAACTACATTGATTTTTTATAAGATTAATTCGTTAAAATAACTGTTTTTGGTGTATATGAGTCGCGGAATAGGGGGTGGCGAGATATGGGATAGGGGATTTAATTATTAATTTAGTATAAAGTTTGATGACTAATAGGTGTAAAAACTCATACCATTCCTTATATAGAATTTGTTTAAGTTTTTAATAGAACATGTTAGGAAAAGAATTATATGACTTGTGAGAAGGCTATACGAACAATATATGCTAATCATGTTGAATGCACTAGCTCCTAAAGAACAATTAGAAATTCCTCTATTCCATCGATTTTATAGAGATGCAATTCACAAAGGCACCGCCCTAATGTAAGAACCGGCAAACTAAAGTGCTCCCTATATGCACATACGCCTTCTAAGGACAGCAGCTATACTTAAAGATCTGCTACACTTAAAAGGTAAGCTAGCAAAATAAATATGTAGGATTTAGAAGAGAGCGAGCAGGGACGCTCCTCCAAATGGAGGGAGGAGGACTGCAGGAGTAGCGGGAAACGGCACTGTCTAGGTGTAGGGACTGAAGGACGGGGCGCTAGGAGTACCATCAAGTATAGCAACAGGCTATGCACGGAGGCGCGCGGGAGGCCCTGCCTCCGTCGCGGGCCCGTCGCCAATACCCTTCGGGAGGTCAGAACTAGCCATTCTATACGAGACGTTAAACTGTATATAAATATAAATAAAAAAAAATAAATATAGAGATGCAATGATGATTACAATAATAGAGATTCAAGTACTTATAACTTTAACCCACTAAGTTAATACCAAACTTATAAAATTACTTCATTATAATTATACCAAACACACAAATTAATCAAAAATGTGAAATTCCTATATTGTAGCATCATTCGCGAAAACATAATTAAACAGCAATGCAAAAGTCAACGCACAAGTAAGCAAACTAGTCAAAGAATTGTAAGATAATCATCTAATCACCAGCTAGAAATCTACCATCCCCATCCTATCTCACTCCACACAAGAAGCCTTCAACCTAAGCCCCAAACCCAAAACCAAAATTCACGATTCAAATTTGTCGGGATAATCACGTGACGCGCTAGGCTTCGCGCTAAACGCTTCGGCATTCTATATAGTCGTTGATCATAGCTTTTAGATAGTGATCCTTTAAAGCAATAACAACGTATTTTATGATATACCCATTATTGACTTTCATCTGCACCAAGCTAAACCAACAAAATTCTTACAACTCCAGTCTTCCTTTCCTGCCGCGGAATGAGGCCAGGATATGAAAGGCGCGGGTAACTATTTTGGCAATTCGATATATCAAACAATACAACACGAAGCTAGGTGAACAAAAAAAAAGGATCAAGGAAAATAGGAGATCTAGTTATAAGAAGCGGATTGAACAAGCGAGTTGAACAAACGAGTTGAACAAGCGAAACCGCAAACTTGTGATGAAAGTGTGTATTATGAAATGAATATATTAACAATTATTTATCCGGTATTCACTACCTATTCGTTAAACTTCTCGCTAATGCTCACCGATTCAGTACTTTTTTTGTCAAGCCCCTTGCTAAAGCCTCATCAATTCACCACTTATTCGTTTAAAACCCCTCGCTAAAAAACTACCCCTAAGGCGCAACCCCACAAGATTTCCCCGCCCCACCATCGAAATATTATCCAACAACAGATCCACCAGCGAACGACTAGTAGCACCACAACTAAATGCGAATTTAAGAGTGTCTGTCTGAGACGTTGCGACTACGCTTGCGGTGCGCTGGACGTATGATGTTCTGTATGTAGCAATATTGCTATACGAAAATAGTCAAAGTGTCCACCACTGTTCCGCCTATGGAAGCGGTCAATACGCATGTAGATGTGGGCAGGGAGATTGCTCCCATGATGCGCATGTAGTAGGTGAGAGTATAGGGCTGGTTGGGGACTAATGTGGATAGCGATTGGCTTATGCTTCCGGTACTTCCGACATTGCCGTAAATGACACTAGGGGGTGTAAGTTTTGTTTCCAGTGATAATTGTGGGGGTGTGAAGAGGAGGAGTAACTTACGCGAATTCGGTGCCGGAGTACGATGGGAACGCATTATTGTTAGAAGATTGGACGTAAGCTGCGGAACTGAGGGTCCACGGAGTTTGATAGAAGACCCAGATGTTGCGGTTTCAAAATCCCCATTGACGACTGCCTGTGTAGGAATTGGTGTGCACGCTGCAGTGGATGTAACAATTTTAGATTGTTCAGGCACTATTATTGTTGTCGTCACAGAGGTTTCGGCAGCTTGGATGGAGAGACAACTGCAAGCTGATGATTGTTGATCCATATTGTATGTAGAGGTAAATGGATATGGATCCGATTCTGTACTTCTCTTGAATACCGTTACACTTGCGGGGGCGACTGTAGAGGTTTCTAGTGGTATAAGCGGTCTGTGTGATGAATTTGTAACCACCATCTACGAAAGTAGGCTGAATAGATAGAAGGCTACTGCAGTAAGAGGTTACTGGAGTTCCAGATGCGGCAAATAACAAAGCTGCCGCGTCTGTGCTACAAAATGCAGTCACAGAAGGGAGGGAGGAGCTAGATATTGTTGGAAAGGCACTTGTGATCGAGGTCTTACTAATGGTCTCTGGCAATTCTGAAGAGCTCTTGACTATCTCGAGACTAGAATTGCTGGTTGGGAAGACACTAGGGGTAGTAAAGTTTATTGGAATTGGATTTCCAGTACCGAGGGCAACATGTGAGGTAGTGGAGTATACTGGGACTCGAATTCCAGTTCCCGAAGGAATATATGAAGTAGTAGAATTTGCAGGAATTGAATATCCCGTTGCCGCAAAAAGCCACCAACCTTGTAGAATTAGGCATCAAATACGCTGTTGAAGATGCCAATAGTCCAGTTCCTGTAGAAAGTTGCAAACGTGTTGGGTTTGCCAGTGGATAGGGAGGTGAATATGCAGTTTCTTGGGAAGCTTTGAGACGGTAGAATTATTCAGCGGATATCCAGTTCCTAACGGAGCGTGTGGAAAGATGGAATTCCTCCAGGGATATCCAGTCCCCAAAGGATTCTGAGGAACAGGAGAATTTCTCAAGGGCTTTCCGGTTCCCAGCGGAGCATGGGGGAGTGTAGAGTTGCTGATTGGGTAGCTAGCCGAGGGGGAATATGCCGTTCCCGACGCAGATGCAAGAAAGACACTCCACTTGCGGTAGGTACGTATGACGAAGTAGAATTTGCGAATGGATAGGGCCGTGTAGCCTGTGGGCCCTTTATGCATCCTGTGCGGGAATGGCGAGGTTTGTGTCTGTTGAACTCGCCGAAGGGCTACTGAATGCAGGTATGATTTGGTGAGGAGGATACGACTTTGTGGCGGGCAAAATGGTTGTATCAACTACAGTACCAGTAACAGTGAGAGTTTTTCCACTGTCTATGTATGTGATAGTCGAGAGGATGTATACAGTTGAGGTTGTATATTCGATGGCGGGATGTGGGGTCGGAGCTATTGTCTCTATAACAGGCCAAACAGTTGTATAATCCACCACCGTTTTTGTGACTGTCCGCCCAAGAGTCGTATAGGTAGAAAACTTGTTAGGCAGTTGATGTCTCATTTTGGGTTATGTACGCACTTGCAGACTCTCCTAGCACCTGAGAATTTGGAGTAGACCTCCAGTGACGGCGTATACTGTCGTGTAGTCCACAATAGTTTTTGTGACCACATCTCCACCGACATCTGTGTACGTGGATAAAGTGTGCACCGCTGATGTGGTATATTCAACTGGCACCGTTTTGCTGCGGGTCTGGAATTCGAGTAACTACTTGAGTAGTAGGATAAACGGTAGTAGTATTGACCACAGACAAGGTCTTAGTAACCACTTGTCCACTCACACGTGTAGTATACGTTGATAGGACATACATAGTCGAGGTAGTGTATTCGATCACCGATTGGGGAATGATTGGGGGTAAACGAAGGTGAGCCGGTCATTACGACCGGTAAATGATCCGGGACGGCAGTTGTTTCATGGGAAAGAATTTCCGTCGCGGAGACCGAAGAGCCGGCGGATCCTAGGATGTATGACGAATTTGTGGAAGCAGCGGGCTTTGATGTAGGCTGAGCCTCAATCAAGCATGAGCAAGCAGAAGAAATACCAGATGTTGAAGCTGCAGCAGGAACATATGGTGGAAGGCTGATGCCATCATCTTCAAGATATTCTCTACAAAACTGAGGACCAGAAGTAGTTTGGTTCCTTAATACTTCAAGGGAATCATCCTGTTTCTTAATCAGCTAGACTGCAGACACGTTGAAGCTTGCTAACATACTAATACACAATATTTAATTTGAGGGGCACAAGAGGGAGAGTTTTCGGAAATAGCAAAACGTGCTAAAAAGATGATTGAAAAACAAGCGAATGACTTCATCTTGACAACTGGAATGGATTGTAGGTAAAACGCCAGTGAACAAGTAAAAGGAACGTAAGAAGTGCAAAGCACCAACTATATATTATACCTCATTATACAATCACGTTGTCCAAACTATTGAACCGTTTTCTAGCACCGCGCCTACTCGGCCAGTTCGCTGAACAGCGCCCCCATCTTGTCGACGCCTCTTTTCACGATTTTTTGAAGAACTGGACCCTCATGGACTCGGAGGATCCGATGGAATGGATATATCTGGTATTTACTACGTTAGTGGAGGGCATTGAATAGTTTCTAATCTGGTACTTGCATTGGTACATAGAACTCAGCCGAGGGATATAAATTTGAGATTGATAAACACACAATCGACTTAAGTCTGAAGTGCTTCAAAGCCTTAATATTACCAGAGTAGAAACTAAGCTATTGAGCTATTACCGGTTTGGTCTAATTTCGTCCCGATCGCCCCTGAAATATGATCCCCACTTTTTGATTTTAGGCCTTCAGCTGGACCGCTAAATATCTTCCACTAGGCGATATACAGATATGGTACGCGAAAATCATAGGCCATTTTTCTTCATTATACCTATAGGCTTCTCCTTCAAGTTCAAATGGCGATTACTTATGGTGAACAAAGGATAGAGCTCTAGCCTTGCAGCCAAATTACACGAAGGATTTGGCCTGTACACTACGCGGGACAGTGCATCAAAATGTCAGCCACCAGAAAAATTTGTTGGCTCCCGAAATTAGATATATTACCAGATAGGTTGGTAAATCCGTGTGACTTTGACCTGAACACGGAATGAACGGGTTTGATTCATTTAAGAATCGTCAAGGACTTCGGCCAAAGTGAATGGAGGAATAATGCGGGAGGTACTTGTACTCGTAAATAAAATCATCGGTCATAAAATCATATTCCCCGGGTTGTAAAGTTCTCCATGGGAAAACTTATCTTATCGATCAATTGATGAGAATCCTTGACAAGCATTCACGTGGCACTGACAGCAAACAACCTTGCCTTACAGTAACAATCCTCAAGCACTGATCAAAAAACTGATCGTACACAGAATGAACAGGCCCAAGATCGAACCAAGGATCGAGCATATGCTCCTCCATGAAGATCATCAACCTCGCTCTCTCTCCCTCTCCCTCTCCCTCTCTTTTGCTCTCTCTCGTTTCAATCTGACGCATCTTTTCTACCAGCAAGAAATGTGGCAATGCTCATTGACTACCTAGGTAGATAGAGATCAACTCTATGATGGTGTTTATTTCGGACACCTCGCAACATATGATCGATGTTGCGATTGCGAAATGAAGCGTAGAAAAATAAGTAAATCTTAGTGAAGTCCCGCACTTTCAAGACGCGAAGGATGATGACTTGCCATGATGTTGTCTGAATTTGTCATTAGTTACTTGCTTCTCTCTCTCTTTTTCTCTCATGATTGTTTTTCCTGCCTTCACGGATGATCTCATGAGAGTCTCGTGACCTTAGATAATAAATAAATTTGTTGCATATCTGGTTTTATTATTCTGGAATTATCTAGAATCATTTATCCAACCTCCAAAATCGGCCCCAAAAATCTCTAATTCTGCTACAGTACCTGATGCATTAAGAGATTGATTACTTAATCAGTCAATTCATTCATTCATTCATTGGTTCGTTAACATCTAATATCCATATTCAAAAACAAATCAAGCGGATTAGATCTCATTTGGTATAAATATATATTTATATAACTATAAATATAAATATAAATAAAATATCAAAAAACAACCTGGAACCTTGGAATATATATAATTTATGAATTAGGAAAGTTCGAAATCGCTTCCTCAATTCGTGTATTTGTCTATTGGTATATCTATTTCTACATTACATTACTCGCAGAGAGTCCAAAACCTATCCATACATACATATACTTCGTACATCAAAAGGTAATCAATCCCCTTGTATTATCTAATAACCATCCTTTGGAACATCCTTCTTATTCTTACAAACACCATCAAAATCACCATATTTCTCTATCCCCTTATTCACAATCTCCACAAACTGATCAAAGCCACAGCTTGCCCCCGGGCCTCCCTGGCATTCTGGAATTGGTCTTGGCGCCGTATTCGCAATGATTCTCACAAATTCTTCTACATCTCCTTCATCGCTAGCATCGCCTTTCAGCCCTTTACATGTAAGCTTTTCAATCCCTACATGGCCCAAAAAGGGGATGAGTTCGGACATTTTCCATGATCGAGACCAGTTTATACGATCTGTGGGGAACTCCTCCGCGAATGCATTGGAGGAATTGAAGAGGCCGAGAGCAGTGGCAATAAAAGGGGGAACTTCACGATGAGTGAAGGATATGAAGAATCTTTGACCGTCGTCGTCGTCAGGGATTTTATCCTCCGGCGATTCAGAATGTTGAGGTGCATGGAATTGGAAAATAATTGCGCCGTGGTGTTTAACCAAGGGAATCCAAGGTAGGGTGAAAGGGGGTTTCCATGGCCCACCATGCGAGAATACTTCATATCCCAGGCATATTCATAAGCCATCCATTCATAATCCGTGAAGACATTACAGATTTTAGATACTTTTCCCGTGATGGCAGATTCGTACCCGCACATCTGTTGTAGACCCATTATATCGTAATTCCCGAGTTCTACTGGCGAGTACCGCTGGAGTCTTGCGATGACTGGCGGGGCATATTTCGCGAGAAAAGTTTGTTGTTCCTCGTTTCCGGGCTTTTTGGTGAATGCATCGCAAGCTTTATGGGGAACCTGGGAATGAAAGGAAGAACGATTTGTCCCAATCTCGACAATCTCGATCTCCTGTGGAAAGACCTTGCCGAATGCTTGGGCTGTGTCCTGTGTCCTTGATTTTTTATCCGCATAAATTCGTTTCGTTGTAGGGACCAATTCAGGGTATCTTGATAGTAAATGCTTGCCAACTTTGTTTGAGTCTATGATTCCCTGAGGGGTAATCTGTTTCCATTTGATTTTCTGGATCATCAATAGGACTTTGCCATTTCTCAAAGAACGCGAGTGGGCCCTTCCATCCTTTTCTTTTCTCCCCAGACGTTTTTGTATATGTGCTATCTAATTTCTTCAGAAATGGTTCGATATAGGTTTCGTAATCATCGTCGTTTGCATAGATTGCTGCATGCCTGACAAGATAGGAAGCAGCTGTAACTTCGCAAAGACGTGGTGCCCTATGATCGAGTCCTGAACCAATTGCATCGAAATATGGGCTTATGCCAGGTAGATGAAGGAGAGGGTCGAATTTGTAGTCTTGGCTATGAGAATTCGCGGCATAATCCTGTGACATGCGAAGTGGAATTTGGGATGATGAGACGATTGGAGCGGCTATTAAGGCCACGGCCAACACATTTTGTAACATTATCAAATGATAGGAATCGATTCAAAAGTATGCAAAGATATCTCAAACCTTCTGTATACTTTTCTTCAATTGAACTCTTTGATATTGACAAGGAACATTTTTATGGGTGAGGAGAATCGAGCATGACATCATTATTGATTGGTTCGGGCCCTTTGTTTCCCGCTTTCCAAGGTAATTAGTGCGAACTAGAGGCTCGGCATTGGAAAGCTAGTTCGGTTAGCCTGGCTAGTCACTTTGTCTGATGCATTACCAGAGATTAAATATGAGGGAGTTAAGAGAATCTAACATTTAAACCTTAAGAGAAAGTTTGATAAACAAGGGAAAGGATACCAAAGATATCATACTAATCTAGGGAAGCTTGCAATATGTGCTGATACTGTATGATTTGGCCAGGTTTATAAAAGAGCTGTTAGGGGATCATTGTCTTTCATCTCAAGCGAATATGAAGAGGGCAGAAACTTATCAACCTGCTTTTACTGATACGAGATCAATACATATTGTGGTTTCTTGTCTGTGAATACCTTCATTGTTGTACCTCTCATATTTCGAACATCGTAAGAATGGCTTCTCCTTCGCAGCTTATTGTGCTTTCAAATACCATATCAGAATGCACTGCCATTGTCAATGAATATTTCTTATCACACAACCTCCCGATGCCATCATTTGATATTTCTGGTCCTCCTCGAGTAGTCATTCCGTCTCACGAGAAGCAGGTTGCTGCGGCATATGCACAGGTCCTAAGAGCAACCATAGAGCTACATAACCTCATGCTGGGACCTACAGCAATATTAATGGGTTCATCGGTTCGTGAAAATTCACAGTTAAATGTTAATTCTTCGATGAGCTGAAAGCAAGTAGGTGATGGATAGCATGAGTTTGCATTTCATATATGCATATGATATGGCCAACGCTTTCCCGGTAAATGAAGAGGCGACTTATGAGCAGATATCTGAACAATGTGGTTTGAACGTGATTGATACTCGCAGAGTATTGGGATATGCAATGACAAATCAAATCTTTAAAGAGGTTCAACCTGGAGTAGTAGCTCATACTGCAGCGTCTAAACTTCTGGCCTCCAATCCTTTGATAAAGGACTATGTTGGCATTGTGAGCGAGGAAAGGTTCCAGGCTGCTGCACATGTAACGTACCTACTTGCACGTGGTACTTCTGAGCTCATACACTAATTGTGTTTTAGACTGTCGAAGCACTGCAGACATATGGAATTGCGAAAGAGCCCAATGAAACTGTGAGAACATCATGACCTCTTCAATTTCAGACTTAGAATATATCACGCTACTTTTTTGGGTATATTCTCCATACTATACAATACGCTCACTCACATATATGATGCAATAGGGATATAGTATCGGCCATCGAACCACCAAAGGCCTTTACGAAGATTTCACTGCTCATCCATCCCGAGGGAAGCGTTTTGCCAATGCAATGAACGCCATTAATTCTGGAAATGACCCGTCCTCATTATTTGAAACCTACGACTGGAGAAGTCTCGGGTCAGCGACCATGGTTGATGTTGGCGGAGGATATGGATATATCAGCATCAACCTAGCAACCAAGTTCCCTTCTTTGAAATTTATTGTACAAGAAGTTGCAGGTACAGTCGCAGACGGTCCAGCTAATGTGCCAGCTGAGGTTTCAGATCGCGTGTCTTTTATGGTATATGACATGCTGACTCCACAGACTCTCCGAAACATCGATGTGCTATTCTTCCGCGCTATATTTCATAACTGGACAGATCATTATTGCATTAAGATCTTGAGGAATCAGATACCCGCTTTGAAGAAAGGGTCAAGATTGATTATTGTGGAACCATTATTGGTGGAGTCTGGACAGCTTCCCTGGCATGAGGAGAAAAGATTGCGGTGAGTTGAATCCTCCATATTCAAGATGAGATTACTGATAGATGCGACGGTAGAGTGATGAACTTGAACATGCTTTCGTTCTTTGGCTCTCGTGAGAAATCCATCGATGATTGGAGAGAGCTATTCCATGAGGCAGATGAGCGGTTCAAAGTTGAGAGTGCTGTCAGGCTAGGAGGTACACTGACTTATATCATGGAGGTCCTATGGACAGGAGATTGATTCTCACTGTGGTTTTATTGTTCAAACAATTTTAACCATGAGATAAATGATGTAGCCTGGCGTCTGTTTTGAGTCGATTATCGTGTGTATCTTTTTGTCGGTCCTCCGCAAACCCTAAACCAAATATTATTCCAACCAAAAAAATTCTATCATACCAATCTCGCAAAGTCACTAAGTAGTCATGAAAACATATATATCTGACTATTGGTTCAGGCCACCAAAATAGGACTGTAGGTCCTACCCCTTTCTTTCGGGTTGCTTGTTAGATACAAGGGAATAGAGCTTGACCTCTCATCATCCATCCTAAAATAAATTTTGCCCATGGAAGGAGGCAACAATATAACGGACATGCTACGAATACTCTCTCCACTTAACAATCTGAGATGACAATACTTATCTACAATTCTGGTAAACACTTGATTGCCCAGCTTTGTTAGGCACAGGGTCAACCTTATGGCGAGAAGATTGATATTTGCCGGCCAGGGAATTATATGAAGAATTGATTTGAAGTTGTGCAAATTTATGAATTCACAGATTCTATCTGTTTTTCTTACAGAAATATAGCATCAGTAATGCCTTTGTCAAATTGCTGATGCCACGCTATCCATTCGATCATACATGAAATTTGGATAGCGGCCATTCAAGTTGTTGCTCTGGCCTTTGGATTTCCAACATTTCCAACATACTTTTTCTCTCTAGACATCAATCTTTTACCGACGTCTACTCACTCATCTCAGCTTTGGTAAAGAACTTTTGTACTCTCCTCAACAGTATGTTCCCAGCCACAATATACACATTTCCTACAATCAGGTCTCAGCATCTTCCATTCTCCACAAGACCGGCACCTTCGAGCCAAAATATCTCTCTCTATTTTGTCCGCTACAAAATTGAGATCATCATCATACCAGCGTAACAGTCCCGCCCATCTTCCTCTGTACTTTTCAGAAGACATCGCCAGCTTCAAGTGCTCTGCCGAGAGACGTTTTTACAGCGTCGATGGTCATCGGTGATAACTTAGCATCCGGTGGTCCATCGAGCATTTGCATGGCCAATTTGCTGAAAGCAATAAACGCCTCTTGATTCGATCCCCAATCCCAAGTTGTCAAAAGCTCGTGCACATTTTGCAGATTTAGGTTGCTCGCATTTTGGAATTTCTCGTTGCCCGTCCCGCATAAATACTGCCAGATTGGTCCTAGTGGTCCAAGTTCAGGAGATCTCATACAGACGTAATTGAAGACGTTCATGCGTTGGAGATTCGGAATACGGTCCTTGCAAAATTGTTCATATCTTTGTAATAAATCCTTCTTGGAAGATGTATTTTTGGTTGAAAGATAATCATTTGTCATCTCAGCCGCGTAAATACTTGTACTCATGTTGGCATTGATACCTGGAGAGTACAACGGGTTGGTAAAACTTGTTGCGTCACCAATGGCCAGCCAATCTTTTCCAGTCACTCGTGGCGCACGGAACGCAAGACCTTTGCGGACAAACCATGTAGTTCCTGAACCATACAGATCTTGGATGAGCTTGTGCTTTTGCATTAATTCAGATACTTTTTGATAACGGGATACAATCCAGTTGAACTTCTGTTCCACTTCATTGCTTCCGTAGCTGGAAATATCTTCTGGATAGACAACATCTGAACGAAGAGCAAAACCAATGCTGAAAACCCAGCGAAACTTGACTTGGAATCTATTAATCAGTTCAGGGACCGAAGGATAAGAATCTGCTGGTACCTTAGCAGCGTTGAGATCTAGTAAGTGGTTTATCATGGCCGTAAGATTGGGAATCGAACTACCCTCGCAAGAAGGAAGTTTGATGACCCAAGCCCATCTTAAAACCACCAATTAGCGTATGCTAATGAATAAATCTGGGAACTTACCCCTCAGGGAGACATATATGGTTTGTGTTTATGCTCTCATAATGTCTCAAGGGAACATCAGCCTCATCGCCTGGACATTGAAAATACGCCCAATATGCATTTGTGTTAAGTCCTTCCATGCGCTCTATACGTTCTTCTGTTGAGATAAAGCGATGAAAACGACCAGTTGCATCAACAACAAGCCGAGCTTCTATTGATTCCTCCATCATTGTCTCAGAGTCTAGTAATTCAATAGATATGCCACTACTCTCTGACATATCGGCTTTCTTCTTAACAACAACTTCTTTTCCATGCAAAACATTTATTCCTAAGCGCTAGGCATAGAGCGTAAGCATCAGTTCGCTAACTTTCCTTTCGACTTGAAGGGTGGGTACAAAGTCTGCTGGAGGCCCATTGGCAATGAATTGCGTGTAGTTCTCTGGGTCGCCTTCAGGAGAGAAGTAGAAAAACGCTAGACCGTCTTTTGGTCCAAAGAGACGTGAAAGCATTGGAGAATCAATGCCAACTGTCTTGAGCCGAAGTCCAAACACCGTTAATGTCGATTCTCCAATTTTATAGCTTGGAGTGAGTGACTTTTCGAGGATAGTCATAGTTCTAGTATTTCCTGCCATCAAAAATCAGCAAGTGTATGATGAGGAGTAACGTTCTTTGATTGATAATTTTATCACAGCGAAGGTTTTCACCCGCTAATAGGCGCCTTTTGAGAAAGGCCTATTCTTTGGGCATTTTATACCAGCTGTATCGCACGTGTAGCGGTGCACAAATATTAGATCATACGTACTTCCATCGTCCTTGAGTTCCAGACTCTTTGCATGAATAGCATAGATTAAGGCATGTATTCCTCCGCCAACAACAACTACATCTGAATTATCGGGAAGCTTGTTCCCACACGAGTCAAATGAATTTAGGTACGCCGTATCTGAATTCTGATGACTGGTTGTCACGACAAGAGGCGCAAGGAGGTGTAAGTTTTTGATCCCCGTCATTCTTTGCAAGATGACATCACGCCTATTCTGGTTGAAGTCTAATTCTGTTGGAAATCATATAATGGTACTAAGCGGTATTCTAGTACAACAAACCTTTTTCCATTTCTGACAAATTCAATCATTTTTAAAGTCATGATATTACCATTTCCCGTCAAAGCAAAGATTTGAAATACTGGATATATAGCAGTTGCGAGGCTTGAGGCGGAGAACGAGTCAGTCAAAAGAACAACTCGGTCGCATCTATCCAAATTATGTATTATTTGACACTCGATATATTCGATATTTAATACTCACGCCAACATTTTTGGCTAATCTGCCTCCTTACATTATCATCCAATGACACTGATGATACAAATTGTTAAAATGGTAGTACACTACTCAAGCAGGTTTGTGGTGGGAGTGTTTGCCAAGGTTAGATAGAGTAGTACTGTCGAGCACTTCGTGTGGCTACACATTGATGTCAAGACCGCAAATCAGAATTAAGCAAACATGTAATTCCCCGATTCAAGATTCAAGATTCAAATTGTATCTCACTTCAAAAACGTACTCATTGTAACGTACATCATACTACATACCATCATGTTACATAGTTTGTGGAATAAGTGTTGTTCAATGTGATCGATGCTTTTATTCCACACTGAAGATGATTTTCAAACATGTTTCACTGCCTCAGAGTTGCCCACTTTACACCACTTTGCCATGATTATATGTAGCCTTGTGTTATCTATTGCGGACTATAGTGGATATTTTCTGGTTATTTTGTATCCGGGCCATTTCAAAACGCCGATCAATATATGCCTAAGTATTTCTTGGCTCTTTCATTAATTTGTTCGACTCTCGGAAGTAGTGTTCCTAGACAGACAGTCCATTAGATGATATCAAAATCGCCCTTAAAGCTTATATTGGCTCTATGGATTATCCATTACATGGAAGCTGTTATTGTAAAGCTATTTCCAATTAATTTGTTTTTGGCTCATCTCGTACATATTAAGTGTTTTTGAGCAACCTACAAATATCTTCGATACAAGTCATGCTCTATGTCACCATCTAGATACCTTGGCAAACGAGTTCTCGCTACCTTTAAACACATACTATTGCCAAACTCAAACCTGCAGCTGCTCAAGACCAAGTACAGTCCAAATCTTACTACAATGAGGCATTTACCTATATCGAAAATGAGCAGCCTTTGGGGACGATGCGGCATGTCAAGGTCATTAGCATTGGAGCCGGAGTTAGCGGTATCAATGTGGCTCGGGCTCTAAAGAGAAACGGCATCAACATCGAACATGCCGTCTATGATAAGAACACTGAAGTCGGCGGCACATGGTTTGAGAACTGTTACCCCGGATGTCCTTCCGACGATCCTTCCCATAACTATCAATTTTCTCACAATCCAAATCCGGGTTGGAGCTTTTGTTTGCTCCAGCTGGGGAGATACAGAATTACCTACTTCGTGTGTATTATAAGTATGGATTGAGGGATCACATTAGATTACCTCATAGGATCATTCGGGCGGAATGGAATGAGAAGGGCGGAGACTGGTTTTGAGAATTAGGAATGAGGTCACTGGGGTGACGTGTGAGGATAGATGTCATTTTTTTGTTGAACTCGAGTGGAATTCTCAAGTCTAAGATCTTCAAGCACGAGATGTATCACTGAAGTCTTGCAGTGATTAGAAGTGGCCAGATATCAAGGGTTTGCATTCTTTCAAAGGCGGTCTTGTTCATTCTGCAAAGTGGTGGAAAGATGTTGACCTTAAGAACAAGAGAATTGTTGTCATTGGTAATGGTGCTTCGGGTGTTCAGCTTGTTCCAGTGTTGCAGCCAGGTGATTATATCTCGACAAAAATGACAAGGAAGGATGTAAACTGATATATAAGCGTGTTTTAGAAGTCACAAAGCTCTTCCGTTTCATAAGAACAAAGACCTGGATCTCTCGAAATAACGAGGCAGTATCACATATCATGAAAGAGTATGAGCTTGATGGAGCGCATAGATTTTCAGCAAGACAGATCCAGAAATTTCGTGACGATCCGAAAATCTATACGAAGTTTTTGAAGGGCATTGAAGCTTTGTCTAATGAGAGATTCAATACGGTGATTTTCCTTCTTGATTCTAATCCTCAACTATAGTCTAAGCTCTATAAAAGTTCCTACGAGGCAGCTTCGAAGCCCTTGAAGCCAGGCGCACTATACCTATCTACATGGCCTCAGCCCTCAACTATGACAAACAACTCCTCGAATCCCTGGTCCCCGATTTTCCTGTTGGGTGCCGATGTGTGACTCCAGGTATTGGTTACCTAAACGCTCTCACACAACAAAATGTCGATGTTATCACAACCGGCATCAAAGAGGTGCAATATAATGGCATCAAGCTCATAAATAGCGATCTGATAAGAGTCGATGCGATTATTTATTTGTGCCACAGGTTTCAATTGCTCTTTTATCCCGCGCTTTCCTATCATCGGAGAGTATGGCAATTTACAGGATTTGTGGAGAGATAGCCCGGGGAAGGCATATATGTCGTGTATGGTTACGGGTATGCCGAATTATATCAGTAAGTTTCTCTTCCTTTCATTCTTGCTTCTTCTGCCCTCCTGAATTAACAGCCATTCACACCCTAGCATTCCTCGACCCATATGGTCCTCTAGCTCACGGCGTCATCCTATAATTTCCGAACAGCTCTCGGCCTTCGCCCTAAGATTTATTGAAAAATTTCAACGTGAATCCATTGCTTCTTTTAGACCTTCAACTGCCACTGTAGAAGAATACGCAGAACATATAGTGCAATTTATGCCGAGAACAGTTTGGGCAAATGAAGGGGTCAGAAGTTAGTATCGAAATGGGACGAGTGAGGGACCGGTTTTTGGCACTGCATCCAGGGAGTCAGGCGCATTTTTTTTCGGATGTTGGAGGGGCATAGGTGGGAGGATTTTGAGTAGAGAGGTACGGGAGAATGTGGGAATAGAGAAGGAGAGGAGAGAAGGAGAGAAGGAAGGGGAGAGGGAGAGGTAAAATAGATTTACGTATTTGGGAAATGGGTTTTCGGCTAGAGAGTTTGAGGGTGATGGTGATTTTATTTGGTATTGGGGGGAGGCGAATAATTTATGGCGCAAGATGAACAAGATGAACAGGAGGTGCGGAGGGAAAAAGACGCATCTTGTTCCCCATTAGACTATCATAATATGGGTTGACTTGCAATTTATAGGAGAATTCAAAGTGACCACAAGCAGAACGCGCAAGTCTGCCGGTAAAAAAGAATATGAATGATCTCAGAACAAGTTATTTATACATTTTTCCCATATCTCCCAACTACAGATGTCTCAATCATAGATGGGGATACCCGCCATGATACTCCAAATCTATTCATCTCCAAGAAGTTATACTTTCATAGGCTCTTCTTCCAATTAATCTGCTGGTTTCTAAAATCTATCTCACTTTGCTCTATGCTGGGAATTCAATACTTCACTCGAAACACCTTTTCAATAACACACTCTCAGTTCATTCACAATTACTGAAGCATGAGGGTAAAGGTGAATGTATCGTCATTACGGCTCATTCACCTATAGTCATCGGCTAGCATCTGATATTGCGCCACGAGCAACTACGGCAGCTGGGGGTATATAAAGCTCTCTAAGCAGCTTTGAAGATGGACTTTCCGATATCTTTCTCATAAAATATAACAGCGTTCAGAACAAGGAGTTCATACACAATTCAGGTATACCATCACAAGAAACATCAGTTTCGTGTAATATCTTCTCTTTAACAATTGTTTATTCGAGACATATCTTGTTCTTGTTGATTGGTATTGATAGATCGATACCACTAAGAAACACCTAGTTCTATCTTCAATCTGCTCTGAGAAAGAGTTTCAGAAAGAAAACAGATCACGTTATATCAGTCTACTCAACTGATCATCCACCTACTAACCCATACCACTACCTTCCACCATGTCTGGTAAACATCTTTTCATACCAGGAAGAAAGTGATATTCCATCGCAACAACACTAACATATGTGCTAGTCCGCTTCGCAAATATCCATCGGTTGGCAGAAGAGAAATATGGAGCACTACTAGCGAGCGGCCAAACCCTAGAGGTTCTAGAGTCCCAACTCAGGCGCGAACTTCAGACATATCCAAATCTTCGCTCCAATCCAGCCCAGTTATGCAAAAACATCTTGCGTCGAGTCCGGGAGGCAAGAGCGATCGAGCGTGCGGCCTCATTGTCTCTTTTTCCTACCCCCAACCCTTCAAAATCACCACCTCGAAAACATCGTGCACAATATAGGATGGCGTCTTCAAAGATTGTTGTGTTGAAGATTGAGAATGGGTATTTTGCACCAAAATCCATTCCAATATCTGAGACCCTAGAGTCGTCGTCCGCGGAACCTGCTAAGATCGTTTGGGAAATCAAGAAGAGAAATCTTGATGCAAATCAAGTATTGGCGGCTGATACCCCTACGACCATATCCTCTACATCAATATCCCCTGCGACAATATCTCTTACACCCATCTCCCCTGCAACTATGTCTCCTCCACCCACATCTCCTGTACCCACAGCCCCTGCGACCATAACTCCCACGACCATATCCCCAGTAACTTTGGAATACATGGGAACAAACCTCACACCATCTCAACTGCGCTATAACTCACTAGCACGCATGGCCGACACCAAGAGCATCATCGCAGAACGAATCAGGTTTGGAATGGAGGAGCAGGATGAAGTCTTAGAGGAAGCAACCATGAGAGCACATAGCTGGGCCGAGTGCAAAGTGGCTATGTTAGCTGGAAGGCTGGATCGAGAGGAGAGGGCTTTGTTGGAGCAGCAAGCTTTATCGGAGGCTGCCAATGATGAGAATGGAAGTTAAATGGATCCCGGTTGGGTATCTGTGGGGATGTTTGGTGCTACTTGATTGATTTCTTTTGATTGGATACAGCCTGTGCTTTTAGGAAAGCTTTAATGTTGTTATATTGATATGCGGCTACGCTAGCGAAATGAAGATATAATATACCATTCCAATTATAAGAATAGATCGTTAATGTTCTATTCCAATAAGGACAATAAAGCTGATATTTTAGCTCAACAGGAATAATGGACTACTAATATTTCACTTGAATCGGGAGAACGAAGTATCAATGCGCGAATTCAATTAGCACAATGGACCGCTAACCTTCCAACTTAAAGCGAACAATGAACTCCCAATATCCGAACAAAATTACTTTGAATGGACATCAAAGAAGGCTGGATTAAAATCTCCAAACGTGCAAAATCACAGCGACTAGCACCTATAAATTAGCGTAAGCCCCAGTTATCCAGCTGGTCACATAGACAAATCCAAAAAAACTGAATCAATATATACAAAACCTTTTGCTTTGGCTTCTACCCACCTAAAACTCCCCCCATACAGCACATATCCACCAATCACCTAAGCGTAAGCGCACTCCCCCTACCTCCTTTCTCTTAGCTCGCCCCTACCTCCAAAACCTCCTATAAATTTCAAAATTAACCCTATCCCTCTCCTCCCACTGTTCCTGCAAAGCCATCACCCTCCTAACCTCTTCCACCTCCCTCACAAAAATCATCGTGTGTCTTTTCTGAACACCCATCCCCACTTTAATTTTGCCTCTGTAAGTTTGGACACCCGTTTTACTCCTTTTAATCTCGCGCGATCCAGAGCCTCCTCCTGTTCCAATAATGCTCTCCTCATTCCAGACTCTTCTGCTATCATTTGGATTTGGAAGCGGATTTTCAACCCCATCAGTTGTGTATATCGACTCTTCGTAATGCGAAGACCATTCCTCATCACCGGCATCTTCCCATTTCCCTATTGCCATCCTGGGCCGAATATCCTCGTTATATGACCGTGTGTATCTCGTCAATATCGATCTCGTATCGTCGTTCCAAGATCGCCGCGCAATAGTCGGTACAAAACTCTTTGCATATCCCGTTTTCATGCCTTCGTATTCCGTTTCATAGGCACCCATTCCTTCTGCATCTTTCATATTTAAAGCATGAATACCAATCCCCGAATCGAAAGACATCGACCTGGAGTATCGCGATGAGTATCCAGAATTGAAACTATGGCGTTTTTCAGAAGGTCGAATATCTTTAGAGAAGTACGCGGGGTCAGGGATTGTGGGTAGGGGTTTTGAGTCGAATTTAGAATTCCATTGGGGTTGAGGGAATCGAGATGGTGGTCGATCATAATGTTTGAGAAATCGAGCGGTTTTCTTCGATAGAGTAGCTTGTACGCGCGAAGAAAGAAGAAGGACGTCGATAATACCCGTGATAAATAGAATAATAATTACTACTGCAATTATAATACCAATTATAGCACCTTGGTCAAGACTTTTGTTTGAGGATTCGATGAGATGAGGATTGATATTTGGGAGAGTATCAGAGGGTATTGCGATGGCAGGAAGATCTAGGCCCGTTGAAGTGGGAGAAAGATTGCCATTACTTGCCGTTCCATAATTACTAGAAGATCGAGGTATACCATAAGGACTATCCTCACTCTGGTCTTCGTCCCTTCTGTTCATATTGCTTCTAAAAGCTCTTGATGAGATATACATATCCTCCGCCCAGCGAGAAGAAAATAAAACATTAGATCAAATTGCAATTTCTAGCCCATCAAGGGCGGCTTAACACGCAGGAGAAAAGAATAGTATGGAAGATTAAGATGTAAGTGTTAAAAATCAAACGGATGATGACGATCTGGTATATTGTCCCGCAATATACTTACTTTCTCTTTAGTATACTTGTCTGTGCCAGCGAGAACCAAAGTAAAAATAAAGCTCCTATCAGAGTTATAAACCATAATTCTTGCATTATTGACAGCTGGACATAAGAACTCGTTAATGGGACGAAAATTCACCGTTCAAACATTGAACGAAACTCAACATGAGAGAGATCAAGAATGCCGAATTAAAAAGTAAATCTTATTCGCCTTGGGGGTATATAGCATGAACACATAAGATGGTAAACTGTTTGAAGAGAACCTTGCCCTCAACATTCATTGAGTTGATCCATGCACCGGCAAGCACAGACATCGCCCTATCCGTCCTGCTAGCAAATAGGAGAGTAGGAAGGCCAAGGCGATTATGCCCTGTGCACTGTCATGCGCTAAATTTATAACATTATGCCATGTAACCAGCACTTTGTTACTATATCCACATGGATTCTGAAGCATTTTGTATTTATGGTAGAGGATTGCCTGAGTTGTTTCAATGAAAAAATTTTCTGGGCCATATGCTCACTATTCACACAAGAATATACGAGCACTTCTCTTCGAATATATCTAGACGATGACGATCTCGAGGCATATTTGTGGTCATTCCGCACCAGAACTTGACGACAATCGAGACATTCCTAACAGACCATCCTTCCAATTTTGGTCCGGACGTTCAAATCACCCCGATTGTTCAGGTGAAAGGTGCCGACATGAATGCAGTATGGAGTCTACAGCAGATATGAACCGGAGTGGAACCGGTTTTGTTAGTAGTAAAACAGTGATGCAGCGAAAAATGCCAAAAAAGAATAAATTTTCCAAACTATATGGCACTGCACCGTATACAGCAAGGTACATACAGAGATATATAGATTAAAGGAGAGATAAAATGCTGATAGCCTATATGTAGCACCGAGAAGAATAAGGAGAATAGTATGACATGGCGACACCAACCAATAAAAAAGGGTGCAAAATGGCTTAACGCAATGAAAAAGAGCAAGCCAGTTGAGTGCTTGGTTACTTTAAAAACCTCGTCTTTTGGACTAGTTCGATCTAATCGTGGCACTTCTCATGGGTATGCAAAGATATTTGAGCATGAGAGTTTCTCGCAGAACAGCGACATTGCTAGCTGAGTCGAAAATAACCCTTCTCAATCAATGTTGTTTGTACGCCAACTCATCAAAGCCATCGCTATTAATAGAGTATAAAAAGATGCCACCAATTTGTTTTGCGATACGATATAACAACACAATTGACAATCGTTGCTTAAATTAGATGCCAGCAGTTGAAAGGTTGGTTTGTTTTGGAATAATTCGTCGCCGATTTGTCTCTTCCTGAAGATTCGCAGGGAGAACACATATCGGACATATATAGCTAGGAAAATACTAATCATCTCAAATACCTAATGATAGTAAGATATTGGGAGTAAAAATTCTGCTATTCCAAGAAACGAATGATGGAACTTTGAGCCGTGCCGATGCTGAGATGTCCAATATTTTGTTTCGATGTGTGAACTGCGCAACTAAATTCGGGTTGTAGGTAAAGTTCATCCATCTTGATATCGATGAAGGATTTTTGCGAAACATCTACTCGTCACAGACTAAGCCAATTTCAAGTTGAGTACCATGCGAAAGAGGTTCAACCGCGTCATCTTCATAATCAACTACTTCGTGCACGATACTCGGGCTTCTCCGCAAAGCTTATAATATTTCGGCCAGTTAGTACCGTAAGATCAGGTACCAGAAGTGTAATTCATTTTGCACGATCGTGATCAACGAAGATTCTTTACTCTTTTCATCCAAAATTAATATCTTTCAAAGAATCACAACCGAAATTAAAGAGCTCAACATCATGGTGTGCAAATTACCACCATCGCTGAATGATTGCAGATCTCCCTTATAATTATATAATAGAAAACAAAAGGTCGTATGACACCTTCTTGATTAGACAGAAACCTCCCAGCCCCCAGGATGCAGATTCATGTGTAGATACTAGAAACCGGGATAATTTCAGGCTCGAGTTTTGATAATGTAAATTTGATTCGTTCCGTAAATGCAATTCAACATAGAGGGATACTAGGGCCCCGGTACAGAGTTTTTATTAGGGTCCGTTGGGTGTTCCGAAAGTGTACACTTGTACAGAGTTAGCAGGGCCGATTAATTGTTGGTGGTAAAGCTTTGCTTGACGTTGATTCGTCGAAAGATAAGGGCCTACTTTTATCTTCTCGTCAGCTTAGAATTCCTGTTTGTGTATGTTGTGATCCCTTGCATCGAGGGAGATTATTTAAATCTTTAGTATTCGAATCAGTGCACGCAATCGGGAAAATAATATGTAGCAAAAGCTATGAGGGAAGCAGCAAAAAAGGTTTACGCCCTTCGTAACAGCAAGCTTGAGTTCGAAATCTCGGTAGCATACCCAGGTGGTGATATCAGATGTCAAAAATAATTGTTCCTCGGCATCGGAGGTAAGTGTCAATATGGTATAGACTGATGTTACCCAAATTGCGCATAATGACCCTTGACATACCCCAGAATCCCCAGACTATGCCCCAATCAGATCGGTGACAATAAATATACCCCTCTATTTTTCCACAGAGAGGAACACGAACTTTTTAATATTCGCCACACTTGTATTAACTTTAATACAGGGGACCATTGGAGAGCTATTTCGGAAGTAGATGCTGGTCATATTGTTCCTGCATCACAACAAGGCAATCCGACTAACAGCCATATCCAATCACTGCAATACTTTGCTCTGTATACAGAACACTTGCTACATCTTTAGTGACCATGTTGGAAACTCCCTTGTCGCATATTCAATGCTTTTTGATATCGTCTTGGTTAGGTTCAACAGTGTTCTCCGCAATAGTTGCTCCAAGCTGACTCAATACCCTGTTTGTTGCTCATTGGAACCATCAACGGGCATTGGTACGAAATAGGAAACGAGAATTTCTTTGTCTCTTGGCTGATCATTTCCTACAAAAAGTGTGGAGTAATTGGTCATTCTTAGAACATCTTCCTAAATCGACCCTCGTATTAGTCTAATTCACAGGTATATAAGTATGGGTATCTGCAGCTCTGAGTGACTTCTTTATCGATCACTGAAAATCAAAAATCAAAACTCTCCGTATATCAACAATCGTTCTTGTTGCCAATCACTCGTTTCAAGGCAATTCTTATACCAAAGACCAGACAGAATGCAATTCACAGCTTTCGGACTCTTGGCACTCGCCAGCTTGGCTATTGCTCAAGACAGTTCAATTCCAGCTTGTGCCCAACCTTGCATCGCAGATGCAGTCAAATCATCCACTACTTGTGGAGCCTCTGATACAGCTTGCCAATGCCAGGCTGATAATGTTTCAAAGATTCAAACCGCTGCTACAAGCTGTGTTATTGATAAATGTGGTCTCACAGTTGCTTTGAGTGAATAGTACCTTTGAACCTCTCATCTGATATGACTAACGTCTCTTTTAGCCGTTCAATCTGCTGCCGCTGCTGCATGTGCCGCTATTCCTGCCTCTTCCTCCACGGCACCAACTTCTGCTAGCTCTGTTGCATCATCTTCAGCTGTCGAGCCCAGCAATTCTGCAGTAGTCCCATCATCCAGCGCTGTTGCTCCTTCATCCGCCGTTGAGTCTTCTACCGTTTCTTCCCCAGCCTCAAGCCCAGTCTCAACACCCGCCTCAACGCCTGTGTCTTCCCATGCCTCGACCCCAGTCTCATCAGTTGTCGTCACATCAGGTGTAGCTTCACCAACTGGCGGCGCGGGCTCCAACACTACCAAGCCTACTGCACCCGCAACATCGAGCGTTCCTTATACCGGTTCTGGTACTCAAGTCAAGGCCGGATTGGGAAGTGCTCTTGTCATCGGTATTGCTGCTCTCTTTGCCTTTTAAGTAATAGAAAAGAGTGATATACATGACAGTGAAGGAAGGTTAACGTTGTAATAATGAAATGAAAATGGAAATGGAAATGGAAATGAGTTTGATGTGCATGACCGCTGGGAGTCTAAATTAATTATTGACCCTTAATACTGTAATGGCTTACCTATCAATTAGCATGAAATGATTGCATGTGAACACAAATATTCGTATATATCTTGTCTTGCATTGTAATTATGTGAGGATATGATGGAAAATGAAAGGTAGAGAGAAGCAAGTGAGATCCTGAAAAGGAGGATCCTCAATGGCTTTATACTATTTTTTGTCGAAGTTCGGAATTCAATCACGCAAGAGACCATCTCGATGGCGATGTTGCTTTTTTCCAAAAGGAGGAATTCGAAGAGTGACGTATCATTCGTGGCTTTATTCATGCATTTCAAATTAAAGCCATGGGATTTCTGGAAATTCCAACAGGAGCAAATTGCGAGCAAATTGACGATATTTTCTTCATCATGAAAATTCTTGATACTTATTATTATTGTTTATGTGATGTGATGTGATGTGATATATACCAGAAGATGATGAAAATATTGGAGAGAGATATATAAAAGACAGCGAGCGCTAGTCTCAGTTCAGAGTTAGTCGGTGCTTACAAATGAACTATCCGTTTGCCGCCAATTGCAATCGCAATCTACCACCACTCTCACTCATGCTTTTGATAGGTTTTGATTATCGAATTTCGCTCGCATAGAATAGCCTTTGATTTTTGCTAGTTTTGTTTATAATAGGATTATGTACGAGAAATCGTATGAAGAGACATTGGCCAGGATGTATCGATTGCGATATCAGGTATAGTTCCTGTTGAGAAATGAACCCTTCAGAAGTCTGGAAAACTTGGATAGCTGACTCGAACTTTCTTCGAAATTATCAAATCTCTTAACATCCAAGGTTGTTTGAAGGTTATAGTGAATAGAAGAAGTCTTTCCGGTCTTCAAGCACGTTTAGTGCAAGGCGATTCCTTACTTGGTGCTACAAAGAGTGTAAGCATGGTATGCGATTCTATGGTTTGTATCTAGCTCTCTCCTGTCTTCTTTGCAAATATTGGCGATTGGTTTTGAAGTCTATTAGATGATGTCTTCGTTTGCTCAAACACGATTGCAATCTATTTTCAGTACATCTACTCACCTCACAATTGTTAAGATAATGCAATAAAGTCGAACATACATGCTAGCTCATGATTTGCAGTGGGAGATATATACTCCTGCTATCAACTTTTTCCTACTGTTACTGTTACAAAATTACAAGTTTGAGAAAAAGAGTTCTTTGATTCGAGCTTGTCCATGAACTATTTTCAACGTATTCTGAATCGCCATCGTTAGATTTTCAGTACTATTCGATTCGGTGAACTGATTCCATGGCGGTATACTTATGGGCAATCGAGGCTTAGTGTCCTGGACAGATTATCATTTGCAAGTTACGTACCGTTTACTAAATACCCTTAGTTTACGATGTACTATCTACGACTGGTAATTGCCAATTCATAAACCTTCATGCTTCTTTAGAAATGGACACGAATAATCCTATACTTCATTCTTTCCATTTGTAGATCACACGTTCCACAGTAGATATGAGCCTCTTTTTCGGAGTTCTGATGCCTTTGTGTATTGCGGATATCATTGCAGCATGATTGAGAAAAGATGGGCGACCTAGTTCGGAGTATCCATGTTTAGAACCTCCAGAGCTTAATTGAATATCTCCCGCAAAATGATTTCTATTCCGTAAATGAGATGGAAATAAAAATATTTCTTCATCGCCATTGATTCCCTCGTTTCGCCGTCCTCATATATCACTTTCATAATTCCAAGAATAATTATCACGTCATAACAACAATCAAAACTCCATTCTTCCCTTTCAGGAACCCCGACAAAAATATAATTACGAAACCTTGTCACGGCGCACAATTTCGTGTAAACGTTCGAATACAAGTAGGAGTTATTTCCAGTCGTGGATTCTCCAGCTATTCCGAAGCCTCATAATTTGGTACTGCAGGATCATTTTCCCCTTAGAATTGGGTAAAATCGAGTTTCTTCCTTTTATACCCAATATATGAAGAAGTTCCTGTGTCCTATTAGTCACCACAAAACTAATCAGACAAACTCTCCAGTATGTGATTCTCTATTCTGGCTTGATTGACTTAATGGAGCTTCTTGCAAGTTCCAGGAGGGTTGAGAAGTCAGGGACTAGTAGCTCTTTGTTATAAACTAGATGAATAATGGGCGTTCGAATCCTGATTTTGATTTCCTTGATTCTGTCTCATGGCCCCCAAGCCTAGGTATTCTTGAAATCTAGGTAGATGGATCTCGTAACACATTTATTAGTCTTAATGATAGTAATGACAATGTTTCAACTATCATCACAAACTTTCATTTATATTTTGTTTAGAATGTTGGCTTGTTTATCCAAATAGGTGGTTGTACATAATACTTGTTACAATCGAATAATAGCGATGAGAGCTGTTAGCCCGACCACAAACCTATATGCAACTATTTCAAGCAAGTAAAGATATCGATATAGAGATGTTGTGGGAGTTACTGGGTACCTGTATATATCTCAAACAACGTGTAAACCAGCAGTAGTACTGTACGCAGCCCCTGTTCTCTCTGCTCGTAATATTGCAAGGGCTTTGCCCAGTACCACCCTTCAGAAATGGTAAATGAGCTCACCAGACAAACCCCCATAGCCATGATCGCTACTAGGAGACTTCAATATTATGTATAGATTCTTCACTCGCTACTATCTAGTAAAAGAGTCTTGACTCAGGATAAGAGATATAAATTTCAAGCTCAATTATACGAGAAATTACCCTGCGGAAAATCATGACGAATGTCAACATCCGCCGGGTCTTCACTTAAAGAAAGCAACAATCAATCTAAATTGTATGTACAGCAAAACCTCTCCACAATCATCTTTTAAAATCTAGTACGAAGCATCACCTCCTCGAAAGTCCTCCCCAAGAAGCATATCAAAATACTCTACACTCTTATAAACTCAGAGTCTTTCATCTACATTCTATTCATATAGTCATTGGTGCTATTTTATTTGCTCCACAAGTCAAAACCAAAGCAGAAGCATTATACAACCATAAAAAAACTTCAACTAACATGATTGATATTTTGTATGAATGTAAGATATCCGAAGGCTTTAACCATCTCCCAATAAATCAATAGAGCCATTCAACTCAACAGAAAGGAGGGAAGAATACAGATGTATGTGCATAGCTATACTCTGTACCATCATGTTTAATATCGTATAATTCAACTACTCCAGTTTGTTGAGAGCATACCTAGCAGTGAGCCACGCCCAAGACATCAGTGGGGATACTTCCATCGTTTCTCCGTCACAAAGGCGCAAAGGTTCAGAAACTCAATGTTTTCTTTTCCTATCTCTATATTTAAATCCCTGGAGGACAGAACCGAGAATGCGGTTGGGATATAGAGATCGAGTAGCGAGGCACATCCAATACCCAGCGTGAGAGTCAGACACTCCGCACCGGCACTTCTTAATGACTGGCTGCAACTACCATGAAACATATATTTAGTCATGGCCATGATAAGAAGAGATATAATGCGTAGAATGTATCGACGGTGAAAGTTCCACATTAGGGATCTAGTTTCTGTTCCCCATCATGACCTTGGTATCAAGAAACCGTTTTTCCTTTCAGAAAGACATTCACATATTAGGTAACAAAACACAAAACTCTTTATCTCTGCATGGAAAATACAGATCTTCGTATCTTTGAGTTATCTTCTACTCCCATTTCTAAGAAGATCTACAATATATTCATTTTATTTCAGCTTATTCATTTCTCCCGATATTGTATTCTATTCACTCCACCGTCGAGGGAAGATAACACCGATTCTCCTCTACCAAAGATCTCCCATCAAATTTCAGACGAGAAGATATTGACCCTCGTTACTGAGTATTTATACTTTTTCTCCACATCAAGATCCCCCATCACTCTATAAAGTTTTGGGGACTAAAAATGTATCTAGGGTCGTTGGGGTGATTTAAACTCATACCTGTGTTCAACCGAAGCATTACAGCCGAAACTCAATTGCACCGAAGAGATCCAGCCACCTATCACCAACGCTTTCCCAAAGCTAAAAACGATATACACAACATGACCGCAACGAAAGACCACAACTCAAAATCAAACCCCACCACGAACGTTGAAGCTTGTGATATTGTCAATTTCTCTCATCTCCACAGCCATGTGACCCCCCCCTCATAACCATTAAACTGTCACGCTCTCCCCTCGGTCCGAACCTCATGGCTCTCCATAGCTCTCCGTAGCTCCAACTCTAAGTTGCCTCTAGCACGCCAAACACATCCAAATTATAGCAAGTTACGCAGCCCATGAAATTCCACAAAAGATACTTTTCCGCCTTATCTGAGACACCCAGCGCCCCATCCACGGCCACGTTTACATCCTGCACCGCACAATTCACCACGAGCAAGCTCGACATCGTGACAGCATCTCATCGGTGACGCCGAATACTTTTTCTCCATCCCCTTCATTTCTGACGCCCCATCCGTCACTTTCACCGCCACAACCCACCGCCTCATGTAAGCCATCATGACCGCTAAACTCGACATCCCTCAACTACACACACCCAGCATCATCGGTGGCGCCGAAACCTCGCGGCCCGAGCACCGGCACTTAGATCCCAGCCGTGTCTTACCAGTCCTCGCGGACTCGACATAGCCGCTTCCACGCGACGTCCAGCGCCGCATGCATAACTCCAGCGCACCGAGAGCATTCCCAAACCGTCAAGATTCGTCCGCCTCAACGCCGGGCTTGGCTACCTTTCACCCGGCCAACTTTAATCCGGCCAGGGGAAGGGGTCGACGAGCCCTTCGCTCGACGCGATGATCGATCTGAGCGTAATCTGCCACTCCGAAGATGCCAAGCTGCCATATTTACGCCGAGGCGAGCGCTGCTCGGCTTTAAGGTTTTAGTCTGGGGGCCGTGGATGGCCCGATGGGAAGCCCTTCAGATCAGAGGGTTTTGGCATATACATGGGAGTCGTGGTGTGTCGTGATCATGGGTGTCACATGTTGCTTACTTATGGGATGGAGATGCGCTGCGCTGCCCTGAATGGCGGTGGGGGGTGTTACCTGCATCGGAAAAGCCGACAGAGGAATCGTAAAAACGAAACGAAACGAAACGAAACGGGGAGTGGTGTCGGCGGAAACTTACTTAGATGTGATTGGGATTTGGAGGGCTGCTCCACTCATTTGCTTTGTAGATTCATACTACTGTATACTCGTATGCGTTTGTTTGCGTGCTTTGTATTATTGGCATTGCACTTTTTGTTTTCAGATGATTGCCCTGGAGGGATTTAGCATTATTAGATTGATAGACTGACATGATTTCTTGGGGAGGGACGGATGGAGGTAAATTTATTGTTATCATTATCATCATTATTGTTATCATTATCATCATTATTATTATCATTACCATTATGATTACCACTACTACTAATTATAATTACTAATTATAATTACTAATTATCACTATTCTTACTATTATTATTATAGCAAGCATCACCACAACAATAAAAACAATACCCATCCATTCCAGCATCATAATTAAAACATCAAGCCATCATCAAACCCACGGATAATAACCAAGACACCCATCTTAAACCATTGCTGCCCAGCCCCAACCAACCCAGTCCAGGCCGTACAGTCGCTCGCTCCCAAAACAGACAAGCCCGCCACGAGGTGCCAGGCACGCAGGAGGTTTTCAAGACACGGTATCCAAGATGCGATTGCATGGCCAAACCATTGCCTGTACATGGGAGAGCGATAAACAAATTGGGATTTCATCTATGTCAGGCTGAGGAACAAGAGATAGATGAACACGATGATGTGCATGGGAAAATACATTACGGATACCGTCTACAGTACAGATACAGTAAAGGGCAAAGCGGATCCTGGACCGGAGTCTGGATCTCTCGACTGGATCTTGGGAGCGGAAATTTCGGTCGGTCTTGGGTTTGTTTGTCGGTTTGGGTTATAAAAAGAAATCCTTGGATGGATATGGATGGACAGGAGAGGGAGGGAAATCCCGGTGGGTTTTATTGTATCGTACTCCGTACTGTAGATGATGCTGATGCTTGCTTGTATGCATAAGATTGCGTTTATGCATACATACATACATGCATGCATGGGGGGGGGTGGTTGATTGCAGATTACTATGATGATGTGGATTATTGAATGAAGACATAACCACATAACAGCACAAGAGCACAAAGGCTAGCAGCATAAAGGCTAGCAGCATAAAGCATCCATCAAGACACACAAGACACACCATCCTCTCCCAAAAGCAAAAAACGAAAGAAAAAAGAAAAAAGGATAAGAACATAAACTTTCTTTCATCCACTTGCATGCATGCATCAAGGATCCAACCCATAGTTCTAGGCCGGGACCGAAAAACCCAATCCCAACACCAAAGTGAGAGATCATCCGAACCCCCAAGTCAATTGATGAAAATAGAACAAAGAACGATACTTATTACTGTACACCATACAGTACAGTACCCACCTAGGACCCTCCCCCATTCTCGGCATCCCCAAAACTCTCTCTCTGTCTTCTCGCCGAGTAAAAGGTACTATAAGGTAAAGGTAAAAGTAGAAGTAAAAAGTAAAAATTGCGCATAAAAACCCGCTGGGATTTCTTATTCCAATCCCTAATTCCCAATTCATCGGATGAACTCGAGCCCCCTCCGTTGCCCTATAGCAACTCGACGGAAGACAAATAAGTGAATTACGCTTTCTTGGAATTCGCGCATGTGCTGTAGACGTGTAACAAGATGATCCAATGACGAACTAAGTGCCTTCAGAGGCTCAAATACTACAGTAAGTACACTTGAGAATACATACAGTGCTTGTGGAGATCGGCAGTGATCTGAGGACAGGGAAGTTACCGATAGATTGGAAGGTGCCTTGCATATGGATGTTCGCTCGAGTATGCTCGTAACTATGTACATACATACATACATACAGGAAGGAAGGATGTTGAGGTTTAATCGTCGTTGGTATAGTGTAGTTAATTAGTCATTTATTGTACTGTAGTGTAGTTAGTTAGTGTAATGCCATACTGTACTCTTGGAACAAACTGTGAAGCCTGGAGTATAGCCTTGGTCGACACTACTGCAAATGTTGCAAATACTGCAGGTGAGATAGATATCAACAAGCATATATACGATGGAGAATAAGCAAACGGGGGCTTAAGCAGGACAGATGAAAGAAAACAAACAGGCAGATGTTTGTTTGGATATATTTTTCCTCATCTTAATCTACCGCTCAATTGACGATTAATAGAATCCGGAGGGGCAGACCGGAGCATATTTCTTTTCTTATCTATGTACGTACATGTTAAGAGGCAAAAGCAAAAAGCAAAAAATGCCTATCCGGCACCATCTGGCATCTGGCATCTGGCATCTGGCATCTGCACACTCCAATGAAGAAAGCCATACCGGCATATGAAAGGTGAGGGTGCCGTAGAGTCTGGATCCGAAGGGTGATCAATCGGTTAGAGATGAGATCGCAGACCACACATTGCTTTTTCTTCCCTCCTTCGTATTGGTGCAGCAAGCAAGGACATCGGAAGAAAGCAAGATGTCTCCACTTGGTACTTTCGTCTTTCGTTGCTATAATGCAGACAATATCATACAATACAATACAATATAGTATAGTATATAAAATAGGCTCTTGAGCAACTGCCGGCAGAACGAAGTTGCCCCCTCATTCTCCCGTCTCTCCCTCGACTATCAGTGGAGGGAGGAATTTGGAAGGAAAGGGATGCCTGCCCGGCAGACAGATATCTCTATCATTTATGGGGAGCCCAACCAAACAGAGGGAAAGTCAAGGAAGAACGGGAAGAAAATGAGGGTGAGTGACATGGAACAGAGGATAAAAGAAGGAAGGAAAAATGCACCAATAAAGAAAAAGAAGGAAAAAAAGAAGAAGAAAGGAAAAAAAAAGATTAAATGTCATTCAATCAATCAATCAATCATAATCGTCGTACGTACGTACGTACATCAGTTTCGAATCCACGGAACGCCGCAGCTAGATACAGTACCGTGCTATAACATAGAGCCACGAGCAAACGCCGCACTGTACGTACAGCGACACAGTACCGTGCTATAACATAGAGGCACAAGCAAACGCCGCACTGTACGTACAGCGACACAGTACCGTATGCAGCGTGAAGCTCCGCGCAACCATTTCCGGACATCGTCGTAGTTGTAGATCCCCTCCTCTTCTTGATCGCAATGTGAAACGACCTCGTGGAATCCGCTGGACTAGTTTGCGTAGTCTGACGGTCCAAAGATGGCATCGGATGAGATCATCACGCTTTCGAGACTACGGCGCTTTATGAGAGCTAACAGACAGATAGGCAGACAGGCAGACGGACAGACAGCAGACTGCATTAGTCCCGCAACAGGCTATCTATCTGTACGGAAGAATCCCTCACCAAGACCACTGGTGGACGCACGCCAGAGCTTGGACAAAGTAAGTGAGTGCTGTGGTCACGCTACATGGGCAACGGAGCAGAGGGGATGGAACGCCGAGAATACCTCGGGAAAAAGTTATGGGTTCTTGGGCTCTGAGGTGCAGATGGATGTGCATGCACTGGAGCTATTGTAGCTGATGTGTAAGAGATATAGAAAGTGATGCTGTCGTACGCACTGCTGCCTCTCTTACTTACTGCCTTTACCTTTTTGTCCTTCACCACGTCTGTGCCATCGCTGCCGCGCAATGGTTAAAATCAACAAGCCAAACGTCAACGATAGGATGGGACAATTTTCATCATGTTACCTTTGTGCCACGCAGCCGTCCCGATTGGGCCACTGATCACTCAACACCGGTGGATCACGGCCAGGATCTCACAGGGACAAAGTAAGTTTTTCTTGATGCTGGGAGAATCCTCGCCAGGCAATGCAAGATCAATTTGTTACGGTAGAGTACGGTACAGGAAGGAGACAGACAGACAGACAGAAAGAAGCAAGAAAGTATATGACCCTATGCAAAGTGGTACGAGGAACACGTAGCGCAATCTCAGAGTTTGAAGAAGAAAAAAGAAAGCATCGGCGCGCTGGTAAATGAGGCGGCGCTGCTCCTAACCTCAACAGTATCGTGGGAAATGTGCAGCCTGGTCAGCCTTATCATCTACGGTCATGTAATCACGAGAATCCGGTGCGAAAGTACGTACGCTGTTAATCCCAAATAAAAGGAAAAGCGGACCTCGTAATATGTATGGGCTTGTAAGTACTTGTACTGTAGGTAAGCAATAAGTCCTCCATCCATCCATCCATCCATCGGTAGATTCCGCAGCACCATGAAAATGCCAAAGAATTTCCCCTTTTTAACCGCTCCCCTACTCCATATAAATAACACATAATCCATAATACCAAGCAAGATAAGCAAGATCCAGTCTGTCCAACTCTCCAAGTTGCGATGACCCCTGGACGAGCAAATGCGATGTGGATAACCCTTGAACACCCAATATGTATGTTACTGTATTACTCGTGTCCATCTCGCCTTTCTTCCCTTGGGAAAGTCAGCATGGATGGTGGGAATTCAAAGGTGACACGTGAGCACGTAATTCTCCCAGGCAAAACAAAATGCATCGTCATGAGGGAAGGGAAGGGAAGGGAAGGTTATAATCAAGGGCATGGTCAATATAACGTACATGTACAGCTAGTATCCATATCCTTATCCATCATCAGTGGGCTTAGCACCTGGGAACCAGACCACAGACCACAGATTACAGTAATGAACAATAAGATTATCCCGCATCCATACATACATGTACAATACAACACAGTAGCACAATACGCTGCAGAAAAATCATGGCTGCCTCGCGCCTCGCGCGGGGGGACGTCGAAGTGGATGGAAGTCCACTCCACGTCCCCCCCCCTTCCCCCCCCCTTGACGGTCGGCTTACTGCAGCCGGCAGCCCACCCATGGCACCAAGAGCGTAGTGCACGGAAAGATTGCTGCAGGCCCAACTGGGAAGGGTTAGGAGGCGGTCATCGGCGACCATTGAGGGCAAGAGATGCAGAAGAAGAACGCGACTGTTTTACAGAGGATGTCTACTTTGCACCTATAGATTGATTGATTGATTGATTGATTGATTGATTGATTGTTGTTGTCGCACTTGTTTGTGTGCATGGAGGGGGGGGAAAGTTTATCTACCCTTTTCTTTTTTTCTTTCTTTTCTGTTCCTTTCTCACGATCTTCACAACAGGATGCTTGGGATCCTTGTACCGCGGTGAGCGACATCCTACTTATTATTGTACAGGGAGAAAGGGTTTCCCCTGGTCTGCTGCTGGGCTTAACCTGTTTTTTCCCCTTCCCCCTTTGACAATTACAGTAGATGGTTTGGCTGGCTCGGAGTACCCCACCACTACCTACTTCTTCCTCCTCCCTCTTTGGCCCTGGCATGGTTCGATTTACACACCATCGACAGGGAGCTAGGATGAAAAGTTCAGAAGACCCGTAGACTTTTTTTTCTCCCGCTCTCTAAGCCTCCTCCTGTTAAACAATACCGTGATACAGTGATACAATAATAATATAGCGCTCCATGTTCCAACAGTTAGAACCTAGGGACAGAAAAGGTTTAGGATCCGGCGACCGACCGAGCAAACAAACAAACAAACGGGGCCTCGAAAAAAAGTCGACGGACCCAAATATTACCGTTGACAAGATAAGCTAATGAGAACTCTAAATGCGTAAGCTTGCGTCGTCTACACAATTCCGTCGATCTCTTGCAATTCGGCCGGCAGTCATATCTTTACGAAGAGTTTGATGACCATCTGTCAATCTCTCGGGGGAAGGTAACTTGGACTGTCATAAATTATTTCAGATGGGTAGGGGAGGGGCTACTTGGGCAGGGTTTCAACGATCTGATGGATTAGATTATTCTTCTGTCGATGCTGACTGTCGGGACTCTTTTAGACCTCGGATGAATACAGTTGGTAGTCCGTAGAATACTAGGTTAACCAGGAGTGAGTGAATGAGTGAGCGAGTGAACCATTGCCCAAGCAAGACATGTTGTCTATCGCTGGACCGGCTCACGACTCCATGGACGGAGCACGCTAGATTCTCATGGCCTCCATGACCCTCCCTCGCCAATCATTGAACCTCTCGGATGCTTTTCATACAGTAGGAGATCATTGCCAAGGCATTAGACTATTCCTACCATGGGAAACAGACACCACATTAAATATGCACGCAGGCCTATACACGAGGAAACAATATTGGAACAACCCCCCCCTCCAAGATACTCTCCCTGGAGCTCGCGGTGCACAAACACAAACACAGCCCAAGAATAATTCTCGAAGCTGGAAAGAAAGAGAAAAAAAAAAAAAAAAAAAAAAAAAAAAAAAGTTATTTCCTCTGCAGGAACCCTTTCCCACCCAACCACGCCGCGAGAGTTTATGCCAATTTCCACATTTCCCAACATATATGTTATACTGGAAGCCATCATTGACCGGAAGAGGGTTCGCGTCTAATTTGGGGAGCCGCTCTCCTGGGAACGACCGGGAATTAGATGAAGCTGCCAGGCTCCTCATGCAAAGTCCAAATATTGTAAACATGAAGCAAGTTTTTTTTTGAGTAATGAAATGTATGTCGGCACACCGCTGTCAAAAAAAAAGAAGATACCTGATTTCTTTTGGGTTTGTGTTTTGCTTTGTTATTCTTTTTCTTTTTTTTTGGGGGGGGGGGTTGTCCTTTTCGGAATCGCTTCTTTCGGATCACTCGTGAAGGGGCTTCCGGGAAATCGGTTGGATCGCGGAAGTAAGAATCATTATGTCTAGTCATCAATTTCCACATAGAATTGGGTACCGTTACTACTGTACTGTACTCCGCGAGGATGATCACTGCGATCGTGATGCATGATGCAATGTAGCCAGCTGAAGGGAGAAATGATGAAGCCTGAAGATGATATAGTACTGTAGTTAATTGAGTGGGCACTGCTGGGCTGCTAATAAGTCCGGCAGGACTTGGTAGGTAGGCAAGCTTCGTGTGTCTATGCAGGTACTCGTAAAGAAATGGGATCCAAGCGCGTCCGAAATGGGGTGGGATACGATGAGGCTGTCGTGCGCAAAAAGAATCAACAGATGGGTGTCTCGAGTTGGTGCCCACACTTATCTGCCGTTGATCCAAGCAAGACTTCAGCCGCTATCTCTTGGCCGTCGGAGGAATTGGTGAACGGCCACTTGTTGGGCAGTTGGAGTTTTGGGCAAGACATTTGGGTCTCGTTTGGTGTTGGAGGGCGGGAGGAAGTGTTATATCGTTACGCGTAAGGTTACGGATAAGCCTAGCTTCGGTGCTGAATGATACGAATGATACTGTACCTGTTTATGGAAAATGGACAGTTCTAGGTAGGGTAGGGAGGTAGTAATGGGTGGGTAGGTAAGTAGGTAGGTAGGTAGGTAGGTAGATAGGTAGGTAGGTAGGTATATTGGATGCAATTCTGTAATGAATGTATATATATGCGTCTGAATGTATATATGTGTGATTACATATATGAATGTATGATTGTACATATGAATGGATGTATGTACGTATGATTATATGATTATATGATTATATAATTATATGATTATATGATTGTATATATGAATGGAGGTATGTATGTATGATTATATGATTATATGATTAGACGATTGTATATATGTACCCAGGCACAGAGTATGCATGTATGCAACCATCTCCGTATGCATTTAATCAATATACATACTGTATACATCACAATACCACCTGCATGATAATATTGTATACCTACCTACCTACCTACCTGCCTGCCTGCCTGCCTGCCTGCCTGCCTGCCTACCTACAAGTACCACCTTGAGACTCCATTGTCGATCCATACGTTTGATGACATTTGTGAGATTTCGACAAGCAATATAAAATCAGAATAGACTTTCATCGGTCATGTCCAGAATTAAATTAAATGATCTTGTAGAACTCATGTAAGTTTTGATTAGATATCGGTATGAGGCTTCTTCTAATTACATACAGTATGGAAAGGGAAAAGAAGATGGAGTAGTATGGGATAATGTAATGCGGTATGGTATTATGGGTAGGATGGTATAAGTAAGGGTAGTATGATATATTATGTAAGATGGTATAAGTAAGGGTAGTATGATATATTATGTAAGATGGGATAGTATAAAATGGGATAGTATGATATAGTGTGATATAGCGAGATATAGTCTAATATAGTCTAATATAGTATGATATATAGTATGATATAGTATGATATAGTATCCATGGATAGCATAGTGTAGTATGGTATGGTATTGTATGATATAGTATTCAATAGTACAGAATTATTCAGTGCTCTTTGTAGATTAGAGATGATACTGTAGGATAGAAAAGAGTATAGGATGCGGCGTGCGGAATGCGGAAAGAGAATTATATGGGTGGTATTAGTCAGCACATACGTAAGTATCTATGAATAGGTAATAATACATCCATGGATACAGTAGATACAATATATATACAATATATATACATACACTGCATATTGCATATATCGATTGTATTCATTGTATTGATTGTACTGCACTGTATCATATGGTGATACAAGCAAGGATCGTAATAAATAAACAAACACGCATATAGTAAATGAATATATTGAAAGTGTAAGTCATTGATTTGTCTGATGGCAAAAGACAAAAGAAAGGGAAAGGGAGAGAGGGAGAGGGAGAGGGAGAGGGAGAGGGAGAGGGAGAGGGAGAGGGAGAGGGAGAGGAAGAGGAAGAGGGAAAGTTTAATCAGTCACTTACTTACATACTCCGGACATTATTACATTCATCCTAAACCTTTAATCAATCTAGACTTTGATAGATAGGAATGCCCGTGGATTGTATTTTAATAATAATAATTAACGTTTTGGTCAATTACTGTATTGATCAATATTATGGATGGATGGATGGATGGATGGATCCTTGGAGTTCTATCTAATTTGGAATTCTTAAGTCTTAGATAGAGAGAGAGAGAGAGAGAGAGAGAGAGAGAGAGAGAGAGAGAGAGAGAGAGAGATTAATTGATTGATTAATTCATTATTCAATCCTTATTAGATTAATAATTCTTTTCCTGCTTTTATTAGAATATTTGTTTTGGATTTTGGATTTTGGATTGGCTTTTCATTGTATTGAAATTATCAATTGAACCAATTGGAATTCGCGATTCATTTTTAATTCTTATTTCTATATTAAATGGAGTAATATAGTAATTTATTCAAATCAAACCATCGTAAAATAAATCCTTTCTTCCGTTCTTTATTTACTTCTTCCTATTTTATCCTTTTCTAACCAAATAGATTAGACCAATCTTTTCCTTTTTGACAATTCCACTATTTATTTACCTACCTACATATGTATACATACATACATTTTCATTACTCATCACCCATTCATTACTCATCATCCATTACCCATTACTCATCACCCATTACACATTACCCATTCCATTCTCATTTCCACTTCAATCAACCATTTACATCAATCAATATTATTTTTCTATTTCATCCATACACTAATACCAATACCTAGTCAATGTCAAGGATTTGGGTATCGTGTCGACGGGTTGATTATACAAACCAATCTCATTCATTCTAGCCTTTTGACAACCCCCCCCTTGACTTACCTTACCTTGACTTTATTCCCCTGTTGATCATCCTAGTGTTCCATCCACAAATCCTCAACTTGCTGTACTGTATAATCAAAAGAAAAAAATCAAAAAAGGTATCCTCGTTCATCTTCTTCTCTCTCAACGATGGCACTGTTCATGGGCCATACCTTGCGAAAAAAGAGGATGGGGCTCAACCCAGCTATTGGGATCCTTTAGATTGCTCGAGAATCATTTGATGAGGTGGTAAAGACAATGAGTGATGCAGCCAGCAGCATTATACATACTGTCGCATCAATCATTCATTCAGTGTCTTCTTTCAGCCGGCCCGTCGCTACATACTACATACTACCTGCTACCTGCTACCTGCTAACTACTACCGACTCATTGCTAGGTAGTTGCTCAGCTGTACATAGGTAGGTAGCTACCGAGCTAGCTACCTATAGCTGTTAGCTGTTCTATATTTGATAGTGCACAGCTCTTCAGTCAGTAGATGATGACAAGATGACAACCGAGAAGGATGTTCTAACCACCTGCAGTCCAAGTGCCCGTCAAAGTTACCGTCCAAGTCCTTATCCAAGTCTCAATCCAGGCCCCAATCAAAAGTCTCAATCCAAGTTCCAACCCAAAAAGTCTGTCTCAATCCAAGGTCTCAATGCAAAGTCTCAAGTCCAACATGTCCCAGCACTCTTCTTGGACCGTTCATCCTCTGACTGTTTGTTATTCCCCTTTTGGGACATTTGCAATCTTTTTTCCCTTGAACCTTCTTATCATTGGATAATTCATACTTTATTACCTGCAGCTACGGGTCGCTATTATCCTCACAAGTAATGTAATTTACAACCTCCGTCATTGCATGAAAATAGACAAATCAGCGTGCTTAGTATTATGCATTACCAAGGGGATCAAATACGAAGGAATACCTCGATTCAATATTCATCTATCTACTGTACCTAACTCTCCATAATTCATCCAATAACAACTGAGAGAAAAGGCTGGGGACGCAGAGCTCTCAACATATGATATACATCACGCCCACCTCATGTGCTTCCTCACATGCCAATAAGTGTTGAAACCAACATCTCCAACCCAAGCTGAGCATTGTCATTTGTGTCAGTATCCACGTCCCATCATCTACTGTATGGGGGATTGATTATACATTAGTTCCCTCGTGGTTTTATATTGTCTCCACAGCCTTTACGACGCGATTTAAACGTTCCGAGGATATCACCTTTGATGCTGGTCCATATGGCTAACAAAAAAAACGCTCCTGGCTCCATATTTTCTTGACAAACACCCTGAATGGGAGATCCTTGCTTGTTTTATTTGTAGCACTCGCTGATCCGTATCTCCCCAGCCGAGCGCCTTCTGGTATCCTCAACCCGTCACTTTTATGTTGGACGCTGCCGCCCTCATTGTCGACTTTTTGAGAATCCTCAACTTCTTTATCGAATATCACCGAAACAACAAGGCGTCATCGTGGCTGCAACGTGCCTCGATACAGCCTGTCCATCAGCCCCAGATCGATGATTGCGTCTTCTGAAGCAGAAGCCATAAGCATAATTTCTCTTGATTTATTGGGTTGGGATTCCCTTGTCGTCGACGCATTTCTCGATATATATCCTTTCCACAGAACGTCAATTGGGTTCATTGACAGCTATCCATCTCATCATTCAATATGTTCGGTCTAGGATCTGCAGGTACGGGCTCAGCGCCACATCCCAATACTCACTATCCCTCATCCAAGAGGAGGATGTCCAAAAAAGACAATGCTCCCCCAACCGCTAAGCACTATACATACCCTCCCACTGTTGAATACTTCGAGCCAGCCATCGATGGACCACCATCGCCGCAAGGTATACGCGCATACACCGAGCAGATGAGGAGAGGCTCAGCATTTGTTAGCAAATCCACCACCCCTTCACTGACCTCAGCTTCGTCTTTCCGCTCCCGTCAATCCAGTCTCGATTCCTCAAACAAGATCGATTTACATCGACAATCCTCCGCTAGATCCAACGGCAGTAGTATGGCGACGAAAGAAAGACACGATAGTATAAACCTGTTTGGAAAGGCCATCTTCTCTCGAAGCAACAAAAAGTTTAGGCGTAATCATATTTCAATGGGTGGCTCATCAACCTCCCTGGCGAGTAGTTCTGCGGAGAAGGAACGTAGCGATGGATCGGGTCACAGTCCACCACCTACCAGTTACCGATCTCGTAAGAATACCATCTCGGGACCATACAACTTCCAGCACATCACACATACCCAGCAAAATGAATTACCCGACCTGAACGAGATTCCTCCAACTGAATTGGTGTCGGAATTCTCGGCCATCCGAGCATCCCAAGCTCCAACAAATGGCAATCTAAAAGGCATTAGAGCAAGAGATTTGATGTTTGAGAATTTTTCTTCGGTAGCAATAGACTATGCGCCCGAGGTTGACGCACCTAAAAGTCCCACGAGCCCGAAAAGCCCGTCGTGTCCTGTCACCCCGCAAAGGCAAAGCAGCGTTCGAGCATCTGTAACACCACCACAAAACCTTCCATGGAGACCTATTAATTACTCAATGTCACATGATAATCTCCGATCGGCACCTGTAGCTCCATCACGGTCTCCTGAGTCTCCTGGCTGCTGCCCAGTCAGACCACCGGTCCGAACATCATCAAGGGCGGCGTCAACCTTCTTCAGTCATGTTGATCCCTCCACTTCCCTTGATCTCGGTCAACATATCAACAATATTAACCTCCAGGAATCAGCACAATTCGATTTCACTCCACAAACACACCCTTCGCCTCCTAAGTGGGAAAGAAAGGAATCCGAGATATTGAACAAGCATCTATCCCATGCAGTTACCACTCCTGGCGAGGAGGCGTGGCCTTTATCTGCCTCGTTGTGTGGAAGCTTTGGCGCCGATCTTGCAGATGTCCCTGAGGAGGAAGAACACACCAGGACGCGATCAAGGCAGTCGAGCACTGAGGGTGAATTACGACTTTCAAAATCGGTTCCTGGATTGAGGACGAGAGCACTTGAGCAAGCCCCAGACATGCCTGACCTGCCCGACATGCCAGCGGTACTAGGAAGACTTGGTTCTGTTGACGCTTCGAGATTTTCAAAAAGATGCAGCTCACCCAAACTTAGTTTGTTCACTGATTCTTGGGAAGATGCCATTGATTTCTGCTATGGGGATGAAGCTGACGGGGATTGGGATTACCAAGATGATGAAACACTTGAGGAGAACAAACCTATCACAACAACCGCCCCGGTGTCACCGACCCAGGTCGAAGAGCCCGCTATGGACTTGCACCTTGATGATGAACGTCATATTTCTCCAGGCCGATTCCGCCCATCACTACTTGTCCCGGCACCTTATGATATCCCTGCCCTCTCTCCACTATCCAATGTGTCCAGCGCATCATCATTTCTACCAACCCCAACCAATTACTTTCGCCCTAATCAAATGCGACCTCCTTCGCATGCTTCGTCGTTCAAGGAATCTGACGGGTTTAATCTCTCCCCAACCCTTCTCATTCCTTCCGATGAATACCCCCTACAAAGCGAACAAGATGCTCTCTTCGACACATATCATCATGATAATGTACCATCGGCATCAATATTCCCCATGGATACTTATGAGCAACCAGCGTCACCAGTAGATGAAGCCCTTTCCAGCACCACCTCCTACCGCTCCTCTGTTTACTCTCACAACAGTCTCAGAAGCAGCACGATCAGCAGTCGCTACAATAGGTCCAGTCAAGATTCAGCTCTACTCATCTTCCAGGCTGGTAGCATGAGCAAAGCTCATAGAAGTATTGGATCTGCTTCTTCCTTGCCCGACCTTGTTCCCTCGCTCCGCCCCAAGCGCGACAGCAGAACACTCGGAGCACTCGCTACCACAACATCTGATCCAGAACTCAATACCAAAGCTTCTGACCTCAAAATTGATGATGATGAGTCATCGTCCTCTGAAGTCGCTGGTCTTCAGAATCTTCCCGTCAATCATGTGCGCAAGTCACTCAAAAATCCACTCTACTTTGCCCCACCTCCACCCATTATTTCTACAGCTGTTCCAGATGCCGCTTCTAGTATCCTTAGTCCTGTGGCTGAGTCCTTCACCGAATCACCTCCTAAACCACGTTTGAGATCTGCTCTTTCCCGCGAGTTACATGCTCCTGCCTCAGTTGAGTCGTTTATGTCCAACCACGTACGAAAGGTATCTGCACCAATTACCACGGACAGAAAGGTTCAAGATATCCGACCTCGATCAAGATCAAACACATTGACCAGTGCCGCTATGGCTGGCAAACGCAGAGGAAGCTACAATCTTTTCCCTACCCCTCCTACCAGCACACCCAAATAAATTGTTCTTTTTAAAGTCTAATATTCAATAATATTGCATACACATTCTTGTGTAATTGTACCTTTTTGTACTACATCCTTGTTATTATTATCACCACCACTTGCACATCCGCACTTTTCCTTACCAAATTCATTGGCTCTTACAAAGAGCGCCTCACTACAATGACCTATGATGTCACGACTCGCATTTCATATGTTCTCTTCACACAAAACAAAACAAAAAGAAAACAAAAGTTTTAAGCGTTTACTTGATATTAAAAGGGAAAATCAGAAGGCAAGGTGGATATCTGTATCACTATTCGTACAATCGTTTGCGTTTGCGTTTGCATCTTCTTGCAGTTGCATTATTGGTAGTTTGACGGTATGGGTTGGATTCCTCGATATCCAATCTTACGCGTTTACGATGGATTTGTTTGCTTGTTTTTTTTTTCTTTCTCATTTCTCTCCCCTGGAGAATTTTGACTCGGAGTGCAAGGGGAATTGCATTATCCGATTTTTGGATATGAGCGGTTATGTGTTATGATATGATGGATTTTGGGGTGGGCTTGGTATCATAGCTTGCTATCTACCTACCCACCTATCTGCTCGTGCCGAGCTTCCCTTTTTTGTGTTTTCTTACTCTTGCTCTTGCTCCGCCTTTGCTTTTGTGCTTTTGATGCGCGCACTGCGGGTGCTGGTGGGTTTTGAGGATTTCGAGGAGAAAAGCTTATAGATGGATGGGGTTTCGGTTGTATGTATGGGATTCTCTCGAGATGGTTTATTGTTATATTTTTTATTGTTTTCTTGAGTGGGTTTTGTATTTGTGGTGTTTCAATATATCTAGCTGTGGGAGTGTATCTTTGATTTTGCTTTTCGTCTTTTCGTCGTCCTGGATTGGAGGGTTAAGCCTGGCTTGGCTGTATTGGCTTGGGGTGTGTGGATTGGGGCATGGTTGTATACAATGGATGGGTGATGGATGTGAGGATTCGCGTCGTGGTGGGAAATGTTTAGTAAAGTAGTATTGGTATTGAGCGACCGCGGTGTGCAGCGAGGCAAGGACATAAAGTTCATGCAGGACCAGTGTATGATGGGTGTGCAGATATCCGGCTGCAATTCCGGTGTACTAGACGGTTAGGGTTAAATAAATACCTTGGATGTAGTAGCTAGTTGTTGTGTTGGGGAGAGTCCTTACTTGGTGGAGTAGAGTAGCGTTGAGTTGAGTTGAGTTGAATATTATCAGATATTATCTTCATACATCTCTATCTATTACGTGGTGCTGCAAATCTGAGTTGACTTTCGACTGTCTGTACGCGATTTGGAATATTGACTCAACCGATAGAATACCAGGGGAACGGCATCTGGGCAATGTAATGATATGATATGATATGTAGATTTCTTGACTATCTATCCATCTATCGCTTAATGTCACGTAGGAAGCGTGTGTATGTATAGTATAGTATATTCTATTATATTATTCATACTCCATTATGCTACATTACATTACCTATTTTATATCATCACGGCATAACCAACCAACCAATCAAGCAATGCAATGCAATATGGATTGGATTGGATTGGATTGGATTGGATTGGATTGGATTGGATTACAATAAGATAGAAGAGAGAAAAGAAAAGAAATCGGATTCACGGTCCAGGGACAGCTTTCCCTGTTCTGTTCTGTGATTATGTAGGGAGGTCGATAGATAGGTAGGCATAGATGTAAGAGTCCTGGGCCTTACTCGTTGCATCCCATATGTTTTTCCACTATTTTATTCCAAAATTAATATTAAATCAATAACATATTATAACTTTGTAAATTTCAAATATATATTAATGAATAGTAGCCATTCTTTGTACTTTAATTACATTTTCAATTTTTATAATTCATCTTTCAATATACGGTCTATAATCCAGAGGATCTATTTTGTTTTATAATATTTTTAGTTCTTTTTTGAATTCTTCAACAAAAATAGATACGAATGGGAGCTTTTTTAGCTTCTCCTTTATTCATTTCTATACTTTTTTAATTAAGTTAAGGTTAGGGGAAAGGGGGGGCCAATTAAAGCTTTATATATAGTATTCCAATCGAGCTTTTTGAGCATGCCCTAAATGCATTTTAGCTCTATTCTCCATATAAATATATTTAGACCTTAGTGTCACGAATGGACTACAAACGGATGCCGGCTGAAAAGGATGCGGACACGTGCGGCCTGCGCACGTGCCCTGACAGGAATGGTTTAGTCACGCGCGGTACCCGCACGTGCTAGGTCACATGTACGTAGCTATAAAATATAGGTAGATAGACGGCCATTTCTCTGGTCCTTTAGTTGTAGATTCTAAGGATACTTTTGACCCTGTTTATTCAGCTCTTATACGGCATAAGCGTCACCTTTAGGTCCTATTAATATATTTAATATAGTACCGATAAAAAGAGTTATTAAGATGATAAAGAAGTAAGTACGTATAGGATGGGCAATATTAGCGTGAATTTAAGCAATTTAGTATTAATACAGAATTTGTTAAACTATACACCCATTAATATATTGTTTGCTAAGGAATATATGAAATATATCCGTCCCCTTATCAAAGAAAAGATTTTGAAGACTTATCTTAGCTGTTTTAAAGTATATATTTACATAATACAATATAAAAATGTATAAATTTCGCTTTTTTAAGAAAGAACAGGCGAATTATGAATTGCTAATTGGGTCGCACCTATTATTTATTTATTTATTTATTTATTGTTTTACGTCTATATGAGCTAGCTAGACTCTTGACCTCCCGAGGGGTACTAGAGACGGGTGATACACTAGTGGGTCGAAGACCCAAGAGCTCACCACTTAGGTACGTATAGTACGTCGTCGCTAGGTTGAAGCACTGAGGCCGCCTCCTCCCGGCGGTCTCTCACAACTCTAGCTCTGTTGGGCAGCCTCCTTCCGCCATTTGAGGGAGCGTCCTGCATTGAAGGGATTAACCTTTGCTTGTTACATGAAAAAGAATGTCGGGCTATACAGCAATCGCACTGGTAGGGAGTGCTAAAAGAGCAGTTATTACGTTAGGATGCAGCCTTTGTATCGTCGTATAGAGTAATGCGCCGCGCTCTATAAATCGCGCCTCAGATTAGGCTCTGGGGTGAAGCGGAGAGAGAGTAGGGGGGGGGGGAGAGAGGGGAGGGAGGGGAGAGGTCGGGGGCAACGCTCGGTGGGACGTTGTCTGGAGTGCCGTTGGGCTCCTGGTTGCAGAACTTGAAGTACCGCGTCGTTGTGACAAAGCGCTCGAACTCTTGTGGGCGATCAAGAAGCTGTCGTATGTAGTCGTGCCCTTCTCCAGCGTTTGTCGGTGGGCGAGTAGGTTTCAGTGGCCACGAATGGAATCTCCTGACGGAGATCTCACAGAACACAAGGTGCTCCGGGGTTTTAGCCTTACCGCATGGGCAGTGTGTCTCTGCGTCCTCGTGCTTGAAGCGCCTATGGTAGGCCTCAAAGTCGCCGTGCCTGGATCGCAGCGCAAGTAGTCGATGTAGAGTCGGTCTGGGAAGATGGAGTTCTATAGGCTCCTTCAAAGCGTAGTCGAGTTGCCATTGGCGGTACCCACCTGACAACGTTGATTTGTTCTTATACCACCAATCACTTGTGGCGTTGCGAGCCAGGCCTCGTGCTATCGATCCTATACCGCTGATCGTAGGTTGCGTAGTAAGCCCTGGATCCACTATACCGCTTTTGGCCCCTGCGTCTGCTAGTTCATCCGCTGCCTCGTTGCCGATTATACCCTGGTGCCCAGGGGACCACCGTATGTTGACCGCGTGCCGATCGATTAATCGATGGCTTTCTAGGAACGCCCATTGAGAAGTGTCCGAAGCGTTCGCTCGTTTGCACCAGATCACAGAGGTGCTGTCGATGCATAGCCATCGTTCTGTATCTGCGTCGGATGGTAGTGTGAGCGCTTTCTGAAGCCCTTTCAAAGCACCTATCGCTTCTGCGTCAAAGACATGGGACAGCGTGTTAATCGCGCCTTTTCCAGTGGCTGCAAGCGTTTGCCCTTGGTAGATTGCATAGCCGTAGCCCACGTGCTTCCCCATGTCATCGTATGATTCAGATCCGTCCGAGAAGATGGTGATTGTGTTAGGCGGCAAGGCGTTCCACCAGTCAGTGAAGCTAGCTGCGGCTGTCTCTTTGTCTATCCCCATTGTGGGGTCCATTCTGCACCCGGGGTGTAGTGTGGGGGAGATAGGATCGGGCGTGGTGCTCCCGGCAGCAGCCGGTCCGCTGATCGCAGTCTTGTGCCGTCCTGCGTGCGATGACCTGGTGCAATCAGCCGCATGGTTAGCGGGTGACGTATGTCAAGTCTTCGAAGTCGGAGTGCCATATTGATACGGATGTGCTCTAAAGCCACCTCGCAGGGAGGGAGGCCCGCGTCTCGTAGATTGGCCACAGTGGGCGTGGTCCTCCAGGTCGGTAGTACTCCTCTTGTTGCAAGGTTGATCACTTTGTTGGCTTTTGTCGCACCTATTAGAGAGACGCCGAAAGCAATCAAAAGGATTTGTTGGAATAATCACGTGACGCGCTAGGCTACGCGCTAACGCCTGGGCATTCTATATAGTTGCCGTTCTACACATTTAGATAGTGATCCTTTAGAGCAATAATAAGATACAACGGTATACCCATTTTATTGACTTTCACCTTCGACCAGGTTAAACCGACAGGATTATTGAATTTACTGGAAGGATAACGAATTAGGGGTTAAGAGATATAGAAAAATGGAATACTTTTGTAAGGTGAGGGAATACAAAATATAGCAGTAATAAAAATATACAAAGTTATTATTGTTTATTAAAAGGAAAGCTTTATAGTAATTAAAAGAAAGGTATATAAAACGTTCGATTTATATTAATACAAATACAATATTAGGATTTGTAGAAAAGCTTACTAATTTATGAACCGAAATAGGAAATGCGATAAAGTGTATATATCTGTGACGCTTATGCCGTATAAGAGCTGAATAAACAAGGTCAAAGGTATCCTTAGAATCTACAACTAAAGAACCAGAGAAATGGCCATCTATCTACCTATATTTATAGCTATGTACATGTGACCTGGCACGTGCGGGTACCGCGTATAACTAAACCATTCCTGTCAGGGCATATGCGCAAACCATATGTGTCCGCATCCTTTTCAACCGGCATCTGTTTGTAGTCCATTTGTAACATTACTCCCCCGTTTTTTCAGAGTTCGCCCTAAATGTCTAAATTACGTTTTCTTCTTCAACTGATTATGCTAGTCCTTATTCGGTTGGAATCCGTTTGCATTTCAGGCGATAGTGTAGTACAAGAGGAGTTTATTTATTTATTTATTTATATACAGTTTAACGTCTCCGTATAGAATGGCTAGTTCTGACCTCCCGAAGGGTATTGGCGACGGCCCGCGACGGAGGCAGGGCCTCCCCGCGCGCCTCCCGTGCATAGCCTGTTGCTATACTTGATGGTACTCCTAGCGCCCCGTCCTTCAGTCCCTACACCTAGACAGTGCCGTTTCCCGCTACTCCTGCAGTCCTCCTCCCTCCATTTGGAGGAGCGTCCCTGCTCGCTCTCTTCTAAATCCTACATATTTATAGGTTAGCGCTTTTTATTTGCTAGCTTACCTTTTAAGTGTAGCAGATCTTTGAGTATAGCTGCTGTCCTTAGAAGGCGTATGTGCATATAGGGAGCACTTTAATTTGCCGGTTCTTACATTAGGGCGGTGCCTTTGTATGATGCGTGCGCTGATTATATAGGGCGCGGCCTATCGCTATACAGCAGTTAAAGAATGGCGGTTTTGTCTCGGTAAGCCGTAGCTCTGTTGGGGACCACCCGGACTTGTCAGATCGCGCGTTTGTTGTGCGCGGGCGTTGATGGCGAAATATTGAGTCACTGTGAGAAAATCCTCGAACAGCTTGGGGTGCGCTAGTATTGCGCTCATGTACCTCCGTCCTTCTTTAGGGCGACTAGGAGGGCGTTCCGGCTTGGCCGGCCAGGCATGGAACTTGCGCTGGGAGATCTCACAGAACACGAGATGCTCAGGAGTTTTCGCGTATCCGCAAAGGCAGTTGAGCTCAGCGTCGGTGTGGCCGAATCTTCTATGGTATTGCGCGAAGTCGCCATGAGCCGTTCGGGCGGCTAGAAGCCGGTGGAGCAGCGTACGAGGGAGGCGGAGTTCTGGAGACTCCGCTATAGAGTACCCGAGTCCCCATTTGCGGTAGGATGCCGAGAGTCCTGTAAGGTACCGACTCCACCAATCAGTGGTCACAGCGTCGGCAAGGGCCCTTGCCGTTGTGCCTATTCCGCTGATTGTGGGCTCTGCCGAACAGTCGTCATCCATGCGACCCTCGTTCGCGCCAGCGTCAGCCAGCTCGTCAGCCGTCTCATTGCCTTCGATGCCCATATGGCCTGGGGACCATCTAATGCCGACTTTGAACTGGTCTATGAGGGCATGGCATTCAAGGAAGGCCCACTGGGAAGTATTGGACGCGTTAGCCCGCATACACCAGATCACCAAAGTGCTGTCGATGCACATCCATATATGCTCATCCAAGGCCGAAGGATTTCCAGCGCGCATTGCAGACCTTTGAGGGCTCCAATCGCTTCGGCGTCAAAGACGTGGGAGATGCTGTTTATCGCTCCGCTTCCTGTTCTAACTAGTGATTAGCCGCGTTAGCCGCGTATATGGCGTATCCGTAGCCTACTAGCTTGGCACCGTCCTTGTACTGCTCAGAGCCGTCCGAGAATACGGTGATAGTGCTGTCGCTTAGCTGGCTCCACCACGTATTAAACTGCTCTGCTGCGGCTTCCTTTGTACTTCCCTCTGTAGGATCAGTCCTACAGCCAGGTGAGAAATGTGGCTGGGCTAGTACTGGCCTGGGAGCGTGCGGGATGAGCGTATCCGCGCAGCGCAGTTTCGTTGCGCGCTGCCAGGGTAGGATCGGGGTTTCGAGCCGGCGCACCAGTGGGTGGGCGGCGTCTAACGTCCTGAGCCGGAGCGCGAAACGTATGCGGGCGTGCTCGAGGCGGTGCTACCGACGGTAGTCCCGCGTCTCGCAGAACACTTGCCGTGGGCGCCGTACGCCAAGCAGGAAGGACTCCTCTTGCTGCTAGAACCATAACTTTATTGGTCTTCTCGATCAATGGGCCAAGTCTCGTGCTAACCAGCCGGTTGCGGTTGTAGCCATGCGACGCGCTAGGCTTCCGCCTGCCGCCGTACCAGACCTCCGACCCATATAGTAGGGAGGACTGTACACATGTGACTACGGCCTTCCTTAACGACGCAGCAGGTGGTCCGAACCTTACGCCCGCTAGCCCTTTGATGTGGCGTGCAACTTTCAGCGCTTTAGTTGAGCGCTCGGCTACGTGCCTCTTAAAGGATAGCTTGCGGTCTATCCAGACGCCGAGCCAGCGCAAAGCCGGTTGCTCGTCGCCCACTGCGGTTACTGGCGTGATCGTAAGTTCCGGTGACACTCTAATGCTGGGAGCATTTGTGTTCCGCTTTCGCGAAGATGGATCATCTCCAGCTTCTCTGGCGCGAAGGCTACCTTGTTCTCAGCTCCCCACCTCATAACCTGGCGCACGTCGCGCTTTAGCATAGTCACATTGCTTTCCACGGACTTTGAAGCCCTGTAGATAGCAAATGCCGTCCGCATACCCGAAGCGTAGAGAGCGGTCCTGATTCAGCAATTCAGCCAGGTATAGTACATACAGAATCGGGGATAACGGCGAACCCTGTGGGTTCCGCATTGCGTCTTCGATTCCGCGGTGTACGTGCCCTCTAGCCGGACCATAACCTTGCGGTCCGCAAGGAACGAGCCGATTAGCCGGAGTAGATTCATAGGCCAGCCCTGCTTCCGCATCCGTTCAAGCAGCCTTCTGGGCAGCAGTGCGTCGAACGCGCCCTGCACGTCCAGTGTAACCAGCGTCGCCTCCTTCCCTGAGCGAAAGCCGATTCCACATCGTAAACGAAGGAGGCTACTAAATCCACAGCTGAGCGTTTGGGGAGGGCTCCGCCATGTTGCGGGCTGATTATTCCGTAGTGTATCGCTGCCCAGGAGATTCTCCTAGCAACGAGCCGTTCAAGGCCCTTGCCGATGCACGAAAGGAGTGCGATCGGCCTCCAAGAGCGTACCGACGACCTATCCTTCTTTCCGATCTTTGGAAGCATTACCACTTCCGCTAGCTTCCATTCGGATGGGAAGTGTAATAGTTTAAGGCACTTTTGGAAGAAGTCTCTTATAAACGCCCTAATATGCTACCAGCAGGCCTTTAGTAGTCGTACAGTAACACGATCCGCTCCTGGGAAAGTGCTTGATACGCCGATCACACTCTTTTCCACCTCCTCGAGCGAGATAGCCGTGGTCCACGGCAGTATCGGTCGCCGACCTTCCCGCCTCAAGTGGATCGTACTCCAGATCATCCGATTCGTCGTATCGGTGCAGTAGCTTTTCTAGCAGGGCTTCCGCTTTCTCTTTGGTGCTCTCGATACTTACACCGTTCACAATCAGCGGCGGGGCCTTAAGCGATGGGGCGAGCTTGTGCCACCCCACTACCTTATATAAGTCGGCGTCGTCGCCGCTGCACTGTCGATAACCCGGGCGCAATAGTCACGTTTGGCATTCCGTATCGTCGAGAGCATGTCGCGCCGTTTGCGTTCTTGCTCCGGCGCAGCCCGCCTGCGTGCGCTCGCATAGCCGGCGTGTAGCTCAGCGCACGCCGGCGTCCACCAGGGCGCCGATTTGGCCGTACCCTGTGTGAGTGCTTCCCTACTGCCTTGATCGCATTCTGGAAGAGAGTAGTCAAAAGTGCAGCGATGTCGTTTAGGTCGCGCGTATCCAGCACGTCGGCCGGCTGTGGCAAATGCGAGATCCCAGAGTTAATGGCGTGCGCGAACCTCGGTAGGTTTGCTTCCGTAACCCGGTAGCCCGCGTTGCCATCGGCTCCCTGGCCTCTCCCTGGTAGCAGCGTTTACGAGAGTGAAGTGGTCCGAACTGCAGTCCAGGTCGTGTCTAACCGTAGTTTCCGCGAACGGGATTTTCGAGAAGGTTAAATCGATGGTATGGCCAGCGCGGTGTGTGGGCTCTCCCCGCTCCCCGATGAAGTCCGCTCCGCTACTAAGGGACCAGGCAGCTAAGGATGCGCCCTGATTGGAGGACCCGACTCCTGGCTCAAACATATCGTGCTTTGCATTGAAGTCGCCTCCGATGAGAAAATTCGGTGGGACTTGTATGCTGGTTATATAATCGATTATTCGCCTAGTGCTAGGCTCTCTGTATAACATTGACGATATGAAAGCCATTTACCTCCAGCCAGACTATGTCGCGATCGTCGCCATTCCGGCGCTGCTGGGTGATCAGGTTAGCCGCTTTTCGCGTGTAGGACATCGCCCTTGGCCTCTCTGCTTCACGCTCTGCCGTAAGTACTCGCTCCCATGCATCAACCGGCGCATAGCATTCGTATGCTGGATGGTTCTGCGTTCTTGTTCCAGGGTAGACACTGGGTTCTTGTACACCACACTACATCAGCCCCTTCCTCAAATACCAACTGTAGCAGGGCTATGTGTGCTGGCCCTGATCTTCCTACATTCGCCCAGGCCACTTTCAGTCCGTTAGCCGAGGCGGTCGCGCGGCCTTCACCGCTTCGTCCTGCTCCGTTTCTCAGCATAGGGACGAAGTGGGAGAGAGGGTCGTATCAAGCTCCATGCTGACGCTAAGGGTAGGGCTCGCCTCGTCGTCGGATACAGCGTATACGCTTCGCTTTGACAGCTCGACAAGGTTGAGGGAACCGGTGGGGCTGTCTTGCGTTTGACGCGCCGCGATTGTTGGTCTGCCGCTTCATACGCTGCGATGCGCGCCCCTGGGGTCGGGATTACCACCTGGACCCCGCTCTTAGGGCCGCGCTCCCTGCTGGCTCTTGGCCGCTAGCTCGCACGCTTTGCGTGTAGCCGTTTGTTGACGACGGATCTCTCCGAGCTGGCTTGCAGTGAGCCGGACTATCTTGCCATCAGCCCTCTTTGGAGTGGCTGCGCAGTGCTTATGCCCGGCAGGGAAGGGGCCATGACAACCAGTGCATTTGGGCGAGGCCGTACAAGCTGCGACTGACGCCCCCTGGTGTTTCAATATAGCAGCGCCGCAGTTGTTGCATCTGCGGACTGCGCGGCAGGTTAGAGGGTTGCAATACTCTTGGCACCCTGGGTTGTGCAGTTCTATGCTCTTTTTCTTCTCCGAGAGCTTGGAGTGTCCTGAGGACCCAAAAAAGGTTAAAGGAGCGAACTTCCTCTTTGAAGCTGATGAACCATACCGATGTTGAACCTGAGGTTCCAGCGCTGTGGCAGTTGACCGGCCTTACCCCGGTCTGTATTTCGGCTTCCTCAGTGACAACGTCGGCAGTAACAAGCCGATTGCCCAAGAGACCTGTTTAGAACATTAGGAGTGTGAGCTAGGCGGTATGTGTGCCATTTTTCCACTCGTTCTAAGATGGTGCAACGGGTGGCTTTGCAAATAAGCGCAGCGTTCGATCCCCTTAGAATGAGGTCGTAAACTGCTTTCGTATTAGGCTTAACTGCCCAGCCTGTAGGGGTAGCCCACAGCCGGGGGATGTCCTTGGCTGAGATCTGGGTACGGCCTTCGTAATGGCCTCCCGGATGAGGAAGGGCTGGTCTCGGACTAGGAGCGTCCCTGGTTCGGCCCGGGCGTAGATGCGAAGGTCCGTTCTTTCCCTCGGGCTCTTTGGCGTCGGGTTACCGGCTGTCGGCGGTCGGACCGTCTGCGGGCCCATGATTCCGGGTTCCCCACTTTGTTTTGGTGAGACGGCGCATTTTTGCGGGGCGACGCGTTTTGACGACGGGTCAGCGCCCACTGTTGATGTGTTCGGGGTCTTGAGGGCCCCCGCGTAGGAAGTTTTGGACGGTTGCTTTGCAGCAGCGGTCCCGAAGAGGTGTTGGTTCAGGTAGGCCAATGTACCCTCCTGAATCTCCTGAGCAAACTTCTTTTGCTCATTCCGGAGAGTTGCGAACGAAGACTTCCACAGCCTTCGCGTAGCCTTTCGAGAGCGACGCGTCGTAGCGTCGCTTCGCGCTCCATTTGTTCCAGCTTGGTTATCACAGCTTGGAATGCCGGTGTGCCAGCGGGATTAACCACTGGCGGGATTGGTACTGTGCCCTGTATAGTTCCGATGTGCTGGAAGGGCAAGGGGGATGGAGGCGATCGCTCGCGCGTGTGCGCATCCGCTTTCGCGATCGTCGGTCTTTGGGGCGTTTGCGACGCCATTGTCGCCGGCGGCAGCAAGGCGTAGAGAGGGATCTTTTAGAGGATCCTACTTGTAGAATTGAATCGATTTGAAATGTAAATGTTAAGCCAGAACATATGTAAATCAAAACTTTTGTTTTTGTTGTTTTTCTTGACTATTTCACATTTGCATAAAACGTTGCACCATATTTACAAAAAATGACGAGTTGCCAATATTATTCATGGCAATATGCCATATTTGCCGTATAGCATAATGCCATATTTCTGGTACCCTAGGGAAGGTAGATAATATGAATCAAAGATTTCATACAAATCAGGAAATTCGGCAATCTTGACTTCAATGCCTCTATGGATAGTTACAGACAGCGAGTAGGATATAATGAAACTGAAGCGAAACACAAAAATGTAATTGAGATTGAGGTCAAAAAGAGAAGAATCATCAGTTTATCTGTCTCTTTATAAGTCTCACGCGTCTTACCTAAGAAACTCGCGTTGAGACACGAAACTAACACCAGCTATACGCTCGCTCGTCCCGTGATATTTAGGCAGCTCCAAGGCAACCGCAAGGCAACCGCATGATTTTCACGTGGGATTTCTGAAATAGGCCTTAGTATCAGTCAGCCGGTATTATTCCGATTCGTTTCCCCTCGATTTTCAATTTACCCCATATTCAATCTCGACCAACGTACCTACGTAGGTAATTAACGATGCATTTATTCTCCATAATCAATATTGACACTTTTAAAATGGAGTTTTCTACCTAAAAATTTAGGAAGAAGATCCATTATTGGTTGATTCGAGATGTCTAAAGTAATACCGATGATATACTCAACACAAGATGAGGGTATTGGGTATAAGCGAGAGCGCCATTCTATATGAATCGAACAGATCTTATACCATTAATCAATACCTATACACCAGTAACGTTTTGAAATGTTCAAAATGAGTAATTGTTTTATCTAGGTAGGTACTTGGGAACCATCTCGAGTTTGATAGCATAGTTATTTGCTTTTGAGATCCAGAGAGCCACTTGGCTAACCCATTGGAAGCTGGCAAACTGCTTTTACATGCTTTGATACAGAAGCGACAAAATGAGACGTAAAATGTCGTCTTGATGAAATTACATGTTAGTACGCATAAGTTTTACACTTGCTTTAATGTATGACTCGGAAACTAAAGGATAAAAACTCGACCAGCCATCGAATGTATTAACCATGGGATATCTAGAATACACGAGCTACGAATGGAAGCAGGCGCTCTAGCTCATCAACACTTCCCTCATCTCACATCTATCGCTTCTACAAGTACAAGCCCTCGGGCTCACCCTCGCTCTTAGTCTTCAAGACACGTTCTCTTGCAGCCCTGAAATCCGCCATCTGGACACGCATTCTACGTTCTCTCTCAATGCCATCAAACCAGCCTCGGAGCAAATAGCCTTGATATCAGCACCAGATAAATCATCCTTCTGGTTGATAAATTCTTCCAAATCGACATCTTCGTTCAAAGACATCTTAGATGTGTGAAGAGTGAAGATCTTGCGCTTGGTGTGTTGATCGGGGTTCTCGAAAAGAATCTTTCTATCGATACGTCCAGGACGGATGAGAGCAGGATACAATCTGTTCGTAGCCATAATAACCTTAAATCTCCACGGTCATCGAAACCATCAAGCTGATTAAGGAGCTCCAACATGGTTCTTGAATTTCAACGTTCTCCCACCAGATGTAGATTCGTAACGTTTAGTACCAATGGCGTCGATTTCGTCAATGAAGACGATGGATGGTGCATTTTCGGCGGCGACCTATAAATATTAGAACCTACATTGTACTCGAATAAAGATCAAATCATGCATACCTGGAAAAGTTGCCGAACAAGTCTAGGTCCATCACCCAAGTACTTTTGAATCAACTCACTGCCAACAATTCGCAAGAATGTCGCACTTGTCTGATTTGCAACGGCCTTTGCCAGCAGAGTCTTTCCGGTACCTGGCGCACCATAAAGGATCACGCCCTTGGGAGGCTTGATACCCATCTCCTCATATAACTCAGGATGTAATAATGGCAATTCGACCGATTCTCGTACTTCCTGAATCTGTGATTCCAAACCACCAATATCTGCGTAAGATTCTGTTGGAGCCTTGTCGAGCTTCATTACTGAAACTAAAGGATCCGTATCATCAGTGAGAACACCACAATAGAAACGGATTTGTGATGCAGTAATACACTGGCACCAGGCTCCAAAAGATCTTTATCGACGAAAGACATGATGGAGACGTAGTATTCCGGACCTGTGGTACTTGATACGATCGCATGATCATCGTCGATCATTTCCTCCAAGGTTCCCACGCCCATTGGGCTACCACGCATATCATCAACACGACCCCTTTCATCGGCATTTCTATCAGCGGCATCGGCGTCGCCTCCAGCAGTAGCAGGTGCTACTATGCCTTCCTTTACAGCCTTTGCCTTTCTCAAGCGTTCCTGGTTCTCAACATATTCTTCTTCGAGGAGTAGATGATCGTGAATTCGTTGCATTCGAAGATATCTGAGTTTGCACCGAGAGGTTGGATAGACAGCCGGTAGCTTTGCTGAAGCATTTGGGCCCGCAGCCTTGCGCTTCTTGCGTCGATTCTAGTTGTTGGTCTTGGTGGTGGTTCGTACTTTGGCTTATCCTTCTATCGGTGGGTAATTAGTCCATCATCCATTATCTATCATGAAAGGGCAAATGTATAGGTACCTTCTTGGATTTATCATCTTTTCCATCTCCACCTGGAGGGTTACCACCAAGGCCAGATGGTTGTTTGACCCTTTGAGATGATGTTAATATTTGCCGCTCATACAATTCATTGATTGGAGCTTACCATTTTGTTCTTAGTATATCAGGAAGCTTTCTGTAAGGTAGTCTAGAAACTCAAAATATCCAGAAGCTAAATGCAAATATCTAGATGTAATTGTGTTGGATGGTTGGAGTTGAGAAAGATGGACAGTTGTATTTGTAATAACAACAACAGCTTTGATACTCTTTAAGCCTTCTTCTCCAAATGACACAACAAGGCGACAAGAACGACGCGAATAGATAGATCTCTTTAGTGTCAGAACCTAGAAGCTTGGACCATGCCAGTTAGAAATGGTAGATTTGTTGATGCCTTGAAAAAACTCTAAGCAAGATTATTAATATCAGGCATTAACTATTTGTTTATATTTATTATTTTATTTTTAACATCCATCTGCAGCTGGAAGTTCTCCGGAGACAATAATAATAAGTACTAGATATTAGGATAGGTAGATTGTGAATGATGCCCGGACTTGAATGATTTATATTCTTTAGTTTTTTGTGCTACTGGACTTCTTTATAGATTACAACCACCGCTAAACCTATCCATCCACTACTAAACTCACCCATGCACCACTACCATACAATCAATTTCCAAGTTATTAGTACATGAATATCACAGAAACACGTACGATTAAAATTAATATGGATAGATGAGCTATGATATTTTACACTATACACTAGGTAGTATATATGGCTGGAGGTATTGAATGGTTAATTTTAGGAAGAAAAGGTAGTTTAAGTTATAATCTTAATTTTACTATTATAAGATATATTAATATAAGAATAATTAATGATAATAATCAATAATATAATAATATATAGATAATAGATAAATAATAATAACAAATAATAAATAATAGATAATAGATAATAGATAATAGATAATAGATAATAGATAATAGATAATAGATAATAATATAATAGATAATAGATAATAATAATAGATAAATAATAAATAATATATATAATAATATATATAATATATATATATATAATATATAATAATATATAATATATATATATATATAATATATAATATAAATATATATAATATATAATATATAATATATAATATATAATATATAATATATAATATATAATATATATATATATAATATATATTATATATATAAATATAATATATAATAATATAATATATATATATATATATATATATATATATATATAATATATAATATATAATATATATATATAATATATGAATACATATATATATATATATATATATAATATATATATAATATATAATACATAATATATAATAATAATATAATAATACATAATATATAATAATAATTATATAACATAATACATAATACATAATACATAATATATAATATATAATACATAATACATAATACATAATACATAATACATAATAAATAATACATAATATATATAATAAGAGATAACATCTATATATAGAAATATATATATATATATATTCAACTTCTACTCCCGGTATCTACTCGTACATATAGTAGAAAGTGGGCTAAGCATAGCCATAAGCTGTACAGTGCGCTCTCTTCAATAATTAACCCCGCCAAAGTCAGATCTTCAAATTCCTTCCTAGTACAAACACCAAAATACCATTTATATTATATCTGTACATCACATACCACATAACTGCATACACACAACTGCATACCGCATCTATTCAGTACGGGTCGGTAACTTATTTGGTTATATGCATAGGTACGATACATACTGCATACCGATATTCGAGTCTGATCAATAAATCTTCGATGCAAGTAAGTTATTTATATTCCAAATTAATGTTACATCTCTCATTCAAATCTTCTCGTCTCACGATCATTCTCCATCCTCCATCCCCATCTTCCATCTTCTATTTATTCTTTCATTTCCTATCTTTTTCTTCTTCTTCTTCTTCTTCTTCTTCTTCTTCTTCTTCTTCTTCTTCTTCTTCTCCTTCCACTACACTTTACAGGATCTTCTGAATCTGACTTGAAAATAGCTGGAGGATAATAGGAAATTCATCAAATCATTCTCAACCAGCCTTCATCAGTGAAAGAAATATCCATTTCACAGAAACTGCATAAGAATCAATCTAAATCTCCAACTTGAACTAAACATTACTTGCCAACAAAAATGTCCAACCGAGTCGTCGCATTGCTAAAGAGCTTAACGATATCGAAACTGACACAGAATCTCAATCTTTTGCCAACCAAAGAGATGGGAACGATAGCGACTTGACCAATCTTCGAGCATCTTTTCTTGGTCCACCAGATACACTTATGAAGGAGGCACTTATATCGTTGATATCAAGATCTAACGAATATCCATTTCGCCCACCACAAATGAACTTCGCAACTAAGCTTTGGGCATCCAAATGTAGCAGTCAGACTGTGAGTTTTGATTTTATGGAGCTAGTGAAGGAATGTTGACTTCTGAATAGGGTTGCTATCTGCCTTGACACTTGGGTTCAGCCTGGTCTCCTGTTTTAACCATCCGTCTGTTCTTCTCTCTCTTCAATCCTCTTTGCACACCTGAACCAAAGGATCCGCAAGACGCCGAAGTAGCCAACATGTTGCTCATGCACCCGATAAATTTCGAGCAAAAGCACGCGACTGGGCAATTCATCACGCAAATGCGCCTGCTGTCACCCAATGGTCCAAAGTGCCGCTTCATTCCTTCATATACCGCACCAAAATTGTCCAAGGAAGAGGAGGCGCTCCAGGAGATGATTAAGTACGATGGCTTTCCTTCAACTGTTTTTCCTGGTATGTTTATAGTAATGGTAGGCTAACAAAACTACGACAGATATCAAGGATACAATAAAGCTCTCGTCGATCGCTTTGTCGTCATGGGCTTTTGATGTCGAAAAGGTTGTAGAAGCCTTCCTCTTCGTCCATATTGATCGCAACAGTGGGGAGGACTACGAATTGGAGGAGGCTTATATGGGTGATATTACCGCGAGACTTCTCGGCGAACCATGACTCGTGAATGATCTTCGACATACGATGAATGAAGGCTGGATAAACTAATAATAAGAGCAAATACGAAAGATGAAGAACCATCGAACGCTTTGACAAGCATCAGACACAAATTTTGCGTTTTAAGCGTAAGGCTAAGAACGAAAATGAAGCTCAAGCACTAGCTAGCTTTTTTTAAGGGCTCGCAGAATGGATATACTGCAGATCACAATAAAAGAACGATCAATGAATGGACGGATGGTATTTCCAACCCTAGACTGGGACAGCGTTATTAGCATAGGAGTTGGCATGGACTTGTAGCTATGACGCTACGTATCGCTTTACTTAATGGCACATCTGCTCCTTTTCTCATTTCTCTTCTTCTGCCGAATCGGAAATGCATGATTTGCTTGTTTGTACCATTGTGATGTATTTATTGATCATTGATGTAATCTGGAAATTTAGTATGTTAATATATATGACTAGGTAGGTAGCTCGAGTATGGATGTATTGGAAATCTTGCTAGTTTATGGGTAGATGGGTAGGTAGGTGAGTAGATAGGTGAGTAGATAGGTGGGTAGGTAGGTAGATACATAGGAATCAACGCACCTAGCTCCCTACCTACCTACCTCTGACCCATCCATCCATCTTATCTCACCACGTAAACGCTATGTACCTAGCGAGTGCATTGTGTATTTATTATCTTTACGCTGGATGCTGGATGTTGGATGCTGTATAAGAGCAGCTCGGGGTGCATGAGAGTTGTTTGTGTTGTGGAGTGGAGCGTGAGGTTATTGTTTGGTGGGTTTGGTTTGGTGGGTTTGGTTTGGATTGGACTTGGGTAATATGTATGGTGGTGAGGTGGGAGGTGATATCTTTGGTGGTTGGTAATAGGTGGGTTGTAGATTGTTGTGTTTTGTGTTTTTGAGTTTTGATATTTGAGTTTTGAGATGTGGTGAGTGAGTGTAGCTTGTGATTACCTAGAAAGCTGGGGTTGTGGAATTGAGGATGGGGATGGGGAGGGGAGGGCAAGTTTTGATGGGAGGGAAGATGGGTGGTGGGATTTGGATTTTTGTTTTAGTTTTGGCTTTTGATGGATGTGTTGTTTGTTTTTTGTCTCTTATCTTTCGTCGTTAGATGGGGTGAGTGGTAATGGGATCTAGATGGCTCGTTTCCAGGTTAGAGATGGGAGTCCTTTTTTCTTCCTTCTCCCTTCTTTCTTTTTGTGTGAGAGAATAGAGGTGGGGATGCGAGTGGGAATCTTTTGGAAAGGTAGAATACTATACTTTGCCAATGAACCATCTATACATTCCTGGTAATAAAGCAGCGTTCTCCTTCACTTACTAGGTACAGAGACAAAATAAGTCAGATCCTCGTATCCACACCAGAGTCATAACTCTGGTTGTTGGAAGTTGGAAGTTGGAGTGTTGAAAATTTTGGAGGTGGATGTTGAGTCTTTGTTAGTTTTGGGGACGTTTGAGCGGGGATTGGGTGGAGATTGGAGTTTGGGGATCCTCGAGGGTCGGCGGGCATGTACTGGCTAGATGATTTATTATTCATGGGTGGGACTGGTCTGGATATTGGGATAAACTTAGATGTAGGGGGGCTTTAGTGGCCGTTTGAGAGCGTTTGATTGGTTGGGATGGTGGGGTTTTGGGATTGGGAGAGCTGATGTAATTTTAAGGGGTCTTTTGGGGCTGGGTAGCTTATTAGTGGGTTTGAGTCTGTGTTTATACGTATGAATTTGGAACTTGGAGGGGTGACAAAGAATTTTCACAATAGTCATTTGGCCTGGGTTCACTTGATCTGAGTGGCATACTCATTTATAGGCCAGACAGATAGAGGTGTAAAGTGTTTGGAGAGTGAGGCTTGGTACTAGATATTATGGGTCAGAAAGTCCAGAGATTAGGTAGGTCTAAGTTGTGGTTTCTCTTAAACTCTTGAAAGAGATCATTGACGGATTAGTCTATAAAGCTCACGTTCGTGCATAAATTAATGCTGCAGTTAAAGACTAGCTGGTTTGATATGATTTGGTTATTCAGATCATCATTATTCTCAAACTACTCACTATTAGATTCAAAAAGGCACAACAGAGAACTATTTCAAAGCTGTTATATTCTACTTACTTTCAAATATTCCCACTACTTTATATCCCCTCTTTATCAAAAACCAGCACAACTTCACGTAGGCCTCACAGAAGTAAGGCCTTGCTCACATCATGATATCTATCAATTCAACAGACGTGAAAAATTTGGAACAGTTATGCCAGATAATTGACAAAAGGTGGAAAATCTGAAAGTGCTGTGCTGAACATATTTGCACTAGATCGTCGCAAAGGGGCTTCGGCTAAAATCAGACTAAAGATCAACAAAATATTAAGATGAAAATTAAACCGTTGGAAGTAGAAACAATGAAATATGTACACACCTGTGTGCATTTTTATGTATCTATATTCGTTATTTTGATGTTTCCAAAAATAATTATTCTAATCTGACTTTCATCTTCAAATTCGAGAGTTGCATATATATTGACTTAATGAAAAATACTTTCATATTGACCAATGCATCGAATGACAATAATTGAAATAATGAGAATCAGACGTTGAGTAGATTGATCTTCATAAAACTAGAAAGAATTTTCCCGCAAGATTGACAGCCGCATCGCTCTGCATTTACTTGAACTCATCCATTCATCTCCCCATCCATCAATTTATATGCCGATACTCTATAGCTAGAAGACATTTCTGCCAAACTGGGAGTCTATCAAATCATCTGAATTATCTTTCCCCGCAAGCCTTCATTCCCAATCTCTACATTCCACACATAAGAACACCTCGCGCACCCATCCCGTCACCATTTCCTTCTGCAATGCGATTGCATCTTCACATGACTGTACAAGCTCGAGTGCCCTCGCGATTATAGAGGGTTGGCGAGATTATTGGTGGTACTGTACTTCCAGTAATATGCACAGTGGTGGTGGAGGGAGTAGATTCGGGCATTTTGTTGATCGGTGGAGGGATCTAGTGTTGTGTTAGAATATTATTCGTATGGAGAGTATTTTCTTGAAGTTCAAATGACCTTTTGATATTGATGTATTCTTCTTTAGGAATGATTTGATTGTGATGACTTTTTTGTACTGTAGATCCGTGGCTTTGTATGTGTTTGTATGTCTGTGGAGGTCGTATTTGAAGTTGATGCGGGATAATTTTCTGAGAAGACAATGAGGTTAATAAAAGTAAAGGTCTTCATAATATCTTGCAATTGATCTAGCGAGAGTTTCTATTGATGCCTAGGTAACAATAGATAGATAGATGAGAAATCTACAGTGAATTATCATGGCGAAGTTTCACTTTAATATGCTCTGTCTCATCACATACGGTTTCAGACCTTCGTTGTTCATTGCTATCTTTCACATTCACCTTTATTCTGATTGATTTGCATTTCGATGTTCTACTCAATCCCAAAGACCGCCCTTTATATCCTATTATATCTCAAACAATAAATTCCTTCCGTCCTAACCTACCTTTCGAGGTATATGTTATTGTTTAACATCATCTCTAACATTTACTCTTTATCATCCATCCAGCCTTGAACATTGGCACTTTATTGTCCTAATCAATCTTAAGATTGAGCAATCCAATCTTTAAGAGCTGACAAGAATCATATGCAGTGATTAGAGATGGAAATATTCCGGATCACTTGCAACCCAGCTAAATCGTGGTTTCTTTGGTTCCCCTTTATGATTACAATTTCAATGATGCAATTAAAGACAGTGTTTCAATACCAACTCCCACAATCTTCTTACTATATAATGAATAGCTAGTATAAGGATGTCCCAGAATACAGCAAGCAATCCAGAGCTCCAGTATATATCCACGCCTATCCTGGAATCTTCAGAGTTTGAAATTGAATTTCATCCTACCTCCTGCGTTTCTCCCGCTGTGCTCTTGACCACTTTCAGACAACTCAAATGCGATTCTGTAGCAGAAATATTCGACTTATCGTTTGAACCGGTTCCATTCCATGAAATCATGAGGATCTGGTTAATTCTATAATAAAAAGGACCCTGGTCGTAGCTTCAATGCGAAGGAGAAATACAGTTAAGTGTAGTAGCCCTTCTACCTCTTGATGATCCATCTTGAACCGAAATTTAAGTAGAAGTAGTGGTACTCGTAAGGATGACTATTTATGACTGACTAAGAAAGCGAATAATAGATTGAAGATGGATAGCGCCTTTGTAAGACACTTAAGATTGAGGCCTCTGGAATACAACAGAGGCGTATAAATATTCCAATTCATTATTAACACGGAAGATTCTAACGTATCCAGTATAGGTCATAGAATCAGCTCACCAATGAAGACACAAGCTTTTATGTGTTTGATTCAAAGGCTTTACACGAGGAAGCAGACGTCCCATCAAACATACTGCCACTGCAGCATGTAGTCAAAGTATTTTGAAGTTGATACTATGCAAAAATTGAGTTTTGTTTCCAATGACCACTAGGTGATGTCTATTATGAATAGACTCGTAGCTTCAATTCTAGCCGTACATCAGATTTTGATACAAACAGAAGCTTGAGGGGTGGATTACTCGATAAAAATAGCTTAAAATTAGTCGACCAATGTTAGGACCAACAGATATGCCAGCATATATATATATGCTCTTTCAGATGAACCTGGACAGTAGTAAGCTGAGAGAGGTACACGCCGAGTCGATATTTATACTCTTAATACATAAAGGTTTTCTTGATAAAGATATTTTATTTCCTTCCGAGGTATTACAATCCGCATTGCATGATATTGACATGGCAAATTGTGAACCTTGAAACTCTCAAATATGAATCGATATCAATATATGTATGTAGGTATATATCATACCTCTTCCACTCCACTTTTACTTACATAATGGTAGGGTTAACCTTAAGCTTAGTAAGACTTCCCTTCCCTTCTCCTCGTCATTAATTTATCCTCAAACCTAAACAAGAAAACTACACGAGACAACATTCCCCGAATTCTAGTTCTTGAGCACTCATTCATACATTTCATATATTCCATACATTGAATTGAGCAAACCTATTGAAGTTCTCGCTTTTGATTGGCGTTCCATACAAAGCCACACATGGACCAAATGGATCTTTCTGTATTGACTTCATTGCCACCATATTTATCTCTTGTCGATGCTGAAGTATGCACTAATGCAGAGGCTGATACTCTTTCCTCCTCCTAAGATAAATACTGGATCGATCTATATAAATCAAACGAGTAGAATTTATCACTAAATAGATTCTACGATTTATTTGACCGAAACCTTGCTAAATATCACTTAAATAAAAGGAAAAGTTCTAACCGTTTAGATCTTTCCATAATCAATCTGTGGATCAGACCCATCAATTAACCTTTACTTATGGGCGGGGGAGTATATGTTGAAGGAGTATTCACGAAGTGTGTGGATGGAGAAATGAACATTGTTCGGCGCAATGTTCTACGACACAGTATCAATTCTATCAAAAGAAACAGGCAAATCTCTGCACGCGAAGATGCTGGTGGATCTGAAGCTTATTACCGACAATCCTCCCTTCAAATTCGCAATCTTGGTTAATGATATATATTGCCTTGGCCTAGTAAGCTGAAAAGCTGTGCAACTTTAAGGGGGGACGCAGATTTAGCACTGTAAATGCTGCTCAGTGAGCACTCCAAGAAAATATGCCTCCGGTAGTATAGGAGGGGTAGAAGGAAAACTCAAAATATTGCATTTCTTGACGTCCCGCGGTACTCATTAGTCCCAACATCATAATACCCCAGATTTTTGTTGGCCAAGACGTTATCATCCCTGCAATATCCAATTGCTTCTTACGCTCGCGAATCTTTATCCCACGAATCGCCAATCGTACCTTACATCACGAGTTACTTACCAAAATTCTTACATTTTGCCTAACACAATGAGCTCGCTGTTTGATCATCGCGAGGTACCCTCTTGGTGCATATCATTACTCCGTTCGGAAAAAATATTCACCTATTGAGGACAACCGCGCATGTGCATATTTTATTTTTATATTCCTGTTCTTTTATGCTCTTTCCTGTTTCTCTTGTCTGTACATATAAGCGCAGCAATCTTGTTCAAATAATTAACATTGCCAAGCGGGATATCTGGTGCTATGTTAAAGGGTGTGAACTTGGCAAACGATGATTCACCATTCTAAAGGGGCCTCTTCGATTAAGGCAAGACCCCAATGCCTTTACATATGCTCAATATGACCTCCCATATTTGCCATCATGATCATTAATTGCTATACTCTTCTTCCTTGCAAAATTGATATCTAATACTCCCAACATTTCAAGCCCAGCATGCTCGTCAACCTGAAAGCTATTCTTCTTTCTATCTCTCTATTCTTGCCATCTCTTGTATCTGCCCAGTTAGCTTCTGGCTACCCTATCGGTCCCCTCACAACTTCAGATGCAAAATGGGCAAAGAAAGTCTGCGATGTCACTAAGTATGGTGCAGTAGCTGATGGGGTGACGGATCTGGGGCCACCCCTTCTCGCTGCATTCAATGCTTGCTCAAGTGGTGGTGTCGGTAAGTTCATTGGCATTTGTGCTTTTGAAATATCATTCTGAAGCGCTATCTAGTGAACATCCCTCTTGGCGACTTTGCTATGTCCACTTGGGTGACGTTATCGGGCGGGAAAGCATGGGCCATAAACTTGGAGGGTATCATTTACAGAACAGGGTGAGACTATGATTATAACGAAACATATATGCCAAATACTAAGAACTTGGCTATAGCACTGCTGGCGGCCACATGATTATCGGTGAGTTTACCAGCCATGTCCATATTCGTGACATTTTCTGAATTCAATATTAGTCCAAGATTCTACGGATTTCGAGATCTACAGTAGCAGATCTAGCGGTGCTATTCAAGGCTATGGATATGTGTACCATTCCCAAGGCACGTATGGGTAAGATATCATAATATTGGACCGTTCAAGAATATTGTTAACTTTTGGTGAAGCCCTCGTCTCATTCGGCTCGTCAACGTTGTCAATTTTGCCATTCATGACATCGCTCTTGTTGACTGTAAGCTTTCTCTAGTCTTACTCTTCCATCTTTAGCTGAACAATGCTACATCCTGCTTTGTAAAACCAACATCAATAGATCTTCTATCTCGGATCAAGTCTTTCTCGGGTATGGAGTTAAGGCCCACTGACACTTCTCACTAGCTCCGGCATTCCATCTCGTTCTCGACACGGTACAGAATGGCCAGGTATATAATCTGATTATCCGTGGTGGAGATGAAGGTGGACTAGACGGTATCAATGTTTGGGGCTTCAATGTTCATATTCATGATATCGAGGTTACTAACAAGGACGAATGTGTTACAGTCAAGGTATGTTAGCCCCTACGATTTTGAGTCGGCAAGTCTATAGGATTCGAGCTATCAAGCCTAGAACGCCAAATTTCATGGCTCTCTAAAGTCTGATGATGCATTGCATGATAATAACAAAATTTAGAATCCTTCCAACCATATGCTAATCGAGAACATTCATTGCAACCGGTCAGGAGGTTGTGCAATTGGGAGTCTGGGGGCAGATACCGCCATTTCAAAGATTACTTACAACAATATCTACACCTGGCAATCTAACCAAATGTTTATGATCAAGAGTAACGGTGGATCGGGTAAGCTTCGGTGGATAATCATACCATACCCATCAGCCCTCTAATTGAATTCTCTAGGATCGGTATCCGACAGTGTCTTCTCAAACTTCATTGGCCAGAGCAACGCATACTCTCTTGACATTGACGCATATTGGAAATCAACACCAGCAGACGGCAATGGCGTCTTTGTTCGTTGGTCTCACTTTTCTCAAATTGGAAAGGAACTTGTGCAAATGGTGCCCAAAGAGCACCTATCCAAATCATTTGTCCAACTGGGGAGCCATGCGCGGGGCTTGAGCATTACAGATTTTGCTATCTGGACAGACACAGGCAGTTATGAATTATACAAATGTCAAAATGCTTGGGGTGATGGAGGATGCTTGGTTCACGGGTCTGCGCATACAGCCTGTAAGTTGTGAGATATCTTGGTGTCAAATTTTTAATTAATGCTATGATAGACTCAATTGTGACACACAAACGGTATCATCCGCTCCTTCTGGCTACTCGGCTGCAAAGATGCCCAATGATTTGGCCACTGGGTATGGGCTCACGGCTAGTATCCCTATTCCTACGATTCCTACGACTTTTTCTTCCCGGTCAGGTTCCAGCAACGAAGAGAGCATACCCATAGTTATCGAGTAAGAAACAGGTGGAAAAGAAGATAAACACGAATGAGTAAACATGATGTCTGTAAATAATTGCTAGGGAGCAAAAACATTGATGAATTTTATCTTGCTTCAGGTATTCAAGCTTTACGCCTCTTACTCGAGAATAGAGAAGGTGTCGCGATTGCTCAAGTATGAGTTATGAATTGAGAATAGATACTTAACTTTTTTTTGATATCAAAATTGAAAGCAAATATTTATATCCTTTTTAAAACTTCTTGAAAACTTCCAACATCCATTCCACACGTTCAATTTGAATGATGCCACCTTTTGACAAGTACAGTATGTCCATAGAATATCTGCAAGTTCCCTAGCCGGGTATAAGAGCCATATCATGCATATTCTTTCTCTTTACGTAGAAATCCAATATCCTCGTTTAACATAACATTCCCGAGGTTTTGACCGTAACTCCAATCGCCATTACTCCAGCATTTCCTGTAATGCTTGCATTACTTATGCGATGTTGTCAACCTCCATTCCCTGATTCTCTGCATTTGCTGCTGCCTCCTCGGTTCCCTCTGGCGCATCTAGAATCATCATTAGCATCAAAGCCCTAATCTCAATCCCAGAATTTGAAATACTTACCAGTCATACTGACTTCTCCCTCTTTCATCGCCTTCTCCAATGCTCTTTGACGTGCACAGTTCTGTGCCTTCTGCAACTTGCGAGCTTTCTTTCCGGAGACAGGTGCTAAAGGTCCACTGGTAGGGAATAAAAACAGTACTGGCTCTTGTGCCTCTTGGATTCTTAGTGATTTTGTTAATGGCGTTCTTGCGCTGAGTCTTGGCTCGGTTTGCAACCTTGCGCTTCTTTTTGGGGAACATTGGGGTTGCTTTTGGATGCCATTTTGGTGTGATTTTTTAAAATAAAATTTGTGTTGTGGATTGGCTTGATAATGGAGTTCTTCAGCTTGAAGAATTGGGCGAGGAAAATAATTATTTGGAAAGCTAGGACTTAACACCAGCGGCCGCTGCATCCCATACCGGTGAATACTTTCACCGAACCCGATGCTTGCAGGCTGCGCCACAAGCCAAGTTTAGTACTCAAGCATGAATTCATCATCATCGCCGTCAGGTTTGATCTCCGAATATATTCACATTCAAACCACAATTGTTAATACACCACCCCTTTTCTTTCCTACCTTTGTCATAGATCTCGTACAAGTCCAAAATTCTTTGGAATCTTAATACCAATTCGTTTTGCATCCTATTTCCAGTTGAATCTTAAGATACCCAACTATTGTTGTTTAGTTTACTTCAAATAATCCGTCATCATGTCGTGGGCAGGTAAGAGGAACACATCTGTGAACCATAGTGTCATAAAGAAACGGGACTAACATTATACCTATCACAAGGCTTTAAGAAAAATGTCAATCGAGCAACGACTCAGGTCATGATGAAGACTGGTAAGTGAGATAGATCGAGAAACTTCCGGAAGGAGGGGATCAACGACATCATAATCTGATATTGTCCCCCACCTAACCTGCTTGTTTGTTTTCAGGCAGCCGCTAATGTTATTTTAAGGCCATGTTGAGAAGACGAATGATCGCGACTACGAGGTTGAGGAAAGGTTTAGTTACAACTTTTTTTACAATCGCAATTATTGCGAAAATGGCCAATTTGAATATGATGGAAATGCCTGATTGATGGACTGGATGCGATTTTGGCAGGTGTGCGATCATTATGTGATCGTATGCAATCTGTCGCGGACGATTGCCATTCCAGCTCAGATTCCGAAGATGAAAAAAGACTTGGACAATGATGAAGAGACCGACAACGAAGAAGAATCCGATGATTGGAAAATGCGTTTCATCCGGATACCCATCACCCACCGCTTCAAACTTCGCATCAACCCCATCCATTTCTTCTCTTGATTATTACCCATCAAGTCCCTCTTTGTACTCTGTTGCGACACCATCCGATATGTCCAGCCCCTATCTCCCATCCACTCCGTCTTTGCGCTCAGGATCAGCTTCTTCGACTCCGATTCAGGCGCGAGAATGGCGAAAGTTAATTTACTTTATGATGGCTAAAATGAAGATGGAGAAGAGCGCTATTATTACCAGACCATGCAGACGTTACCGAACTATGGAGGCTGTCTCTTGAGTTGCAGAGGAGTCAAAGGTACTTAGACTCTCAGAGGGTAAAGCAGACCCACTCTATTTATTTTACCAGGGTGAACCTAACGACCATGCAAATGCCGCCCAGTGCGATTGCTGAGACATCGATGCTTCTGGTGTGCCGGTGCAAGGATGGTGTGTCAGTCGTGCTACAAGCAAGCTGTAGAGGATCTTAGAACAATTAAAGCTTCTCGATGACCATCGTAAGATTTCAAGGTTTCGGGCGCAAAAGATTATACCTTAACATAAGTACCTACTGTCGGAGCCCTTTCTAGGTTCTGCGACCTACTTCCCCGATATAATGAGATGTAAGGACCTTTAGCTCGTTGTTTCATAATTTCCTGCATAGATTCAAATTTTATGTATCAAAAGCGTGTCATAAGCTCCTCGTGGATGCTAGGTTCAAATGCGGAAATGACAAGGATGTCCAAACTCCTCGTTGTGCGGAGAGGAGACCGAGATGAAGGCAAGGCGGCAACTTTGAGCCCAACTCATCGCCTCCTGTTCCAACCTGACCCAAGTTGCGAAGCTTAGTCAGATCAACTTCGCTTCTGTGCTGAGCATATTCAGTGGCTCAAGTACACGTACTTGGATGCTGATACTATGAGAACATATGGCAAGGACTTCTTGATAGAGGGTTGAGCGGGTTTGCAAGGATCCGCGAATTAAGATCAGTGGACAGTTGAGCGGTGGAGGTCTATAAGGTTTAATATCAAGGAATTCTATTTGGTACTTCATGATACATGACTAGGGTAGATGGATGAGATTAGGGATTTCAGCATACGTTGCACTTGACTTCGATAGCAAAGGAAGGCGATTTAGAGAGTTGCATACCTTGCCAACCCAATTGTAAAGGAAGCATGTATTTCTGGATTTGCTTTTCTGAGACACGATAATTCTATCTTGCTACTTGCGAGACTTTAACACTACTAGATTTTTGGACTTTATTTTTACTTGTGTAGATAATATGACCGCATGCTTTCATTCGACAGTTGTACTTTAAATACTAAACAGGAATGAATAGTCGCTTCTGTATGAGCACTGACGATAACCATCGTTTATATCGTACCTATTTTTCTCTTATATACCTACTAGGTACGAGTTAACCATCTCGGTACTTACTCTATGTTTCTTTCCTATATACGAGTACAGTACGTACTCAAACAGCTGTGCCACTCTCTCTCCCAATTCTTCTTTTGAAGCTCCTCTTTTTTTTTGAAATAGTCCGGATGAAATATCTGTTCGGTTTGTGATTCGGATTCTTTTAACGTGGGACTTGTTCCTCTCTATTAGCTTGAGTTTGGATTTGGATTTGGGTTTGGGCGTGAATGGGTTATTTGTCTTGTGTTGAATACCGTATTTGCGTCGAATTATCGAAATATTTAATTTCTTCCGGGGGATTGAGCTTAGGCTTTCAATCTGCAGTTTTATCTGCAGTTTTATCTGATCCTAGCGTCTTTATCGTAGGGATGAATTTCTGAAGGGTTTCTTTTATCATGTGTTTAGAATTAGAACTGTTATTATATATGGATAGATCCTAGTAGGTTAGGAGCTTGGGAGTGCATGTATTTAGTATTTGCTGTACTATACATGTATTTGGGTGATGTGGGAGGAGTTGAGAGCATGGATAGATGGGCTGATCTCTAATGGGATGGTGGGGCATCAAAAAGAGGTGAGATTGGGAGATGGAGCGAAAAGTGTGTTGTGATTGACTGGTGTTGTGTACTTTTGGTGGTGTTTTTTGGGGTTTATGGTTTGGATTTTTGGTTTGGAGATGTGGATGTGATGTGCTAGGGGTTTTTCGTTGTGTAGATATTACCTACAGATTCTAATGTTCTGATGTCCCTTATTGTCTCTAGGAGAGGATTTTCCCTAGATCTACAGGGTATGAACGGTAAGGTAAGAGGGTAGGTTCTGTCAAGGAGAAAGTTTCTTCAAACCGCACGAAGACACTAGAGTCTACGCCTAGGCTAGGGTTCATAAGCAATGGATTCTCCGCATCGTGATCTATCGTAAATGTCGAAACATCTGACAAGCTGGTATGAAAAAGGAGGTTTCATGGGTTTTGTGGTTGGGGTTGGGTTTGGGGTTGGGGTTCGTAGGGAATGGGAGTTTGATGTTCTGGGTGCTTACGTAGGCTTCGCTCGGTAGAGGGAATGAGCTATTTTGGCGTGAGATGTGTAATCAAGGGGGATGTTAAGCGGAGGGGAGGAGAGAAGGCGAGGGTGATGTTGGTGGCTGGGGGAGTTTTGTTGTGTTGTATTTTCATATATATGTGTGTATCTTTGTATATAAGGAAGATATTTATCTTTCTTAACATCGCATCTGGATATCATCACTTCGATTCGCATTCACAGTATCTTTTTTAGAAATCTTCGGCTGGACCGTCTTTTTTTTTTTCTTTACTTCAAGTGCCTTCTCATATTTATTTATCTTCAAACCTTCTAATCTCTATTCTCTATTGCTTATAGAGTCCTCACACCAAACCAAACCACCCAGCCACCCAACCACCAAAACCCTCAAAATGCACCTCCCCACCCTCTTCCTCTCCCTCCTCGCAGCGACCACCGTCATCGCCAAAGGCAATTCCAAAAACTCCAACGGCACCGAGCCCGTGACCGACAAATCCCTCTGCAAAGAGATGACACACCTAGAAAAACTCATCACCACCGCACAAAACAGCACGAAACTCGCTACCAAAACCAACAATAACCAAACGAAAATCAACGCCATCGTTGCCAAAGCAAGCGAGGCAGCTGTGAAACTCGATACTTTACAGGGTAACAGTACATTGGTGGCGACTTGTGCCGTGATCAACGAGGCGGCACAGACGAAGAAAACGTGTAATAAGATGGAAGGTATGTTTTGTCTTTGTGATTTTATTGTATCTCACTTCTTTATGTTTCAAATGATGAGGATGCATATTTGATCTCTCACATGCACTTGGATACTAACACATTGCAATAGATCTCCAAAAGACCATCGAGACCGCATCTAATAGCACCAAGCTTGCCGCCAAAAACTAAAGGCAACGCAACCAAAGAAGCGGAGTGTGCAAGCAAAAGCCACAAAGGCACAGATAAATAAATTGGACAGTTTGACGAGTAATACTACGCTTGTGGATGCTTGTAGTGCGTTGAAGACACAGAAGGCGGAGGCGAAGGCTGCTAAGGATGGGACTAGTAGTACGAGTGAGGTGGCTAAGGCAAGTTCTTAGTGCGACGAGTGGCGCGAGTAGTTTGGTTGGGGCGAGATTTGGGAGTTTGGTGGTTGCCGTTGGGGTAGTGGGGTTAGGGATGGGGATGTTGTAGGGGTACGGGATGTGATGCGACGACGATCCGAGATGGGATACTTAACTTAACTTTAATTTCTGTTTGAATGCTCCATTGTGCTTGGAGCTAGGTTCATTGAGTCATATGAAGTGCATTGGATCCTGTTTACCTCAGAAATGAGTGCCGAGGTTGAATATGGAACGAGATGGGATATGATGCATGGGGCACAACGATATACATCATGGGCTCGCACATCATGGTCGACACCACATTCTTTAGGCTTTTCAGTAGATTCAGATGAGATAGAATGATGAAAATGTATTGGAGGCTCAAAACCACTTTGATTGAGATGTGACTAACCTGAGCAATCCTGCCTGTGGAGAAGCTTGAAAAACTGAACCGAGCTTAAAAACGATTGAAATGTGACTTGACCTTGCTTTACCCAAGTAGTCCTAACTATGGTATGAGCATTAGAAGAAACTCAACTGAATGCACGGGTTCAACAACTGACTCGATGGAAAAGTTCCGAAACCCCAAAATCAAGTCGATTCGCAGCCTTTTCCAATGAGCATTTGAGCAAATGACCTCGTATATTCTTTGACTAAACCCCAGGTATTCACAGCATATCAACATGCAACTAAGCAACCGTGAAACAGCAAATGCGGCTCAAATGCCCAGTGCGCCGCTGGCTGCCAGCTCTAACGTGGAGCACAATTCAGAAACTACTGGCTGTGAACCTCCTCATATTAATTTAAGCCGTCCGCTTGTCAAAAACCTTAAACCATGAATCTGATTTATGAAGATCTACTGCACCAGCAACCAGCATACTCGGTTCCCTACTAAGGTCCGCTCTGCCTACCTTGTCTAAGGATCTTACCGATAAAATCCTTATTAAACCTCCCAAAATACAGTCCAAGCCACCTGTCACATCGTACATATACCGATGTGCTAACCTCTGAGAAGCAAAAGGACCCTTATGGGTCAAGGCAGAATTAATTTCGATGCCTAAGCTTCGTTCTACCTGCCAAGAATGAGATCCACTTGAAATATTATGTGGCGTTTTTTTATCGCTGAGCTGAAAATTTAGGATGGGGAATGGGGTGATGTTGTTAGGATGGTCGTTGTACTGAATTTGATTTGAATCGGAGCTTGTATAGATGAATAGGATCGGTAGGTCTGTAGTAGATGTGAAGTAAATGCGAAGTGTAATAAAGTGAGGGCCTAGTACGGACTTTGTAGTGCGTGATAGGTCCCATAAAGACGCCATGTTTAGATCCTGCTGATGATCTGTCAAATTATATGAGAAGTCCAATGATATGAATTTTAAAATAAGGGAAGCCTGCCAAATTCAAAAAGCTCATTTCCAAACCCCGGGTTTTAGGCTACATACGTTCTGAGGTATGATGTATCAAACAACACCAAATGTCACAATGACATATCCAAACTTTAAATCCAAGTTAAGCTTATCGATCTATAGGAAGAACTCAAAAGCGCAGATCATATAAACACCCATGAAGCAAGAGTCAAAAGTGGAAAGGAAATATGCAGGTGCTGGTGAGGCTGAAAATGCCATGCCTTGGCCATGTCATCGCTCCTTCCCACGCCCTATGAAATGATTCGAGTTGAATCACGAGGTGAGCAGGTATGAGTTTGTACAAAGGGCTACTAAGGGATACGAAGGGATACTTATTTAGCAGGTACTTTCTTTTTGAATATATGTAGCAAGCATTCAACCCGAGATTTGTGATTTCATACTATATTGCATCGATATCTTATTTATTGGATTCTTGAAGTTATACTGCTAAGAAGGCATTTAATTTTAAGAACAAGAGCATTTCTAAATCTTCAACGATGGCTCTTAGGGATGAGACTCATATTCCGAAGGGCGGGAAAATACCGCTACTTGGACTTCGAATTGCACAATTGGTGCTGGCAATTATCATACTTGGTCTTTCTTCATATGGAGTATACTGGCTGGTATATGATGGAGATGCGCTTGCATTGTCTTCCGTAAGAGTCGAATTTCTTAATTTAGTGGTATCTTTCATTTCTTGTAGGTACAAGCCCAAGCTAACGTCAAGTGTTTCTCAGGCCGTTATTTCCATAGTCATCTGTGTCTATGTGATTTCTGCGAGTACCCTAGCACCGGTTGTGTACAACTATTGGGCAATTCTTGGTCTCGATATCATCGCTGTCATACTTTGGGCCGTATCATTCCCCATCCTGGCTGCACAAATTGCAGACGCGGTGCTTTATGACGCAGTTTATTCTTATGATACATATTATGGAGGCTACTACTACAAGAACAAACGTGGATTGGGTATTGAGAAGCGAGCAACGACTACTTGGGAGACGTATAAGAATACAATGTTCGCAACAGCTGCATTGGGAGGTGTTGAATTGTAAGTGCGAAGCTCATCAAGCCTATAGTTCTTACTAACAACATCAAGTGTTCTTTTTGTAATCACCCTTGTAATTCTCAGTATTCGGCTTCATCGTCATCGCAAGGCCGGAGGTCATTGTGTACCAGGTGGTGCAGCCCCTAGGCACAATGATATAGAGACCAAACCACAACGTAATACAGTAACGATTACGGAGCAAGCTCAGCCCGAGGTTTATCACCCACCAGTCTTTCATTCCCAATAAGCACATCCACGGCACTGTCATGCTATGAGCGAAGGAGGAGGGGACAAAGAAAGTATGTGAAGGCTAAGAAAGAATGGATACGACGGAATGTGGAGTTTTGATTCAGTGTTGGAAGATACCCGAACATTCTTTTCGTGTATATAATGTTTTTGGCGATTACAAATACTAAGACTGTACTAGAAGATAGGGGATTAGAAATTGTATGAGGCTTCAATGCGATATGACCAGTTCCATATTCAACCTTTTGATTTGAACAAATAGCCATCCAAGTGACAAGAACCGCAACCAAACTACGGATAATGATACCTCACACCAGCAATCGCATGGATGCTTTCATTTCCAACACTTTATCTTATTGTAGGATGCAGAATCCTGGAACCCATCACTAAAGGAGCCAAGTTTCATTTCCTTACAAAGGAAGCACAAGAAAATATTTCTTAACCTCCAATGGCCGAGAGACGGTACATAGGAACCTAATACTACTAAGTACCTCGATACACTCAAATTAAGCTTTTCATCTTTCACTGGTAAGAATTAACTTTTGCTAGCATACAGAGGATGCGATATATAAGTCAAAAACACAAATTAGACGGATTAACGATTAATGAATCATGAATACTGGTACCGATATCGATACCTAGTGCATCACTAAACTGCGTCCTAATAAGTTCGGTGATGACTCAATTGGACCCTTGATCAATTATAGAAGTAATCGGTGTCGTATGCTTATTAGATTGATGGTGTATTATGGTATATGTAGTATTAATAAATAGGTGGATGAACTTGGAATTAAGTAGAAGAATAGAACGATTCCTCTTCCTCTTCCTCTTCCTCTTCCTCTTCCTCTTCTTCTTCACTCTTCCTCAATAAAAATTCAAAGGTAATTAAAATTATTGAAGAAAAGAAACAAGCAAGCAATATTCAAAAATCTGAAGGTTATTGTCGTTGAGAGAAGCCATTTAGAAAGAAAAGATAAAAAGAGATAACGAGGACCCTTGTCATAATGACGCAGCATAATCGCGTCCGCGCGCAAAAAAAGCTAATCACTTTAGAGGATGAGGGAAAAAAAAGATTTGGATGTAAATATATCACAATTACCAAAACCCACCATCCTCCTCTACGTCCTCAGGCACATCATCTTCTCTTCCCTCTCCTTCCCCTCCTCCTCCTCCTCTAACCCGCAAACAAAGACGTCAAGCTCTCCTCACACAACCTCTGGCATCCGATCTTTCTACTTCCATCATACCAAACTCCACCCCCAATTCCCCAAGCGATGCCACAGAACCATCTCAAACCACAACACTGAGCCACAAACCCACCAAAACCTCAAAACATCACTCCCACTCCCACAACCCTCACAACCATGACCACCCCGCGCCTCCTAGTCTGCTCCATCGGCAACCCCGCCCCCTACACCAACACCCTCCACTCCGCCGGACACACCATCGTCAGTCTCCTCGGGCCCCTCCTCGACAACCCCCCCTTCAGCAAATCGCGCGCCCACGGCAACGGTCTCCTATCCCCAGGCTACCCCTACACACTCTGGAAATCCACTTCCTTAATGAATGTATCCGGAGTCGGGGTATCATCCGCCTGGACGACATTTCTACGGGAATCCTCCTCTTCGGATGAATGCAAATTGATCGTGATTCACGATGAGCTGGAGCTTGCGCCAGGGAGAATAAATGTCAAGGCGGGGAGTAATAGCCCGAAGGGTCATAATGGGCTGAAAAGTATTCGGGATACGTTACGGAGTCAGCCGTATACGCGGATTGGGATAGGGATTGGGAGGCCCGAGAGTAGGGATGCGGGGGTAGTGGCTGGGTATGTTTTGAGGAAGATGAGCGTGGAGGAGAAGAGGAAGATTGAGGGGTGCGTGGGGAAAGTTGTAGAGGAGTTGGCAAAGTTGGGTGGGGCCTAGGAAGGAAGGAGGTTTTTGGGATGATATGATAAAGCTAGGGAACGATTAAGATGGGATGAGATCAATATTTGCCCGTGTTCGTTCATTGTAACAACACTTCAGGATATGATACATTTAGAACCAAGGTATGGGACGGGAATGGGCTGGCTACACTGAAGATGTTCATTGATTTTGCACAATTCTTGTAACAAATAGAAACGCCCGCTGATGCACATGATACCCTCAATAGACTAGATATAGAAAAAGGGAAAAGGAGACACCCTCCCCAGATTTTTTAATCTACCATTCCCAAAATGAAAAGACAAATGAAAACAAATTAAGCTACTCTAGCCTCATTATTCTTTCCTAAAGTGCTCGGGCTCTCTGGTGATTCATCATCACTCATCAATCCCTCCAACTCGAACTCTTCAGCATCGCGAATCTGTCTGGAATCTGTGTGGTTATGCCCATTCATCCGTGGAATTCGAGCTGGAGTTTCTCCGTCCTTTGGAGGTACTGGAGGAGCGCTGGTGTTGACAGCATAGATATGAATTAACACATTGGTTAACAAGAAAATGAGGAAGGCGAAACTATATAGAACGAGGACGTAGGATACGTGGGTGATTCCTGCATCTGAGAGAAGCTTCATTTGTTCTTCTGTAGCTCCCATGAACAAGAATCCCGATGCGTAAAGTAACTATAATCATTAGGCTGACGTATATTTATCTGGACAGAATGACTTACAAAGGGTGGAACATATTGGAAGCTATTAGCGTCACCATCCTCAGAAAATGTTGCCTTATCTTTCAAGAGAAATGCAATTTCAACAATTCTTGAAAGTCCAGCAGCCATCAAAGTATATCCAAAAATGGTATGAACCATGCCACTGATTGGAAGATGTTGTGGGTGACCAGACATTCCCCATCCAGTAATAAAGATGACAAAACCGGGAATGAAATTTCTCTTTGGTGATCCATCTCTCTTTCTGCTCAACCAAATTCCTGCTAGACCAGCCGTCCACCAAATTATTCCCATAGTTGTATGTTGAATATCGTTGGCAACCCAAGGACCACCCCATCTATGCTCCGTGAAAGTGTTGACACAACCCCACGCTGCAATAACTGCTGAATCAAAAAATTCTTGGGATCGACCAGTTTTTCTTAACCAAACTTGACCTACAAGCATAACAATTGTGAGTAGAACACCATAAGCGATGAATGCACTACCCATGATGAAGTGTGCGAGACATTGACCAAGATGATCATCACGGCAGAATCCCAAAGCTGTGATGCCACCGAAAAGCATTTGTACCCAAGCTACGACTGGCATTGACTTTCCAACAATTCCATGACCATGAACCGCGACCTTTCGAATCTTTCCATGAAAGCCTTTGGTGATATGGAACTTGAGGTAGATACCGAAAACCACTTGAACGACAAGCATAAGCATCAAGATGTTGGCGAAAGCTGAATGCGCATTCTTCGCAAAGACCCGCCCTCCATGAAGATGTCCCAAGAAATATCCTGCCACTGCGATGATTGTTCCTAAGATTTGTACAGGTACATGCCACCTATTTCGCACAATCTGATAACTCCATTAGCATAACGCGATATTGATATTTTTTTGTCACCTACTCCAAGAACCATTCCGGTCGGAAAAATAATGCCAAAGGCAAACATCTGCAATAAAATATGAACCCATAATATTGAGTCCTACATAATCATATCCATTAGCCTTCGCTCATCTATCCCCTAAACATATAGCAATATAGACATACGATAGGTTCAATGCTCATAGCGTCTCCCTCTTGTATTTTCGACATGTCGCCTCCATGCGCATTCGTTCCTTTTGCAAATATGGCGAGCGCGGATGTAGCCACAAAGGCAAGGCGACCGCCGTTCATGATAGACATCATGGAACCAATGTTAATGGCCAGCAGGTGGGCCCCTATGTTGTCTGAGGGTATAGAATTGTGGCAAGATGGGCAAGATTATTCTTTGCGATAGTTGTTTCGAAATGTACTGATTAAGTCCGAGGGCATATACTATGGGAGGTTGCTATCTCAAGGACAATGAAGTGTTGAGATGATAGGTGACAGTAAATATCATGGGACGGGAATGAAAGAGGAAGATCAAGAACAAGAAAAGGAGGTACTTTAATGAGATTGAATTCTCTTTTCACCTGCTCATATAGTATATAGATCCGGAATAGATACTGTCGGTAGTTTCAACACACCTGGGCATACCTAAGTACTCCGTACCTAGTATTTCTAATTCAGCGATATTAATTTGAGGCGTCGTAACTAATTACCATTGAGCTGATCATACGATAAATTTAATTGGTTCGGATATTTCGGCTATCTCTCCAAGATCACGTGTATATGTTGCACCGCCACAGTTATTCTGGGTGAAATTGCTGACATGTCTCTGACCTCCCCCCTTAATCTATCACCAACCATTATGTGTCGTCTGTACTTGTACTCTCTTATCTTGCATCAAGACATGCGATGATATTACTAATAGGTATGTCGATATCCATCTTCAAGCTATAATCAGTGCAACTTGATTTCGCGGGGTCGTGTTCAAATTAAATTATACATGACAAGGAAGCTTACGCAATCACCGGAGCGACGGGATGCTATTGTGCGTATATTGTGGTTCCCACCTGGGTGAGTGAGGAGAAGCCAATAATCTTCTTAGACCTTTTTCTACTTCTCGATTCGAGAAGCTAATCGTCTTGTTTCTACTTGTGTAATCAAAAAGACTGGCATCGAGCGCAGTAAGATCCGCAACTTAGATTGGTGGCACATATACCAATTCCCTTCCATGGAAGAGATATCGGAGGAATACTACAATCCTTGTGCCCTATCTCCAGATCTTACTGTGTTGCCTGAGCCCAAACTATCGTCTTTGTTGGCGCTTTCTCGATTCAATTTGCCATATAAGTCTCGGTGAACAGAATCAAATACAGGATACAGGAAAGAAGGACACTCTACTCACCAGTGTGAGTCAGATAAGCCATACAAAGATGTAAATACAAAGATTTGATGAAGTTAGCACGGACTAGAAGGCTATTTTGGCGTACCAGTGACTGGGATGCCGCCTTTCCTGTTGTAGTTCGCCGCACCCATATATCTGTCAATAAGCAACACTGTGCATGAAGAGGCATTATTAAGAAAGCAAGTGTCCCTGCGTATATTAAAATTATAATTCCCTGTTATTCTTTCAATTAAGAAGGGTTCTATCTGGTATTTTATAGCGGGATACTCGCTTGCGCGGGGTACTAGCTTTCACCGACTGGGAACCAGTCAGCTGAGTCTTAAAATGCCCATTATTTGATCCTTGGGATCTTACTCCTAGGGGGATATCCTCGCTTCTAATCAACATCAATAAAGTGAAATTACTGGCGGTAGATTGTGGTAATCGTCGAAACTACAGAGGGTCCAATCTTTCTTCCCCGAGTTTTCAGCAGTCCAGGCGAAAAGCGAAGTGGTTTCCCTCAAGAGAGTGATGAAGAAGAAACTGCCTTTCATTGCTGCTCGCATTGCGCGCCATTCCAAGGTGAATTCCAAGGTCCAGAGGAAGAACCATTGAACCGCCATTACAATCAATCCAAACAAGACAGTCCCTGCAGCAATGGAGGAAAATTTCAAGCAAAACACAAAGGCAAAATTCATGTCTGCCAAATCATCTCGAAAATCGGTCAGAAACGTCGCGCGTAATGCGATGAAGACTGACAAGAATATTAGGTCGGTGTGGGACGAGAAGGATACATACTATGAGAATATATCTGAAGATGAAGACGAAGCTTGGTCGGCTCCTCGACGCCTTCGAGGTCAGAAAACAAAACGCGCTCCAAAAATGGGAAGGAACTAAGGGGCCCCAAGTCCGCTCACACAACATGAAAGATTCTGCCCTCATTCAAGGTTAAACTCATGTAGCTATGTGTATCAACTGCCAATAAAAAAACGCATACCATGGGAAGTTAAGAGGGATATTTCAATAAGATAGATAGAATGTATCTGACTTTGTAATAATACCTTAATTCTCACATCTATAGTATCCAACATTGAATATGTAACTTGTGTGATACTCAAAATTGCGGCATTCAACTACCTCATCCTCGACATGCTTTCAAGAAGTCCTTCAATCAATCAATCAATCAATCCGGCTGAGGCTATAGGGGCTTGAGAGGTTCCCATTCATTTCTTTACTTGCTGGTAAAGAATGGTCTGTATTGGGTAGTCGAAATGGATTTTCTGAGAAATTCTGGGAACTTCTGGGTTATTCGATGGCCGCTGTAGAAGGGATATCTTCCTCGGCATATGAGGTATATATGTGTGACAGACTTGGATCAGAGGAATCCGGTGCACTGAAAAATATGAGCGTCACAATTCTGTATGGGATGATATTATCCAGATGTTTTGAATGCTGGTGGTGATCTTGAGGATGGTTCGGTAGCCGTATTTCAGTAATAAACAGGGTCTTTTATGACTCAAAGGGTCTTAATAGTCATCTACTCAACTTGGATTGACATTCTTATTGCTTCCAAGATTATGCATGCACCGCAAAAGATGATTGTGTGCGGGAGGTGTCCCAAGAACTTGATTGTAGTCTAATAAAGTTCGGCTGATAAGATGAATCTCGTGATAATTAGGATGTTTAGCATCGTTAAAAGCGTTGCACGTTATTCTTCTCTTGCCCCCAATGTTACTTAGATTAGCAAGTGCATCATCTCCAAAATAGCTGCTTCTGTCAAAGATGATTGTTTGTGCTGTTCTACTGAGCCTCATTTGTTATGTGCGGAGTTGGTGTTGATGAAGCGAGACAAGCTGGTCGGCGGTGCAAATGACTGGAGCAAATCAGGACATACTGTGAATAGGTGCAATGTATTCATAAGTTATATCGTTGCTACCACGTCTCAATATGGCACATACCAATCTGAGGTCTGAGGTCTGACATCTTCTCTGTCTTGAGCAGCCCATAAAGCCCTCCAGGAGCCATGCGCACAATTCGGCGGCAGCTAGCCACCAATATCTGATTTTCGGCATAACTTGCTTCGTAGATGGAAGTGTTTTAAATATATAACTAGAACTAGAATATTCCATTCTGATTGAATCAAGAAGGGCAGATTATCAATAAAAGTTTCCCTAAATTGTAGTTGTGATACAACCAAGATGGAAAAAAACATCAACTATGGTAAATAGAAGCCGCAAGCTGTAAGGTCAAGACGGGAAGGAAGGGGCCAACTGGTCAGATTATCTCAAGCGTTAATATCTTCATAATATGTTGGGTATAAAAAAGCGGAGATCACGTCAATGTTAGCGATGTACATAAAGGCAACGATTCTTGCAGTATTCTTTCTAAAATACCAATGCTAAATATTGTAAAGACGGTAGAGGCTGTGAATTTCCTTTTCCGTCATTATGGCTCATATGGCATATTCAGCAGTCCTAAACAAAAGCATTTAATAAGGCCAAGTTAGCCAGCTTTACGCAAAAAAGAGAAGAAGAAAACACCAGAACAGTTTTCTGTCCCTCGCCAAGCCCGTATAGCCTACTAAATAATCATATAGAAGAAGAAATGCATCTTATATACCAGCTCCCACAAGTGATGTTCTAAGAATCAAAAGGTAGTAGCTCCTACTCCCTCTTAATATCGCGTATCCATCCCATTCGACAACTATAAAGCACATAGAAAGGACAGTAGCGCCGATCCAAGGCATGTGGCACTAGCATGGATGCTCATGATGTGAATATTGATTATTGCTACCATCCTGATTGTCTGACAGTACTCCATCAAGCGGATTTTGGAATTTCTTCGCAGAAGGATAGTAAATCATACCGTCTTCGTAGCACCAGCAGTTGGTATGGAAATTCCACTTTACATTTTCATCAAAATTTGGTGGGTTTTCGAACGGTCGCTGCCAACTAGCATCTTGGCGAGGTTCAGAATGTTGGGAACTTTCTGGATCTATGTTAGAACCATCCTTGTTGTCTGACCAATGTTGAGTATCAAGGTGGAAAAACTGCTTCTTGTCCGCGTGGTAAATCACGTTGTTTTCACAGGGGTTCGACCAATCACGATCATTGCCGCTTATGAGGTTGTCCATGAACAGCGTTTTCACTTCTCGATTATCAGTACTACGTATACGCGATCCCAGCAGACAAGCTCTGCAAGTTTTTGTATGCCTGCTCTTCCGAGAATTTCGGGCGATTTCTGTTTCATGAATCTTTTCCTTGGTCATCGTGGCCAATAATGCCTCCGCGGCCTGGTCAATGTCTGCGACATCAATCCGGTCCATTGAAACTGGCAAGATGTGATCAGGAAGCCAGTCCGGTCTTGACGGCAAGCCTTGCTTCTTATTTTCCATTGATAATGTTATCAGATACCCAAATTTTGATGTGGTAGATTCAATCCCGTGATCATAAAAACCTGATACTCCATAATCTATCAGCATCCCCATCAATTCTGTTATAGCACACCATGCTCGCGGTTCAAGAAGTTTCGACCACGGCATATTGTCGTCCAGAGCACGTTGAAATTTTGATTTCATGAGAAATGAGACAATCCATTCCACAAACAATATCTCTGAATTGCTCCAGGTATGTCTTTTGTGCATTTGAAGTCGCATCGAGAAGATCGGAGAGTTTTTCAGTTGAATAGAAGTGTCTTTTGGTGACTGAGAGGGAGAATTGTCTTGTTTCTGTATTTAATTTGAGAGCACAGAGTGTATGATGGTAAGACTTGCAAAATGTGGAGAGCTTAAGCTTCCAAGACGGTGTATCTTAATATTGTTGTCGAAGTCGAGTGTGTTGTTAAGTATGATATGATAAAGTATGTGATATGAGTGTTGATGGTAGCGATGCGTATGGAGATAAAGTGTGAAGTAGAAAATGATAGTATAGCTGATGGAAAGGGTAAAGTGCGAAAAGAGGTATTTGTATGGGGTTGTTGAATTCGAGAATGAGAGGGGTATGATGGTGAAGTGTACCAAAGTGGTATACGTAAAGGTAATGTGTATGATGTTGAACTGTAGCAAGTATCTAAATGCTGTATCGGAACTGTAAGATATGGTGTCTTAATATTGGCATCGATATAGAACGCAAGGAAAAGGAGAAGTAAAGCAAAGGGAGAAATCCCATATCTTTAATACAAATTTGGCGGCAAGTTCCAATCACATTTTCCAGGCCAAATTAGGATTATTTCAAGTATTTTTGTATGAATATTCTCCAAAAGAGCGGTTTTTAACTCTTGATAGAGATGATGGGTGAGAAACGACAGCATATTGAAGATTCATGACTGTTTGTAAAGACATTGACGATGAATTGACATTGGATTACAGAAATATGACTATGTTTGAGAAGAATTGCTGTAAGATTGATGAGAACGATCACAAACCGACCCCAGAGTGAAGATTTATGAATAAAAGGTGATTCTAAGTCATAGGCTTACCACTTTCATCTGAAATAATGGCCCAAGAAACAATATTTTACATATGTAGATGAGAAGAAGTATCTTGAAGTGACTCTAAAATCGAAGTCTGTGACTGCCCAAAAGTAAATGGCATCTAACTAAAGATGCATGAGAACATCATCGCTCAACTTCAAAGAACCTTCAGTGAGATATGACTAGTCCTAGACATGATCATCATGCATCATATCAAGAAACAACTTCGAATTGACCAAAGTGAGGGTTTGCGACTAAACAGGAAGTTATATTATGAGAATGAGCTCAAACTGGTTCAAATTTAGGATCTGTCAGTATCTGGAGAAGGAATTGTGTCGAGAAATTATTGTGCATTTACATGATTTACTCCAACACGAAAATATGACTGCCGTGCAACTAGTCGTCATATAACTAATGCACTCACTCGGAATCAAAGAATCACATCACATTCATCTAGAAAGCCAGATCAATCAGCCTGTCAATAAACCATCACATACAGCATCACAACAATTATTCACAAGGATACGCATTTCATAAACAATAAGAGTAGATAGGTTTGGGTCTAGTATCTACCAAGTCCGAAGAACTCTGCAACTTCAACCGTCCATCTCCCATCCCTCTCCCATCTCTCTCCCATTATTGATAAGCAAGTCCCGCCTTCCCTAGATACAGCCCAAACCCAAAAGGAACCATAAAAAATATCCAAAGCATAAGAAACAAAAAGAAAAGTAAAACCCCGTTTTGATATCCGAACACCAAAAACCTAGAACCATAACCCTCTCTCACGCTACGTTTTCTCTGTTCCCCACCAAACTGACCCTGGAAAGAACATCAAAAACCCATCGGGGCCAACATCATATGTGCAGCGCGGCGTTGAAGAATCGAGGTGTTGACACCGCAGTGAGATGATGTTGCAGATTTGCGAGAATGCCATAAAAGGCTTACAAAAACTTGGACCGACGGCTGTGGGTTGCAAGTGGCCGAGAATAAAGTACTTTTTTAGCGTTCTTTAAGGCCCCCATATCATTGGAATATGGTTATGTTGATCTAGTAGTTATGAGGGTTGGGAAGTGAAGAAGGATCGTATGCGTATGTATCAGGCTCCGATTAAAGAAGGTGACCTTCAGGGGCGCAATTTTTGTAATTCAAATAGTCTTTCCATGATTCATCTTCAGAAGAAAGTTCTTTCTCCATGGTGTCAGCTACTTGCTCCGAATCAGCTAATGCTTGCGTCTGATGACCATCTTCATTTTTATCTCGAAGAGAAGTTTTTTCTCCTCTGTTTGAGTTCTTCAATTTCAAACGTAGGTTCAAGTATCTTTATAGCCTGGATAATCTCCTTCATACCGATTTCGCCGAATTCCTCTGGCAAGAGACTACCTCGAATCAACTCGGGTTTGATTGTAGCCACATCTATGGCTTTCCAATGATGGAGTCTGGCGTTATTTTTGACGGTGTTTCTAGTGTAAATTTGATAATCATCTACATTGATTATTCCTTCTTTTTGCAATACTTGCAAGAATTTGACGATAACATACCAAAAGCCGTTAGGAGCCTTTTTGTCGCGTGGATTGGCGCCATTCGCATTGTAAGCTTACATTATCGACTGTGCGAGCCACAACACCAACTCATTAACCTCAGGGCAGAACATAATCAATAAGATACTAATGTCTTCCTTATGTTCAAGTTTGTAGTTTAACAAAAGAGCTACCCGTAACCCAATATCGATATTAATATGAGAATCGAGATTGAAATGCAAAGCTTGTAAAGAGAATATCCAAAATAATGATCGAAGTATTCGTAAAATGGAAGTGATGTAAAGGAAAGAGAAGAAGAAAGCAAAAGTGGGAATTCCCAACTCTTTTGAGCAGATTTCTCGAAGCCTGAATGATTCAAGAGAGATATCATTACCCAGGTCAAATGCATGATTATTGCTGGTATTGCTGATAAGTGTACGGTAATTGTAGATGATGGGTATGAATGTAATGCAAAGAGGGGGATTAATGAGTGTTGTAAGATGTAAAATGAGTGGGACAAGATCTGGATGATGTTTATGAGTAATGAAATTGTTCGGAGTTGAACTGAATGAACAAGATATCATGAATGCCCAAAACGTGAATGAACTCAATAACATCTGAATACGTGTATGAGTAACTAGAGCCCCTGATCAACACCAAATCCCAAAGAAATGGCTATGATATTCCGCAAAAGCACATAGCCAACATCCAAAGTATCAAAATATCTAGATGATACATCTGAACCACAACAATAGCAATCATCACCCACAACCGACTCCAAAACAGAAAATTGCAACTCTGCAATCGTAGATAGACGATCCGCAAAATCCCGCAAGAATGCGTTTCAACAACAAACTACCACACAAGTCATAAATCGACTCTCCAGCAAGCAATGCATTAGAACTACAAGACTGTATTTACCCTCTTCCTCTCCCTCTCTCTCCAATAATCCTTCAACAAACTCACTACAACAGTACAAAACCCCGACACAAAGAGCAAAAAAAAACAAAAAAAAACGGAACAAAAGTACCCCAAAACCCCAACACACCAACAACCATCACAAACATTCCATATTCCAAGCACGGCCAGGAAGGAAAAGGATCAATGAAGCACTCGCCCATCCAAAGAATATGAAGAATGAAAAGCCACCTCAGAACACATACAAAAATTACCGAAACTACGATTCTCATAAACCCTATAAAATCTCCATCTATACAATCACATTCCTACATCCCCACCACCACCCTTTCCCCCTAAAATTCTTCGCTAAAAACTAAAAGCTAAGAGCTAAACCCTATCCATTCACCCACCCATCACAACACAACAACAACAACACAACACACAACAACACAACAACACAACAACACAAACAAAACAACAATCCAACAATCCAAAAAAGAAAAAATCCAAAAAAAAACCACCACTACCTTTTGTCCTTTTACTCTCCTCTTCCTCCTCTTCCAACCACCCAAAAAACACTTACCTTTCCCTCTCTCCCTACCTCCCTACCTCCCTACCTTCTTACCTTCTTACCAACCAACCTAAAATCCGCCCATCCCACCCTATACAATCAAATTACCACTAATGAAAACAATCTTCATCACATCATCACATCATCTCATATTACACTTCACATTCTCTCTACCACCACCACCACCACCACCACCACCATCACCACTACCGAATTTCAATCTCAATCTCAATCACACATCAACCATCGGAAGAAAGATAAATAGTAAAAAACTCGATCCATAAAATACTACATCTAGGTTACCGTATTTCTGCTCTCTCTTCATCCATCCATCCCTCCTCGCGCATTCATACACACTACATCAAACCACACCATGCCACTTCATTTATCTATCTCAACTGATTCTGTATGGATACGAATACGAGTACGGGTACCTAAGCATGGGAAATTCCACCACTTCTTAACTCCTTTCATCACGAAAAAAAAAACAAATAAATGACCTGAAAGCACTGTCTTTGTCCCTTTCAATACCTATTGCCTATTCCTCAAAAGACGCCAAAAAAATTTGTCCAGACCCTAATCAATTTGAATAACCCTGAACTGCCATGGTATTTTTTTTTGATTCAAAGAATCAAACCTGATTTTTCTGGTGCAATTCTTCCTAATCTACAACTTCTCAAACCAGAAAATAAAATGAAACAAAACAAAACGAAACTGAATCTGTAATTGTATGTGCAGTAAAGAATAACACCGTTTAGAAGAAGAGCGATGAATCTTAGTTGTATGTACTGGCGCTAGCAAAGACCGCTCAAACAAAGAAAATGGATATCTTCTAGTAACGACTATTAACACTAACGGAACTAATATCAGCCCTCTTCATTGGTGGAGGTGGAGCTGGTTTCTTAGCCCTGCTAGGAGGTGGAGGTGGAGCTCTTCTTGAATTGGCTGCTGAGATACTGGCTGATCGACTTCCCATACTGCCATGACTGGTAGCAGGACTAACAGAACGAGCACCATATGAATCTATCTGGACTATTGCTATTGAGAGTTGAGTCATCAGATGGATCATTAAACACATCAGCAGACATAATATTGGTACGAGCAGTTGGACGAAGATTTGCGCGGTAAGGAGCCGGCATCTGATGGAGGAGGAATTGAGTTTAAGCGACCGGAAGGTGGAGATTCGCGGTAATGCGTCGTTGGGCCTTGGAATGTTGCAGATCGTCCAATTGATGGACGTTGTGGGAACTAGGAGGCGAATAGTCCGTCATCTCTTCTGCCAAGTCCGGATGTCGAGGGCAACTCGAGTTGTATTGACACGAGGGGTGTTCGACCTGATGGATGGGCGTGGGGCCTCTATCTCTGGAATAGGATCTTCATATGTAGAATATCTCTCACTGTATGAATGAGCGGTGTTGGAACGAGGTCGTCCCTCGGGGCGTCTAGACTGACGTGGCTGCTGTGCCGCCGTTCCTCGTCTATTATGATGTCAGCTTAGGGAACATCACAAATATCAGCCCCCCTCCCTCCAAAAACATAAACTTACGCAGCAGGCCATTCCCTCTTCAATTTTAAAAGTTCATCGCGGCAGCGGTCATAATATTCAAGCTCGGCTTCCAAAAATGCTCCCAAATCTTGAACACTATCCGCCTCGGCCTCTTTAATGTCTTGCATACGTCGGAGAACGTCCTCACTGGATTCTTCATATTTTCGCTTTTTGTGATCTAAGCTCTTCCTCGACTCTGAAATCTTCTCTCTTTGCCTTTTGCATCTTGGAAAGGGAGGCATCGTAAGCCAATCGTCTTTGTTCGAGCTTCTTTCGGGCAGCCTACCAAAGATTAGCCATCGCCCATTCGTATCATTGCACATTCTACAAACCTGGTATTCCTTCATTTGAAGCCAAGGATCTTTCTAGAGATTCCAGCCAAGTCGAAGTAGCTTCATGAACATAGGCATCCTGTTGTCGCGAAATCCTATCGTTTGCTGTGCCCATAGCTGTAATCCCTATTAGCTATATGCTTGTGTATCCTCGCAGTTTACCTACCAATAAGACAGTTCCCAAAGTTAGAATCCGGTTCGAAATCCTCTCCATGATGTTTCATTGTCTGGCCCAACTGTGCCACTGGGTAGGACCTTTTCTCTATCATCTCCTTCGTTTCGTTTGGAAAGGGATTTGATATAAATCGTCATAGACTTTTGTAACTTTTCCATTCCTGGCAGACGTTAGAATAGGTCCTCTGTGAAGTTTTTGCAGACATACCCTCATGTCTCAATTGCATTTCCATCTCCAAAGACTTGAATTCATCAGAAACTTCAGTCTTGGATTCTTGACCCATCTTCTCACCAGCCCATTGCTTAACTCTGCCGAACTTCTTGCCTACGTTCATTTTGGCGATTTATTTCTGTCAGTTTGTGAAAGGGTTGCTTGAGGGTATTCGTAGATGTTGCTGCGGGCGTGAAATTGTTCGAGGTGGAAGGGGTAATTGGGGATATTTTCCAATGGTTGACGTTCTGATAACAAAGAAGGTTTATCTGAAGCCAACAATTTTGATTTTATTTATCCAAACGACAAGCTAGAGGATTCTCGTAATTCGTTTGGTTGTAGTCTGATGGCACAACAGAAGAGGTGACAGATTTAAGAAAGTTGGCAAAGGTGTCTTGATCGAATCATATATATAAGATTAAAGTCGGGAGGCGAATTGGAGGTTGGATTGCATAAAGTGTGATAGCAGTGGGTGAAAGTTAATTCCTCAAACTCTCAATGAATCACAAAGGTAATCCTGGGGAGAAGAATGAAGCCTGGCTGTATGATTCGCGAATGAAGTTGGAGAAGATATCTTGAAAGAATATTCCCCGGATCCTTGTTTCTTCGATGTGTTGTAACTTGTTATCGACCTCGGGGGTAGCTTGGATGAAGAGGTTGGGAAGAGTGGGGAGAATGCAATACTGCAGTAGTTTTATATGGATTGTACGGAGTATATGCAGTACCGAACCAAGAGATTTAGTCAGACCTTTTCCAGGAAGGTGGGTGAAAATAGTGATATAGAATTTCAACGGGACACGCGTTTTGAATGGTTGAAGGTATTTTGGATCTGATAGGAAAAAGAGCGAGAGGGGAGGGGGGAAGAGAGAGGGGGAGAGAGAGGGAGAGAGAGGGAGAGAGAGGGAGAGAGAGTGTGTGTGTGTGTGTATGTATATGTGAGTGAGCGAGTGTATATGTGTGATATGTGTGTTTCGTATTGGGTGACAGATTATCGGAACCTTTTTCAATAGAGGGAAAGGTAGGTAAACCTTTTGAATGTTCTGGATCTCTAAAAGAGAATGTTGGTTGTTTTCGCTGTTGGCTGTTGGCTGTTGGTTGTTGGCTATTGGTTGTTGGCTGTTGGTTGTTGGCTGTTGGTTGTTGGCTGTTGTTGTTGGCTGTTGGTTGTTGGCTGTTGGTTGTTGATTGTATGTATTTTGATGGATGATCAAATGAATGGATGAATTGATGATGAATATGAGTTATTAGGCAATATCACAATTGATAGAAAGCACAACCTTGGGAAGCATTGAGAATACAAATTGAGGAAGGGGAAAGTAATCAAGAAGGTTATTAGGCAATTGATTTAATTAATTGATTGATTAATTTGTTCATTATTGTATTATTTATTTAAATGACTGGATTAGTTGTATTTGTTCATTAGTATTTGAACTATAGGTGGCTTTGGTTTTGATTTCTTATATTATATATAGAAAGGATGTAGGAAGAATATAGGAAATGATATAGAAAGGACATAGGAAAGATATAGGAAATGATATAAATATATATAAATATATATAGATTCTAAATTTATATAAAGTATGTTTTATCGAGACTGATAGATGTTGTATAAGAAAAAAGGGTTCTAGTTATTATAGAGAAGAAAAGAGAGAGGAAAAGAAACGGGTAGGGATAAAAGGAGTATTTATAAATATAGAATAATAAGAAGAGTAAGTGAAATGAAAGGTAAAAAGAGCTAAAAAGAGTTATTATTATATAAAAATAGAATAAGTATAAGAAGAGAAGAGAAGAGAAGTATCTACTTAGAGTTAAGTTGATATCTAAAATGTCTATCTATATAATATCTATATAATATCTATATAATATCTATATAATCTATATAATATCTATATAATATCTATATAATATCTATATTAATATCTATATAATATCTATTATAATATCTACTATAATATCTATATAACATCTACACAAAATCTACATAACATCTATATAATATTTATTTATTATCTATTATTAATTAATCAAAAGTTAATAAACTTCATTTTAGTTATTAATTCTCAACCTATTATATTTTACTATTCAAATTTCTTCTCTCCTTTATAACCATCTAGGTATAAACTACAATATCTCCTATCGACTCTATTTCCTGTCAACTCCATTTCCTGTCAACTCCATTTTCCTGTCAACTCCATTTCCTGTCAACTCCATTTTCCTGTCAACTCATTTTCCTGTCCACTCCATTTCCTGCCAACTCCATCTCCTATTGACTTCATCTTCTATTCTCATCTAATATCTATCCACATCCACATCCACCCAAGTTTCAATGGATACAGCAAGCCTCTGAAACCTTAATCGACGTTTATTGTACAGGAACATACTTGCTCGTACCAGTAAAACACCTCGTAGTCGTAGTTCTTCCGTACCTACTTCTGTCGGAGGCACTAAAATATATTGTACGATGCTCGATAAATTAGTCCCTTATCCGTTAGAAATATTCGCCAATCGTTCTCAAGATCTTCTATTCCTCCGAGAGGTCCGTATAGACAATTCGGCTTGATAATGTTGACATTTTCCATTTTTCCCCTTCAGGATTAATTAACTCGAGAGATCGTTGTATTTTTCCATATATAGGAACAATCCTTCTGCTTAACAAAGTATACGAAAGGATGATCAACGCGTATCAAAGGTATCTTCTCGTATTATCCAAAAATTCCAAAGAATGATTGGATTTTCTTTCTTAGATTGAATGATATACAAATTCTACTCATTCGTCAATCATATCAATAATACTAATCCTAATATTCATACTGATCCTAATCCTAATCCTAATCCTTATCAATACTAATACTAATGCCAATATCAAACATCAAATATCAATATCAATATCAATCAGTCTATCCAAAATCCATTTCCATCCAAGCCATTTCACTACCGGTCCTGTCATCGCCTTGTCTAACCTCCTGAAAGCGTTACGGCGCAAAACATCAGATGAAAAAGGGGGCGCAGTGCTATACAATCTAACCTCAAACCCGAGCCAAACGACCAAAAATGGTCGGTTCGATTAGATTCGCTCTGGGCTTTACTTTTGGACAAGCGCTCATCCATCCACATCACTCACTCACTTACTCACTCACTCACTCACTCACTCACTCCATAAAAAAAATAAAAGATTCATGTTTGATACACCTCCCTCCAATAAGCCTCAAACCCCGAGTACCAATGATGATCAACACAACACCCAATCTGGAACTTCTCGCTCTTTGAAATCTGAATCAAAGCATGTCATTCTAGCTCAAATCGAACCATCTAAACCTGACAGTCCTAGACATTCCGTATGTATTTATAGTAAGTCGATCGTGATTAGCATTCCGGCATCCGTTCCCTAAGAATCTTACCATCCCATCCATACTATACCATACCACACCACACCACACCACAGCAAACCTCATCCATATCTACGGAGTATTACTGTAGTTCTACTGTATCAAGCCATCATTCCCACGATCACATTACCGTAAAACTACAGTACAAATTATCCATCCCTTCCCTTCCCAAACCCAATCCACACACATGTACACCCATGCCAACTACTCACGCATCCAAAGACCCGCGGGGACGTTTCGTCACCCATCAGAAACCCCACCCACACACCAAACCCACCCGAACTCTCCACCAAACTCAGCTACCAGTGCCGAAAATACAACTTCTAGACCTCATCCCTACCCAGAAACAATTTTAATTTCGCCCATTCATTCGTTCATTCGTTCATTCGTTCATCCATCCATCCATCCATTCATTCATTCATTCATTATTCATTCTCTACCGAGTACTCGCAACAGAAACCACATCTCCGTAACCGCACCCCACGATCATTACGCGACGGCCGGTCACCGTAATGAAAGCGATTCATGTTTCGGGTTTAGACCACTCACTAAAATCGGTAACCTACCTACCTAGGTACTGTTCCAACGAGAAATAGGGGTAGCTATGTAAGATACATTTTACCAGGCAAGGTTAAACCTTTCCAACGCAATCAATCAATATAGGAGAAGAATATATATAGCGACTAGGTAGGTAGGTAGGTAGGTAGGTAGGTACACCGTAAAGTTGCAGGACAGCACCACAGCACAACGCACAATCTATCCCTCACGAACCGTCAACCCACTCATCAAACTCTACATTGCAGAGCAGAAAATCGCAATCACAGGGAAAGTTAAAACGATAGTTTAGAAGGGGCTCTTTTTGTTGTTAGCGGAGCGGAGGCATTGTTCGGTTGGGGAATGGAGATCCATGACTTATTATGGTAATATATACCGATTTTCTGATGTATCGGCATACCAACCATTTATTATATACATCTATATCTAATATCTATCAACACCTATCCCATCCCAAACCCATCTTCCCTTCTAGCCAACTCCCTACCAACTATAAAACCATTATCGACCGCCCCCCCCACAAAAAAAGCCTTCAATTCATCCCAAACCACAAGCATAAAGCCCAATCCCCAATCCCCAATCCTCAAACTCCCTCCTCCCTTAAAACACAACCTCATCTCACATAAAGCAAAGTTCCCATCTCCAATATCAAACAAACCATAATCCAACCATCAAAACTCCCACCTCCATCAAAAAGTAAACTTTAAACTCAAGCTCAAGCTTAAACTCAAACGTGCGGTATAAGAGTATTCATGCCATTATGGATAGATAGGTATTTAAGGATGAACATGCATATGGTAGATGAATAGGAGAGATCGGATAGCATAGGATAGGATAGGATAGGAGGACCGATGACGATGACGATGACGATGACGATGACGACGATGATTGATTATCATCTGCATTCCATCATACATAACCTTACCTATTATACGTACCTAGGTAAGTAGGTAGGCATAAAATAATAGAGAGATACCTAGATAGATGGCGAGGACGTTAACGTCATCAAAGTAAACATTTCAAACGTGGGATTGGGGAAGAATATATATATATATATATATATATATATATATACCTAGGACTTACCTACCTACCTACATACATACACCAACCTCAGTTTCTAATTCTAACTACAACACAGTAATAGTTTCCACAAGACCTACAATCAACATGGAACCTCCATCCATTCATCCATCCAATCCCTGCCCATACTCTCCAAACCCCCAAAAGAATAAACGTTATAACTATACATATTCTCTAACCCTGACTCTCACTCTTACTCTTACTCTCCAACTCAACACCACTCACGATCTCATCCCCATCCAAACATAAAAAGAAGGGGCACCACAATAACCCACCACCAACCCACCAACTCCCTTAAATAACCACCAATACCAACATCGACATGCCATTCAAGCACAAGTACTCTCTCTCTCTCTCTCTCTCTCTCTCTCTCTCTCTCTACTCTATAATCGGCATTCAAATGAAGAAGAAAAAAAAAGGGGGGGGGAGGGGTTGACCCCTTTTTCTTTAATCAAACCATTTATATATATCATTCATTCATTCATTCACAATATCCAATGTAAATCCAAACACCAAAGCCACCGACTGACCCATTTCTTCAATTTTACTCTGTCTGTACCCATCAAAACAGTCTGAGCAATACCCTCTTCACAAGTTTATACCCATACAGTATATATATAGTGTACCCTAGGTACCTACCTACCCACCCAAGTACCAAAAAAAGAAGAGTGGAGGGAGGGACCTACAGCGCCCCTCATCAACGCCACTAAACAAACCTCCCCTCCCCCCCGACTAGAAACCAACACCACACAGAATTCGCCTTTATCTAAGAGAAAAACAACTCCCCATCTACCTAGGTATCACACACATGATAGATGGGAGGGCCAAAAAAATTGCAAAATAACAAATGTCCTCGGTGAGACTCGAACTCACGACCTTTGGATGGCTAAAGTGATTGTTGACAACCACCTCATACTTAATATGAGACCAACGCTCTAACCAACTGAGCCACGAAGACTTTTCTTTGTTTGTTCTTGGGAGGGTCCGCTTGTTTAAGTATAAGTTTAGCTGTACAGTGAGTGGGTTTCGGTGGATTTTTGGATGTGGGGCAATTGACACGTGATTGTTTAGGAAGCAATGAAGTGAAGTGAAGCAACTTCAACTTCAATGGTAAGAATTGAAAATTGTTTTTGATTTGATTAATCAGGTTGGAGTCTTGGTCTTCTTTTGAATATGAGGGGATTGTTAAGAATTAATTGTATGGCTGGGATGATGAGCGTATTCTTTTTCCTCTACCTTTATCCCTTTCTTTTCTCTTCCTTTGCAATTGATCAGTAGCGGGCTACATTGGGTTCGAAGAACACAGTTGATCTACTTCCATCTCTATCAATATCAACGATCGAAAGTTCGACGTCAACTCTCTAATAGGAAACTTAAATATAATATCCGCTGGGGGAAAAAAACATCATTTCTACAAGGGAGCGAGATGTATAGCAATTGATATCTGCGTGTGAAGGGACGTTGGAGTTTCTTTTCTTAGTTGGATGAAGAGTGGCTATGGATGGATGTTCTTGTGGTAACAAGCTCTTCATGATTTTCACGTTGATTCGCGTTGGATTGATCTTTTAAAATGGGGTTGATGGATATTTGTCAATTCAAAGGAATCTTGATGAGGGAGATGCGAAAGGGGGAGTCTTAAGGGTAACGGGTTAGAGGAAGAGAAGAGTAACAAGTAGCAGCCATGATGTATTTGGTATCTTCCAATGAAGGGATATGATTTTCCGATTTACCCACCCCTCTCTACCTTTCAATTGAAACATCAAATCACCGGGAGAAAATCACAATATACGGTTAAATTTAAGGCTCATAAATTTGGGCTTATGATATTCGAAAATATATACAGAGCTTATAAACTACATACTTGCAGTTTGAGTTCGAATGGAAAATCCAATACTGGGATTGTATACAGAGTAGTTAGCCAATCTCGTCTGCCCTACCCTTTTCGCTTATGGAAAGGGAGCACGCGAAACTCACCGGCACAAGTTCAACCTGGTCATGGAATTCATAGCTTCAAATGTATACATGACATAAGATAACGTGCATAACTAAAGTCAAGCTCCAATATCACCAGATCCCCTCTGGCAGGCCGTCTAACACCCAACAGATTTTCAGCACTCCGACTGCTTTGATTAAAGCCCGATGACATATAGTTCCAAGCAAATTTAATACATCAAATGTATTCAAGAATCAAGAATCTCAGCCCCAAACATCGAACATGATTTCCAGACTAGATCCTCCAAAGTCCCTTCGCTTGTATGAAAATACAAGCTTAGCCGCATCTCGAGGACTCGATGCAGTTCTTCGAGTTGTGATGTATAGTGTATAGACATTCGATTAAGTAGTTTATTGATTCGCTGCTTAGTGGTAACGTAGCGATATAACATAGCTAGATGAGAACTTAATATACTTGGGAGGTTGTGTCACCAGAACTGGCAAGTTATCACAGTAGATTTATATGGCTTAGATCCCAAGATGCATCAAAGATATAGGTGTCTTTCTTCACATTGAAGTTCAAGGTTCTTTTGATGGATATTTGGAATTTGGTGCGGGCTGTGAGTTTTTCATCCTACGGAGAGTGAGCGATCAATTTCTGAATTTACTGTGGTGGTTGGGGTCAAATACTTTTCCCACCTGTCAGATAAACACAGTTTATCATAACAGTCTCCTCGCCTCGAAAGACTTCGGTTCTTTCAACATCCCTTAAATCGGCACTTTAGCCCCGGCGGACTGAACACCCATCCTACACCAGCAGGAGTGAGCAACGTTACAATCCACGCTCTTCGAAGATTCTGACCATCATCGCTCATCGACATCACAACACCGCACATATCCTCCCAGCAACTCCCACCACACAAATCAAAATCCAGCACTTAAAGCCTCCACTCCCGCATCTTCAACTGCGGCAACCTACGGTCCTTGTTGCAAAAAGCGACGTACACGTGCATTTGGTGGGAGACTCATCCCATCACAGAGATCTCAGGTGACGAATATGATTTCCCATTCCCAATCCGACAATAGATACAGCATCTCCATATCACTTGGTGCTTTTGGGACGCCTTCTCCAACTCGAGCCCGGAGAGTTGAGTATGAGAATATATATATATATATATGTATCCACGAATTCGAAAAAAGATAATTCGATGACCAAGCGCTGTCGCTTAATCAAGGCCGCAGGCAGGATTGATACGATGAGCTGGATTAATAGTCTTATGAAAGCTCGCGATTCTGGGATACCGTGTTGATCCCGAAGGATTATGGACTCAATTCCCTGCATATTCTTTTGTGAACTATTGAGATGATGGAATATACTCTTACTCGAAGGGGGGTTATCGAATGTGCTTGGTATTTGTTGGCCATGGGCTCTATTTTTTGTACTGTACTTAGACGATAAAAGGGTTTTGAATTTTGATGTAGCTTGGAGATATGAATATGCTTGATATATTGGATTGCTCTAGAAGATTGGAATAGCTCGGAGTATCAGATTGTGTACTAGCTCGGGACCTGGATTTCAATCTGGACACCTGGAACCCTGGACGAAACATTGGATATCATATATATGGAAGCTATGAATGTTTCGAAGAAAAAAATCTAAACGACTTCTCGTCGATCTAAGTGTACGTTGCTAATTTGAATATACATTCATCGCTACTAGGAAAGGAACTTCATGTCTTCGAAGTTGATAAATACCTCATCAAGCGATCGTCCAAGCTAGAAGATGTTCTTGAAGACTCATTCTAATGGACCACTGGGTCTTTCGACACTGGATTCTGAGCCATATTCTCCTCACCCAGTACTATCTCACAATCACAAGCCACTTCAGTGTTTCTCTTCCCACATCTATCACAATGATACTCTCGAATATCCCTACACTCGTCACATTTCTTGCAACCTTGCCAGAGTGTATTCTGCCTCCATTCGTTCTTACAGAAACACCAATAGATCTTTTTCGGCTCTTGTGTTCCCCCCTCCATGACCCCAAAAGATTCTTTGAATAACTCTTTCTTAACGTCATCCCTTTCATCATCAGTAATATCGGCCCTCATCCAAGCCTTTCCTATTTCTCCAAGTTTTGCCGAGGAAAACACTGAGAATGTGGGGGCCGAATGTATATCTCCATATTCGACACCCATCAGCATACTTCTCAATTCTTCTATCGTATCCGGATGAAAGAGATCAAATCTTCCATTTCTCGATTCTCTCCGAATCCATTTCAAAAGATCGGGACTAGCGGCAATGTCAGGGCTGGGAGAAGAGCCAGGAGAATATTTGGGAGATCTAAAGAAGGTAGATAGATCGTTGAGCATGTTGACACAAGATTCACATTTGCAACCTGAGAATGGGGAGGGAGAACATCCACGCCCAGATTTATAACATTTGCAGCGGGTGGATGAGCACCCAGATCGGCAGTTGCAGGTTATAGCCTGGGCTGGTGGGCGTATATTAGATTTTGGAGGAGATAGTGGATGAGTGTTGAGGTCTGGCTCTGGAGTCATCGGGATCTGGAAAAATATTGGTTAGCGGGTTGATTTAGAAGTTGAAGACGTGGTTTTGTACTTCTTTTGGAAATGGCTCTGCGGAGTTCCTTGGGGTGGGCAAGTTGCCGTTATTAGCAAGTTCGGGCAGGTGTACTAAAGATTGCGTGGCATTGTGAGATAAGACATCCTTATGTTCTACATGTACAGGAGATGATTGCGCCGGTGGTTGCCGGTTTTGCTGCAGTAGTGGCATGGGAAGGAATCGTCTCTCCGGCATCGGTGATATCTCAATGTTCTGAATGACTTCATCTTTGATCGGCACCCAACTGGTCGCTAATAGATCGGATTGGTCCTCATTTGGTGATTTTCTAGGTAATCGAGCATGAATATGCCGTATAAATCTTTTAACATCGCCGCCTTTCAATGCTACATCAATGACTTGCCGCAATTGTGAAGGTTTGAAGTCCATCAATAAATCTTGAATGACTTCATGACTAGGACCAGGTGTATAGAGCGGATACTTGCGTCTTTTTGCATGATAAGTGTTGTTCTCGTGCATTGAACTGGATTCTGGTCGATTCAAGCCCATATCTATAATTGTGAGGATACTTGATGTATAAAGGAAGGGAATAACAATAGGAACAATAATAGCTTTGGAAGATGAAATGAATCGAAGAAAAGTATAGATATACTCTTTACTATAGAAAAAAGTAAGTACTTAACGCGTGAGTTAAATGAGGGGAAGCATGGGAATTTGATAGATCAGAAATTCGAAATGCATTCATTCTTCCCTGCCTCCCCAAAGACTTTCTTTGTTACCTGGAATAACATGAGAACTACTCAGTTAATATATCAGATGGATATGAGATAGTGCATAATATAAATGCAAAGTATTATCGGTAACTATGCTTAACAATAAGTGTTCTTGAACTGCCTTTGTTATGCATATGATGCATTTGAACAAGCAAACAGAAAGAAAGCACTTTTACCTTTGATATAGATCGCTTAGTCATCAAGTAGATTTTTGAACTGCACAGATCATTCTCGTGCTATCGCGCATCTACCAAAAACGAAACGCGACTTACACATCCTTCATCTTTCGCCTGCATTATATAATTGTTCATCTGTACATGTACGTAACTTCAATCGTATCCTCAGATGGCTCCGTCCATCAAGAGAAAAGCAAAAGAAGTATCAGAAACAGAACGATCTACTAAAGTCCATAAGACCGTGGGCCAGATGGAGCAGTCAGATCCACAAACCTCCATGGCCGCTTTATTCAGGGCGAATAAGCTAGTTCACGATTTGAAAGAATCACAGCTTTCGTACTATTCTCGTTCAAGCCTACACTTCACATCCTGATATAGCTCACATAGTCGACTTGGAACATGCAAAAATGGAACATATAGATGAACCCCTATCTGAATCTGACGCTGGACCGGATATTGCTCCTGATCTTGCCTCTGATTCTGAATCTGATCACATTGCTAACGAAAATACTCCCGAGAGGAATGAAGATCAAATTTCAGAATCGGATGATGAAACCGTTAATAAAAACAGAAAGGTCACAGAAGTAAGAAGAAGATTTTGATTTTCAACTGAGAATCCTCACTAATCGATCTCCAGCTCAAGCAACACAATATTTTTGCCAACTTCTCCTGCTCCTGTAAGAACGAGTGTGCTAGTGAGCGATGCAAATGTAGCGAGAATTCGTTCAGTTGTGGTCCAACCTGCAAATGTACCTCATGTGTCAATTTGCTTAATAAATTTGCCCTTTTCTTCGGAGAAGAAAAGTTGCGCGCTACAAATTGTTTTGCGAGCTGGATGAAACAGCAAGGGCCTGGCCTGGATCTTCATTCTGCATATACACAAGAAGAATTGCGAAGTTTGATCATGGGAGTCGATGAAAAGAAGTACTACGATGAGCCCGAAGGGTCCATATTCTACGATGGATCCGATGAAGAAATACAAAGGCTCGGGGAAAGATGGCTCAAGGCAAAAACTGAGGCACAAAGAAAACCAATCCGAATGGCACTATTCAAAAAGGCATTCATTGAGGATGGTGGATACTATTTTTCCTTTTGCAGTGGTGCATGGGAAGAATTTAGCCAAACTCGACATTGCTTTGTTTGTGATGAATGTAACGACTGGAGAGACTGGCATTGTAAGGATTGTGGAAAGTGCCAGTATGGGATATCAAATCCTTGTGAAGGTTGTGGTGGAGTTTCGGAAGGATATCATGATCAATTCAGACATGAATGATACGCTTTGATGGGTCCTGGTAATAAGAACTTCATCTCATCACCTCACCATCTTACCATCATATTACAACTTGGGTCAGGTGGGATCTCTTGAAAAAGCTTTTATTTGGTCTGCTAAATAATGTATGCCGAAGCGATTAGTGGGTAGGATGCTTCACTATAAATCACTGCTACCAGCTGACACCAATGCAGTGTTGAGAGCTTCCTCCACGGTCTTCTCATGGTATTTGGCCTTTGTTCTTTGTTTGAGAGAAAACTCCGGGGCCAATAGTGCTTTATGAACAAGGCTTTGTGGCTCGTGGCATTTCAAATCACGCGAGAGAATATAGTAGTAGGATTGTGCAATAACTATTTATATTAATTCATATTTGGTATTTTCACCCCCTCCTAGCAGATGCCAATCCAGACTTGGAAGCAATTTTTTGATTATTTTACTTTTTCTCATAGCATACTGAGACCCATTCGTCCCAATCCTACTACTCAATCTCAACAGAACTCGCACTTCTCACTGGGTATTGCCCGATGGGGATACATGGCAATGAAGTCTCGGCTAAAACTTCCGGATTGTCCAAAGTTATTTTGAACATCAGACTCTTGTCCTCTCACGTCATCCCAACTAAATCTCCAAGTCCCATTGTCGTTGCACTAGAAAGTTAAAGGGGTCAGTAATTTCCTTTTCAAAGAAGTTCACGAAATCAAAAAAATCGATTATGCTCACAGGGGCTGGGCTATCCGCACTATAGTAAATCGTCAGTATACAACTTCATCTGTTCAAACATTAGACACAAACTTACGTTCCACAATTTCCATACAAGTGCGTGATATTGAAGGTAAAATGATCGCCATCAGGATATAGACTGAAAGTCACATTGGGGTCACCACTGCACGGTGCATCGATTGGAGCACCATCAATTGCAAATGTATAAGTTGTTTGAGAGGTATAACTACATGTCACGTTCAGGCCTTGGGGGGCTGGGGTAGGCGTGTCAATCAAGTTGAATGACCAGCTGTTTTCTCATATTAGGATATTATAGGTAGCGTTTGGGAGAAAGAACTTACAAGCCACCGGTTCCGTGTCTGATATTTCCAATACTGATCTTTTCGACGTACCATGGGGCAGGAACCATAAATTGTTGTGCTAAGCCTGTAGTTAAGGCTCCAACGGAAAAGAGGAGGGGTTTTGAGAAATGCATGTTGGTGATGATCAATGAGAATTTTGATGATAAGTTGAATAGGAGACTTGTAAAGCGAGCAGCTCTACTTTTATACTAAATAACGGAAGAATACTCCATAGCAAGACAAATCTCATGATGTCAAATCAGTCTCGACCCACTCACTGTATTAGATTTGGCATCTCATATGCTGTGCTAAGCCATCGCTCTTTTATTAATACGATGCCCGAAATACGAGGTTTGTGTAATAGATGGTCTAACATCATCAACGGAAGCACAAACCATGTATGGATCTGCGGGGAAGTACATCTTTAAATACCTAGATAATGTCGATCAGAACTTTTCTATATGGCGACTATCGGAACAATTAGTCATATGGCCATACGCTAACGCCTCGGCGGCCATATTAGTAGTCGTTTAATGACCCAGCTAGCTCTGCTCAAGCAGTAACAACGAAATCAAATAAAAGGTATTGTGTTGACTTCATCGCTCCCCAGGGTGGTACCAACAGTAACGTAGCTATGAAATATACGGGGCTGCAATGTACTTAATACTTTTTCGAGCCAACTGGGATTTCGGAGTCCCCGATGTGACATCGACGAGGTTCTACAAAAAACGGGCGACGCCATTTTTTCGTGTTCAGAGCGTAAAAATATCTTGCAAGCTGTCACCTGATTGATTGCACGATGAGAAACCAGTTCCTGGACTGTCATTAGACAGGTCTTTTTTTCTTTTCTCTTTTTTTTCCTTTTTGGTCATCATGATGCACTATCCAAAGCACGCACTGGCGCAGAAGATCAACACTACAGCTGATATTTCACACGTTATCCATCAGCCGTTCTCAGCTTCTGCACGGAGTAATTACTTTGCCGTTTCTTTCTACCCGTCGTCAGATGTCAGCCCTTACCTGGCAGCGGGTTACGTCATACGCCGATCATGTTTCTGAGTACAGAATAGAGTAGAGTAGACGGAAATCATATCTGCGCGAGGTCCTTGTACTATATTCAACGCATAGCACCTAGTGATATATCTTTTCCCGTATGAACTTGCTCCTTTGCCGCTTCTCAATACAATACAATACAATACTCAAGTAGCGAGAGGTTCTCCGCGAGGAATATTCCTGATATAAATCTACGTCGTTATCTCCTTGGCCTTAATTCGTGAATTTCCTATCCCGGACTAGACGAGAAAGCCCCAGAAGAGGAAAGAGAGAAAAAAAAATCCTAATAAAAATAAGGCTCTAAAAACCATCGCCCAATCCGACATAATTAGGGAAAATAAGCCCCGCCGCACCGCATCCTCCCATTCCAACAAGTCAATCACCCCCCCCCCCCCCCTAACCACAAGCGACCTCCATACATCCCTCCCTTCCCCCACCCCCCAAGATCCCCATCCCCATCCTCAGCCTCGAATCGCTCGTGTGAGACTTTCGGGATCCGTAACCCGTAACCCGTAACCCGTAACCCGAACGCCTTCCCCGTCGCGCTACAACCAACATCTATCTGTCTCCCATGCTTCTTCCTTAGTAACCCCCCTCCTTTTATCTCCGCTCGCAATCCTAAATGGCATACTTTCAATAATCGTATTTTTGTGATATCAGTCCATGATTTTATTTCGGGGTTGATGGAGGTGGGGGAAAGGGGGTGGAGGAGGGGATTTGGGAGGATGCTCGGCTCGTGTTTGTTTCGTTTTGTTTCTTTTTGTTTTTTTTTTTTGTTTTTTGCGGGGGTTGCTGCTGTTGGTGAAATATAGTAGGTTTGTTTTGGAGGAGAGATGGTCTTTTTATTATATTGTTGAAGGGTTTATTGACGTGTTTGATGCGGGTTAGGGGTTGGTGAGAGAGAGGTCAGGGAAGATTTGTTCGATGAGTTTGGGGATGAAGAAGAGCGTTTGGGTTTGGATTGTTTGTGATATTTTCGTTTCGTTGTTGGTGGTGGTGGTGGTGTTGGAAGGTTGGTGATGCTTTTGATAAGAATGGGAATCGGGTTTGAAGGTTGTGGTTTTTGAGTATTGGAAATTTGGGTCCTGTGGATGTGATGATTTTAGGGGGTTTTGTTTATTGGTAAGTAGATGGCTTCACTTGGATCTCAGGTGCGATTCACCTTTGTTTTTCTCTCTCAATGTCAAACAGAACTAAGAAGGGAAGTTATATTTATGCCGTTGCATCGTGACGTATCATACTGAAATTTGGACTACTCTCATACTCTCATGCTTCCCATTCTCAGCTCTGGCCTCATTATCAACATCCACCTTTATTCTCGGACCATTAAACATTCGCCGATGGACTAACGATACTCAGACACAAAGGGGGATGAAGGAAGTAGATTTATAGAAATCCATAGATTGCAACGCTAAGAATATATGCAGAAAATGGGTCACATTTGCATTCTACAATAGAAGGAAAGATTTTGTGTTGGAAATCTATTCTTGTGAAGAGGGTCTAGTGCGTGACTGGACGTGTTCCTTCAATGAAAGGTTACTGACCTCGTTATAAGCTTGTGGTTTTTAAAAACATGTGTAAATAGATGTCTTAGAACTAATGCTTCTCCTCAAATGTGGGATCTTATATTGCCTCTCTTCTTCCCGCAATTCTTCACTGTGCAAACCTTTGCTGTCTTCTCAGCCAATGCTTGGTGGCTGTAGTGATTTTTTTATACCAGCCATGTGGCAACACTCTATGTAAGACTCGGTGATTCCTGGGGATCAAGAATCGATTGGAGCTACTAGTATATCATGAATGGGTGAAAGCCCAAGCAACCTCCCATCAAGCAACCGCTGGTTCATGTAAAGTATACGATCTTTCCTCGTCATCATGTTAATATCGTTCAACGGCCACCAAACAAATCTGTGATACTTAATCTCCGTCCCCCTTGCGCTTCGGTTTGTGTTTGAATTTGGCCAGGATATGTGATTTCTTCACGAGGTCCCTTCTCTCCATAATTTTCCACCTTGTGCTCCAATGTTTGCACATCAGTCATGGTGGCCTGCGTCTTCTTCCAATTATTGAGGATTTCTGATTGATTTATGGCCCTTGTGCCTGACTCGTCGTCGTGAATGAATATACCAAATGCTTTCGCTACCGGAGTACCTCCAACAATCTCTGGCTTTTCAACCGTCCAGTACAGATATTCGCCATTGATTTCCACATTGTTCATTTCGCTGAGATCATATATGACATTATTGAGACCCTTGCGATTGAGTACCACTATGCAGTAATCTTCGGCGCCAGTTGTTGGAGAGGGGATAAGCTCGCATACAAACAATGTTCCTTCGATAGGAAGTTTCTCCCATGTTTTTTGATTCTAAAGAGAACATGTACATGGTGGCAGATCCGGCAATCGACTTGATCATTTGGATTGAAGGATGATATCGCCTGAGGACTTCTAGATTGACATCTTCACGCAAACGACGAACAGGTTCGAGAGGTGGAATTGGTGTTTCGGTATCGTAGTCGGAAACTTGAACTTGATTTAATTGAGAAGGTCCGGGATGATTTTGACGTTGACGAGGCTTTCGAGGTGTCATTATGATGGGTTGACTTTTGATTTTATAGAAGGTTTGGTCATGTAGATTATAGGAGACAGATAGAGCTATTCTGTGAAGCTCTGTTGTTTGTATATATGTATGTATGTATGTATGTATGTATGTATGTATGTATGTATGTATGTATGTATGTATGTATGTATGTATGTATGTATGTATGTATGTATGTATGTATGTATTGTTTGGTTGGTTGGTTGGTTGGTTGGTTGGTTGGTTGGTTGGTTGGTTGGTTGGTGGTGGGTGGTTGATATATTAAGTTGAGGTTATTGCGACAATGATGATGTGAGTGAGGTTCAGGTGAGCTTTGACAGATGAGCCAAGGATTTAGACGCAGTGTACTCGAGTAGGTAGTTAGTGTATGTAGGTAGTGTGTATGATAGTGTGTTGAGAATTGACTTTCGTATTCGTACGGCCAAGAATAACTGTATGGTATGGGTGATTTGGTGTAAATGATTATGACTGCCCAAGTGTATTGTGAGGCGGTAGGTGATATGCCCAGGTGCAGTATGTATGTATGTATGTATGTATGTATGTATGTATGTAGTATAGAGGAAGACTTGTTATAAAAGATGAAAAAGATGGAAGAAGTTCAGCCTCATAATAAATGACTTGATATTTCGATAGGTATAACAGAGTAATACCTTAGATGTTCTGGAGCTACCCGACCTATTAGATGCTTAGGCCGATTTTAACATATTCGTAGAGTATTAAGTTATTAAATACTTATATATTTCGAAGGTTTGTATAAAACTTCCTACTAATAATAACCTTGGAAGAGCCTAATACTATTACCTACCTTGGTATATTATGATTGAATTTTTCATATAAAATATAGAAAATTTATAATAGTTGATCTTATATATTGAATTTCCTTATACAATCAACCTAATTATTATATTCTCTAAATTAAACTTGAAGAAATTTAAATAAAATTTGATAAAATATGATCTCTTATAAGAATATATCTAAAAGAACCTTAGAAGTTTAGATATATAATCCATGGATGTATTAATAATTTAATAGACGTAAAAAGCTAAATTAAGTAAAACCTAGATAAATTACCTAGCAAATGAACTAACTAATCAAGTTAATACCTAGTCCAAGAGAGGTTTCAAGCGGTAACCTAGAATTACCGTTGCCTACCGTTTACCTAGCACTTGGTTTAACTTCTAGGATCCACCTGGGCATAACCATAAACCCCTCATTAAGTACAACAGTATGATAATTTATATAAGCAATATATATATATATATATATATATATATAGCCTCGGTCCGTATAATAAGAGTAAAAAAAGCATAATAATAAATAAATAAGTAAATAAGTAAATACCCTTACCAAGATACAAGTTACAAGATACAAGATACCGTAGACCTAGATACTTCAGTACTTATTAGGTAGCCAGAGAATATAATACATAATAATACATAATACCTATCTATATAATACATTAATAACCTTCTACTAATACAAAATCAAACCTGGCATTCCTTTTCATTTATTCAATACCTACCCGTGGACCCGACCTATCTATCTATCTATCTACCTACCTATCTATCTACCTACCTATCTACCTACCTACCCACCTACCTATCGACCTACTCATCAAATCACTCATTCTCCTCCTATTCTTTTCTCTCCTTAACTTCAATTCCTTCTTGTCCTTACAATTATCAAATCCTTCTTCTCTTTACAATTCTTTCCTTGGAATACCACTTCTCCCGGTCGGTGAGCTTTTGCTTCGTCCACGGGTGTCTACGTCATTTACCCCAGCAGTATTCAAAGGATAGGTAGGTAATAAGAAGAAGCCAAAGAAGAGAAGCTCGAGCACAAATCCTCAAGAAAGGGAAAGAGGAAGAGAAATAGCTTGCGCACAACCAATATGCTAGGTTAAACCTTCTTTCTCATATCATGAAACCTTGATTCATCTGTTGTTTGCGACACACACTATAATAAAAAGCCTAAAGATGGCCTCGAGCACGAGAAATTCGATCGATGAAGAACCGGTCGAAGTCGAAGCGCCTATGACCTCGAGTCCACAATCCCTCTCGAAAGCCGTCTATGCGCGACGAGACCAATACACTCGACCACAAAAAATTAAAATAAAGATTGGTTGTTGGAATGTTGCTGCTTGTCCCGGAACCGAGAAGGATCTTGCGGGATGGTTTGTACAAGGCAAAGGGATCGAAAAAACAATTAGCTGGGCTTGATTTAGCCAATGCGATTAAAGAGTATGATAGCCAAGCAAAGATAGAAAGTATTGATGAACAAGAATCAAGGCCGAAGAAGAAAGAATCAACAATACCGCTTGGTGACGAGGGTGTAATTACTGGAGGAGAAGATATCGGATTATATGTATTGGGGTTACAAGAAGTTGTTGAACTTACATCAGCGAGGGAATATATTGGCAAAGTTTATTCGAATAATGACCCTGTAACAACATGGAGGAAAGCACTTTCTACTGCTTTACCAGAAGGTTATACTTTGGTAGCGGAACAACAGCTCTCTGGTCTACTCATGTTCATCTTTGCCTCACCGACTGTTGCACCTACAATAAGTTCTATTAGCACGGTCAGTGTTGGGACTGGATTCATGGGATATTTAGGGAATAAGGGTGCTGTCACTACGAGAATAGTACTTGGAGAAACAACTCGACTTGTATTCGTCAATTCACATCTGGCTTCGGGGATGGATAAGGCACATTTGGAAAGACGGATCTGGGATGTCTCGCAAATATTGCAAAGGACGCATTTTGACCCTATCAGTCGAGGTGGAGTTTTAGACGATGCCCAGGAGAGCATTGGAGACGAAGATTTTGCTTTCTGGTTCGGAGATCTAAATTTCAGGCTGGAGGGATTGCCTGGAGACGACATTCGACGATTGCTAATGCTCCATACGAAGGGAGAATATGATATTGGAAGTCAGTCAAGAAAGAAGATTGATGATGAAATTGATGCAGGTGATGGACCGATTGTCATAAGGTCAATTGATAGTGATGACGAATCCGAAGAGGAAGAAATTAGGAAAACTAGTAGTACATTTGATCATAATGATGACTCTTCAACGGTAACCACACTTCCAGATCCAGACGAATTCATACAAGATCCCAGCCAAGATCCGACTTCGCTACAAGCTACCATCGACTCCTTATTACCCCATGACCAGTTGAGGCATGTCCAGAAAGCACAAAAGGCATTCCATGATGGCTGGAGAGAAGGGCCCATAACCTTTCTTCCAACGTATAAATACGATGTAGGGCGCATGGGGATTTTTTGATTCTAGCGAGAAAAAAAGGGCACCGAGCTGGTGTGATAGGATTTTATTCCGAACACGGAGAGATAAGTTCATATTTGATGCCAAGATGAATGAAGAGGCATTAGCAAGAAGAAAAGACGAAGAGATGAGGGCTCAAGGAATGGACCATGCCACAGATGATGAGGATGTTCTTTTTAGTTACGATCCAGATGAAGATGGCGAGCAACAGAATATACCTTCTAAGAGCGATGATTATGATGAATATGACGAATATGATGAGATGGAGGAGAATGAAGCAGCACCGGTAGTAACTAAGGATGGATTTGTGGATCGAATAAATCTGGATGTCTATACATCACATCAGCGTGTTCTATCATCAGATCACAAACCACTCGATGCCGTTTTTACCTTGGAATATGACGCAGTCGTACCAGAACTGAAGTCTAAAGTACAACAAGAGGTCGCTAGAGACCTTGATCGAGCAGAGAATGAAGCCCGGCCCGGCATTACCATTGTTGTGGATCACTCACAGGATGCAGATGGAAGTAAAGGGGATGACAAATCTCGAAAGAAATCCAATGACGGAAATGGAGTAGTTGATTTTGGTGATGTGGAATTCGATCACCGAAAATCTAGAAATTTAACAATTGCCAATACTAGTCAGGTCACTTCAACATTTGCATTTGTTGATAGACCTGGCGTTGAAGTCCAAGAGGATAGAATCGCACCGCCGTGGCTCAGTGTATGCTTTGCGGGTTTTTCTATGGATGAAGATGATAGGGCTCTCAAGGAGCTTAAACGAGAAATTACCCTGGAACCTGGAGATACCATTAATGCTACTTTGGAGGTTTTAGTGGACGACTTTTCCTCTGTCAAGTCACTCAATAACGGAGAGGTTTTACTTGAAGATGTATTGGTATTAAGAGTTACAGATGGAAGGGATCACTTCGTTCCAATCAAAGGAAACTGGCTTCAGTCTTGTCTAGGGCGATCAATTGATGAGCTCATTCATATACCGGAAGGCGGCGTGCGAGTTTTATTACCCCGTCCACGAGGCAAAACTGGGCCTCCTGTAAATAGAGGCCAAGAAGTGACTTGGTCCGCACCTCGGGAGTTGCTCAAGCTCACACAAGTCGTGGACTCTCTCACGGACCGTGTTGTTGCCGATTCAAATATGTTAGAAGGCGCAGTGATTCCTAGAGATTCACCGGGTTGGCCATTTGACGAGAAGACCTGGCGGCTTAAAGATCAATCTGCCAGAGTTACATTGAAAGGTCGAGTACTCGCTGCTCTGGATGCCGATCAGAGTATATTTGATATATTTCCTGTTGAGATATCAGCTGCTAGTCGACTAGAAATTCTTGCGGAAGTTCTCATCCTTTTCCTGCGCAGTCTTACAGACGGCATCATACCTGCAAATCTATGTGAACAAATTGACGCGGATGTCACATCCCGAGCGGGAAACACTCGATTTGATATTGAGGAAACAAAAGGGCGGGTTTTAGATGTTCTATCTACTTTTCCGCATCACAATATCTCCTTTGTCTTCCTTACGTCAACCTTGTCACGAGTTGCGGGAGAATTAGCACCAATCCCAAAAGTGAGACGTTCTCTTGATACGACGGTTCGCATTGGTTTTAATTCTGTGAAAAGAACTATGAGTTGGAAAGGAAGAGCAGCGCCGCCTTCAGAAGACCCCGCCGCAGTTAGGAGGAGAGAGGTTAACAGAGCTTTTGCGGAAGTATTTGTGGGAATAATTTTCAGGGGCAATATACCTGTTAAGGAAAGAGACAAGAGAATTCTGGAGGAAAAGAGAAGAGACATTCTGGAGGCATTTTTGAAGGGTGTTCCTTGAAATCAACGAGGGAGGGTGGTTTTGTAGTTTTAGTAACGACTAGCGAGTATTTCATCAATGATTGATTTTTTTGGATAGAAGGAGGTAAATTTGTTGGGACTTGGAAGTTGGCGAGATTAGGGGATGGAATAGAATGGAACGGAACGGAACGGAACGGTCGCATGCGAACGTTTGGAAATGTAATCTAGATCATAGTATACAATAGGTTGGGAACGAGGCAAATACATGATGGTGGCATGATTCTTTACATGCGTATATTGCTACTCGTAGCTAGGTATCTATTAGCTGTATCGCAATGTACCGTGGCACTGGAATGAAGATGTTCAATGTTTTTTTGTGCTTGACTTTGTGAAGTAGATAGATAACTAGCTGGGTATGGTGTGAAGATAGATAATAGGATCCCATGACTTCGTATTTAGGGAGCGGTGGGTATCAGAGGGCTGCTGAGTCCTGGCGAGGTATCTAGGGTTTGCTGTCCCTGTTGTGCCGGTGAGCTGGGTATAGGTTGGAAGGATTAAGAGGGCATTAGGCTGGGTGTCAATTCAAGGATCTCAATTATTAAATGATGGTAGAGAGGTTTTCACTGTTCATTTTTCATTTTCCACTGTGCACTGTGCATTTAATATTTACAAGATATCATTATTCCATTCATTACTCCTTCATTAGCCATGTAATAATCCCCAAGACAAAAACCAACCACCCCATCAATAAATCCCCAAAACATCCGTCCCATTCCCATAATCCACCCCACAAACATCAACAAAAGAGCCCACGACCTCGGCCCTCTCGCCCAACCACCCCTTCACATCCTCCTCCTTGCAACTCGTGCCCGGACCGCCCGTACAGTCGACTAAATCTTGCGGACTATTGTTCACCAGAACCCTATAATAGGTTCCGGCGTCAAAGCCAAAGCTATCGCATTCCAGTTTCTCAATGGCGATATTAGTGAGGAAGGGGAGGATGGCGCTGGATTTCCACGCGCGGTTGTAGTTGATCTGGTGCAGGGGCATGGTGCCGTTGATGTTGTTGGCGCCCGTGTAGGCCGAGTTGTTGAAGAGGCCGAGGGCCACAATGACGGTGGGCGGCAGCTCGCGGTGCGTGAAGGAGATGTAGAGGTCTTGGTCTTGGGTGGCGTTGGAGGTGGGGTTTTGCGCGCGCATGAGCGTGTTGAAGGTGGCGTTGACCCAGGGGAAGCCGATGGCGCCCGAGGCGGCCTGTCCGTAGCCCGTGTTGTAGAAGTATTGGATGTCGTTGGTGTATTCAAAGCCGAGCCAGTCGGTGGGGGAGAGGACCGAGAGATCACAGAAGGGGGAGGAGCCGCGGATCACAGTCTCGTAGCCGCAGAGGAGGGACATGCCGTAGATGTCGGAGGAGGTGAAGTTGGAGGCGGGGGCTAGGCTGTTGAAGCGGGCGGTTATGGGTTTGGTGTATGTTTCTTGGAATTCGCTGGATTGGTCACTTCCTCCGGAGGAGCTGTATGCTGGACAGCCTTTGTATGGTGTCAAGGAGTTTGCACTGTCATTCTTCCCTTCGTATACCTCGACAATCTCAATTTCTGAAGCATCATTTGCGATTCCATTGGAGAATGATTGCGCAGTCTTCACAGTTCTCTCTGCAGTAGATGTCCATATCTTTTTAGGTGTTCTCAAGCTTTGATATCTCTGCGCAATATCCACACCCAAGTTGGTAGCCTCCAATTTGCCCGATCTCGTCAACATTTCGATCTCAGGATCAGTGATAGGGGCTTGCCATGTTGAAAGGAAGGAAAGGCTTGGAATGCTAGCCCAATTCACAGATGTGTTTGCCAACTTCTGTACGAAAGGTTCAATGTATTCTTCGTAGTCGAAGTCATTAGCATAGATTGCAGCATGGCGGACAAGATATGCAGCTCGGGTGACATTGCATCCTTGAGGGGGTGCTGGGTCAGTTGCTGGGTCCTGGGGATCAAATGGAGGTGCAGTTCCAGCCAGATGCTCCAATGGATCGAAAGAATATGAATTTGGAGAATGAGAGACTACATTGGTAGCTTGGAGAGCAAAAGTAAGGAGAACGACTGAGAACTGCATCTTGAGATACTCGTAGACAAGAGGAAAACTGAGATAGGGATAAAGGAGAAGGAAAAAGAACTCGACCTACCAATTCCGGTACGTACCTTACTTATACTCCCCCGTACCTGAAAGATCTTCACAACATTCACCGTGATGACTTGGAAACCGTCAAGCAAACCAAGGCACGGAACGGCCCTGTAGGTACGTACGTACCTTTCAGACAGTGTGGAAGCATGTCGGCAAGATTAAAGTTAGTTTGCCATTTTCACAAGGTTTTTGTTGTCATAGTGTTGAGCTTGATGTCAGCCAAGATATTTAGGGTGCTTGCTCTAGATCCCGCATTACCGCCACAGTGTGGCTTTTGCAGCCAAAATCAAGGAAGAAAAGAGCAATCGAAATTTTGCTTTATAAACTTATTCGATTGCATTTTTTGCGTGATATAATATAGTCAGTATGTTTTGAAAGACTTTCAAACATTAATCTTATCTTGGAAATTTATCTATCTATTTCTCGCGCCGATGTATGTACAATACACTTCATCTCTATGCCATTAAGCCTTCAATAGCGATTCTTCCAAATCCAGCCACTTGTGAACTAGAATCACAAGCTCTTTTCTAAAAGCGGCTGTTTCCAGCCATGTTTGTCTGGAGTTTGGTAAGAAGGGCGTCAAAAACTCCGGAAGAAACCAGTGGTTAGAGGTATCATGTATCTTTGTTAGAACGGGAAATTCGCCGATGGTAGGGAGATTCGGTCGGTTTCTCGTCTGCCAAATATTCCACTCCTCATACATCAACATAATGAGTGTAGCGAGGATGCACAGGAAGATAAATTGGAGAATCAAAAAGATATAGTTGAGGAAGGTTCGAATTTGTGAAGACCAGCTGGAATCCATACTAGTCATGGCTTGCTGTATTGTATCGGTTTCGGTGTGTGATCTATTTCGACGAACAGAGGGCAGGCGTAATGGACCTACTGGGCCAGTGAGTGGTTGTGATGGCTCATGTTTTTCATGAGCTTCGTGAAATTCGTGAGCTTCATGCCAAACATCGTCTGGTTCCTTTTCTAGGTTCGATTCGTCGTCTAACCCTTCAACCTGGTCCGCCGCCGTTAAAATGTTCATAAATACATCCTCCAAATATACTCCGGGGTACAGCTCAAAGTGATTGCATCTTCCATTTGGCCATTGCATAGCCGCAATCAAATCGTCCCACCATGTCAATCGGTGGGTGATCAATCCCTCTTCCTCGCCCATCTGGTTCCATCTCGCTATATACTCCTCCTTGCAATCGTCGACTGGGTAAACGCTACTAAAAGCCAAATCGTTCTCAACTAGGAATTGGCCAACCCATCTCGGACCTCCAACTAACAAAATACCCGGCTGTTCTGCAGCATCAGCAATAGTTTGCAGATAATCTGCTCTGTAATCTTGTGTGATATCTAGTCCTTGAGGATAAGTGAAAAATCTATCACATGTAACCATTCGAATTCGCGATTGGCTGTTGCAGCAAGATGTGTTTTGCCAATGGCAGAGAATCCTAGAATTATTTTTGCTCGTTGTATATCGCCCTTGAATCGTGGAGGGTCACGTTGTTTTGGTCGAAGATCTAGAGGTGGCGGCTTGGCTGACGAGTGAGAAGGTTTCGATCCGCTAGATGGAGATGTCAATCCTGCTCTAGCCATCCAGATTAATTGATGTGGTGCAATAATTTTGTGAAGATAGTGTCATGTTTGGTGATCTGTTTGGATGGGATGACCTCATGTAGTCCACATGCTGGGTAGGGTGTACTTGTAGGCAGGCAGTGATGAACTTTGTTCTCGTCATGTTTGTCGTACCAGGTGTGAACATTGACGCAAATAGCTGCTTTTCCCAGCTGAAACTATTGAAAACATCTTTCATGAACAAAACGATTGTTTTCGAATAAATATTTATGTCTCACCATAAAACATGTTCATGTGGCTGGCAACATTCCGATCGCATCGCTTAGGAATCAGGGGATATCATGGCAGTTTCAAGACTTACAAATAGTTCTTCATTCAGTAATAAAACTTATCATATCCTAAATCATATTTTCACTACCAATTACCTTCAACTAATTAATGCCAACTTATTCAACGATTTACCAATTATTCACTAATATCTCGCCATCTAGGAAGTTTTGTGGGGCACAATTATGAAATCTACCACCTCTCACTTTAAAATTCACACATGCACGACTCATCTAATCTTTCTAATCAGTGATATACGGCGAGAAAAGTTCTCTGGCCTGCCCTTTGAAGCCCTAGTAAATATCTGCAAGTGAGATTGGACGATGACTTTTCAAATCTGCAAGTAAGCTGCAAGCATCAGCGTTTCCAATAGACCAAATTGTAGTCCAAACAACTAAAAATTATTTGATCTTCAAGTTTATTTGGAACGTCACCTTTGTCTTCAATCCAACTTTTATTTGAAATATCAATTACCTTGGGGAATATCCTCAATATATCGACATATGGTCGAAGATGCACAGCTTTTCGAACATCAAAAGCGTAAAGGCTAGATAGTAATCTGGATTAGTGAAAACAGCGGTGAGCACATTATGACAAATTCCCAAGCAAGATTCGAAATATCTGAGTAAACCTGTCTTTTCTATCATTCATTGGATACCGATTCTCCCTTTGCCTTAGTCGTGCATGGAAATTCAAATCTAATATTTGACATTATCGCCTTGTATCGGGCCCGAGTAAAGCTGAACGCTTGATAAGCATCTTCCTTGAGGTAACTCGCCAACTCGTTATACCCTTCTAGAATGAATGATGTTATGATGGGCAAAGCGGAGTTCCACATGGTATGAGCAGCTTTGTGGTTTGCGGAGTTAAGCACGCGATTTCAGGGATACCAAAGTCCTCTGAGCTGTTTTTCGAAGTTATCATATCTTGAGATACAATCTTGGAATGAAAGAAATGCTATTCGAGTACTTAGGACAACTATGTGTCATTGAGTATTGATGTGTACTGCTATTATTCATGACTACCGATTACCAACAGAGTTATCATTATAAATTAGCATATTCCCATATAAACTACCTCTCAATTCATCACCAACTCAACTAACACGGCCAAAATTCTTCTCTCTTAGAACTCCTCGACCACATTATTCAACATTTCTTCCCAATCTTCACCTCCACGAAAAGGGGTTCCCTCGCTTCGCACGCTCATCCCATCTTACCCTTACTACGCCACGCCAATCAAAACTGCCTAATCGCACCCAATCAGCCTGACTCATAATTCACAATCTAACCCCCCGTAACATTCGCCTTCGCCACAGTCAAACACGAGTTTCCCACGCATCTTACTTTACATCCGACAGAAACCAAAAACCCTTCCAGAAACACGCATCAGAGCCTCATCAAATCAGATACTCAAAAATCACATTCCCGTCCTCCCACAACTTACCGAAGGCATTTTCCAAAAATATGAAAAATCGTTTCTGACTCAAAACTGCCTTCAAGTTTGTCAGTTACCCAGAGCCGGACATATTCTCTTCATTTATTTCTAGAACTGCCACTATCCACGTATCTCATTAGTTCACAGTATCAAAATATCATAATCCTAGAACTAGACCGTCACGAATCAGAGAGCGTAGTGGCGTAGGTAATCGGCATACTCAAAGCTGCAAGCATGGACAAGATGGATGGAGGAAAGGGTTTCAAGGCACAGGATGATTAGAAGATGAGTCAGGTTATCGGGCGGCGCTTCGCTTACGTGCTTGGTTGATGTGTTACGGTTTGGGGTTGGTAACTTGGTGGAAAATATATCTGATGGTGAATGCGAGGCTGACGCCTGCCAATGCGGCTTTCGGGTGAAGGTTCCTGGGATTGAGTTGAGGATCTAGATTGGGATGATTCGGAGGAAATATAGATTAAGCACTAGGGGAGGGTGTTTGAGATTGGCAAATTGGTACTTTGGTGATTCTTATTGGGTTGGTCTATGAGAAGACACATGGGTTGCATCGTTACTTTTACTTTTTTGGTAAATACTGCGTGGAGTTAAGAGCTGGCAGTTCAGGCCTTGGTACTTTGAAGTTAAGATACATAGAAACTCTTGCAAGATTTGTAAACTGTAAATAGTGCTGTTCTATTGTATATCAAAAGAATTCTAATGAAATTCTAGCCCATTCATATTCCCATCTATCAATTCGTAAAATCCTGTCGCCGTTGAAGTAGCCAGCCAGTTCGCACTGGTAATCTATGAATCTAAAACCGAAAGAACAACATTAATATAATTCATCACTCATCTATCGTGGTAAATTCCCAATTCCCTATTCTTAATGTGTCGACCAGCGGCACTAATGATACAGTGATCTAAGCAATACCATATGCGAAATACCAAAACCAAAACCATGCCAGTTTCAAATGAACACCATTCCCAGAATCCCAAGCCCCAAATTTCGTTCCCAATAACATGACAATACGCACAAGACAATTTTAAGTTCTAACTTGTTGTACATCGAGAGATCCAGCCTGAGTACTGTAAACCTTGATCAGGGATTTTGCAGAGTCTCAAATACAGCACTATATCGGCAGATTGCAAGAATCTTTGTCACACGGCTCGTGCTAGTATGATGAATGCGCATCGCAAGTGTAACCGACAAGCAATGTTCTTTCTTCGACGTTGTGACCAGGTGTTCCGTATGCACGACACATATCTATCGCATGGGTGTAGTAGATGCATCTGCAGACAGAATAACGTTCGACTAGGACGTAGCACATGATAACGGATCTGTGTGGCTTTATGATAACCGTGATTTGGAGGTGGGGCTAGCAAAAGATTTATGAGGTGTATTGGGAACAATCTTCGGGAGGTTGGAGCTGATCGAAATAATCAAGATGTGTGACCTGAAATTGAGACGAGTAGTTTGTGATATTTGAGCTTAGGGAAAACAATTTCGGTTGAATATTAATCTCTTATATAGCCCAAGTATTGTCTATACCGGTCAGTACAAATTTAGCAAAGAGAAAGAGTGCCTTGAAGAATGATGATCCTTCAAATCTTCGCCTCATTGTTGTAGCTGAATACTAAGGCTGCTATAGTCATAATGACTACTACGATTATAGACATGACTCTTTGATGGGATACGAGTGTTGAGCCTCCACAAGTAGCTAGATTTCTTCTCAGGCTCCATTGATGAAGAACCGAGGTATGATGAGGAGCTGTGGAAATAGCTCCAAAATAAGATCGGTCTGAGGGGTAACAGTAGTTTTTTTGAAAGAACACAAGAACGTTGACTGTATTCAGGGGGGAGTAACATGGCTTTAAAGGCTGAGCCCCTTGTCATTCATGTTAGGTACAGTAATGGCATGTACAGATGCTAGATATAGAATTTTCCATTGGAACAAGGTTAATTTGTGTGTTGCACCGCATGTAGTTGTAGTCATGTGCTTTGCAGTACCTGATCGAAGCGTGCCAGCTGCAGCCCTACCATAGGGCTACAAGGTTCGTATGACCCACCCATCACATTTTCGGCCCTTTCTACTGGTCTCGCGTCGACATTTTACGATAGAGGGTATGTTCTAGAAACACAATCTGATGCCTGGGATATGCGGTCAGTAAATTGCTTCATTTGCATGCTGTCTTGCGGAGGTATTGCCTATCATTGCCTAACTAAATACTTTCATTTCTTGCGATTCTTAGGTCTGGAAATAACCGTAGAAGCGCACGACGGGCATGCTTTGCTGGATCTGGCTGTCGACTTTATTCATGCTGGTACCCATGATGACTCCTGAAAGGTAGTAAGTTGCATTCAACGCCACTCTTTTGCTTCACGCCCCTGGTGTTATTGTGTATACAAGCTACCAATATGTACTGGAGGCTAGGCCCGTATTTTTAGTACTCTCAATCTTAACTCATCAGGAAATCCCACAGATTAAGCGTACAATTTAGTGGATATCTGTGGTAACTTTTGTTAAGGCTTAGGTTTCATGGATATTTAACTCGAGGTAATACAGTAGGAATTATTTGGCCAACATACACGAATTGGATATATTTCTCAGTGAGGGCGGTGACTAGATGCTTGTATATGAAGAAAAGGTGAGCGTAATGGAGACTGGTGATCATGCACAAGAGTAGATGTAGATGTTATACGACCTTAATTCTGCAAGAGCTAATGCAAATTCAGGGGTCTCCCATCAGCCTTGTCAATATTAAGTAGTAGGTAATCCCTAAATTTCTTGTTCAAATCAAAATTCTTGATTTTTCTCTGGACGTAGGAATATCGACCGCAGCCAAGTATTATTTTATTATCCTTCGATGCAGCGGTGCAGCGGTGCTTCGGCGATGCTATATCTGAATTTTGAGTTCTCCCAAAATGCTTCTCAGCCTTTTTCGAGGATTTGAGATTCATTCCTATGCTAGTGACTAGACATGCCTGTCATCCTGCTCTCAATTTTTTGCTGTTCTAATAAGTGTCGAGTCCGGATGAAATTCGAACGTTGATGCATTATGTAAGTACGCAACAGGATGACAGCTCAAATAATCCGAAGAAGCATGTAATACAGGCATGCCCGACAGATATGGATATCTAGCTGGAGAGAAAACGAGAAAATGTGGAAACAGTAGCAAGGTAAGCTCACTTGAATTCAGCCACTTTTCTCATACTTCCAAAATAGGACTAGAGAAACACTATCGAGAACATCTGCTGTATCTGAAATGTGGAAGAAAGGGTAAAGCCGACTGCCTGTAAATTTCACAGGTCTGACCAACGTGAGAGGAAGAACGATTGGTACCTGTAGCACCCCAGATAATGACAAAGATGACAAATAGCTATAGGTAAACCGGATATCGATGATGTGTCGACATCATACCCTCAAGACAAGGGCAAATCGAAGTTGTAACAATTAACGAAGCTATAGGATAGCGCATTTTGTAGTTCCATTGCTCAATTGCAATGGGCTGTGTTGAGGACTTCCTCTGTCTTGATCAAAAGCTTAAGTCGGTAACCTTAAGCTTGGAAAGTTCAAGGTCCTTGGTTCGGATCACGTGGTAAACCAAACACCATTGAACACCTAGGTAGCTCTAGGTGGAGAGCCAACTCTCATCGTTTGTAGCTTTAGATGTGTTCTCTCACGACACTAACAACATTGACCTTAAGCTTGGGACTTCTATTTCACCTATCCTATAGATTGACTTGTTGACTAATATATACGTGGATATATCTTTTGATCGTACGCGTCTGAATTCCCAGATTGTACTTTCTCACATCGCCATTTTCATCAAAAATCTCCATCGTGATGGCAGTAACATGGTGGACTATTCAAAGATAGTTATAAATCAAAGATGTGTCGAGTTTTGCAGCAGTTGAGAGTTTCTCAGCGATGGTTCGAAGAGGATGGCATTATATAAAGACGGCATCTTTCGAGGTCGATTTATAATATCTTCAAATCCATTGGTACCGGTCCTGTCGGTCCTCTCTACAAGGGTTTATGGATATATCATCATCTCAGCTATGCTAACTTCTTCGTATAGAAGCAGCAGGCGCTAATGGTATATCAAAGTAAGCGTAGTGCTGTACGTTTTGATTCACGCATCATTGCTGTCTTGCAGACTTTCCGATTCAGTATTCCTTGATAAAGAAGCCATCAATTACATAGCCTTAAGTTGGGGTTATACTCAAGAGCATTTTGAATTGTTGTAGTACGTCTCACTGGATCTTTATTTTGAGCAACGAGGATTCACAGTTTGATTAACAAGTGGTATTCATTCTGCAAAAGTTTATGAAACTGTCATACTCAACGTACCTAGTGAGCTAGGTAGGTATTCACAACTCTGAAAGCTTGTTAATATTGATTGTGATACGCCTCAATATTTGGGACTATTATACTACTGTGAATATGCTTTTTTTATATGAGCTATTTCAATCATCTCAATAAGGTGTCAGGTCGCCGCTCCAAACCAAGCGATATACTCATTTCGCTTCACGATCCCGTGGGTTTCAACCAGTGAGGGAGAGCCTACTGTGCCACTTGAAGGAAGTGAGTGCACTGCCGAATAAATTCATAATATTCCGACTCCGCCTAACCTTGGATATCTGTGGTTTCAAAAGCGAAGAACGTTGAATAACAATCGTTGCTCATAATTGTTCTCAAGAGGTCATATCTTTGACCTATTTTAATCTTTCGTTTTGTGATTTGCATTATCTCTTTTCTCTGACTTATGTTCTTCAAAGAACCAATTTCAAATTGCCTGAAAATACATCAAGAAAGTTTAGAATAATGTTCCTGGCTTTAGTATGGACGTCTGTTCTGGTAAATCTAGCCGTGGCATTGACACCTGAAGTTACCGGCTGCGCAGCAATTGCGAATGTTTTGAAGTCATTTACCTCTGCTCATCCAACAGGTAAAACCAAATTCCGCATAGCTAGCGTCTTTCACTAACGTAATGGTTTGGCCACAAATCATCCAGCCCTCAATGCTTCTGTAGCTCTTCAGTGCCTTGAGTCTGTGCCCTTAGATGTACAGCGATCTTCAGATTTCGTTGATTTCATAGAGCCATACTGGCAGTTCGAGAGTACTCTAGCCTATCTCAAAAACCCACCTGCAGACTACCCCTTAACCGGCGCCGACATGCTTGGAGGGCTAGCTGAGATTAAAGAGAACATCAATTCAGGATATTATGCAAACTAATGGGAGTTTGAAAAGGATCTTTATGCCCTAGGAAACATTTTACCTCATGAATTTCACGTCAATTTACCTCTCCTTCTGATGGACGTCTTCTCTTTCTCTACGTATACTTTAGATGGTCCATTGGTATCTATATCATCCGATGGGCTAGAAATACCAGAGTTATACTTCAAACGTATGTTTGCTTACATATATCTTAATTCTATCACTTCGTTGTGGGAAACTAATCTTCCGCAGGTGATCTGGATAAGCAAAGAAATATGACTTCATCCAAAACAGGAAACTGGACAGCATCACCGCTCCAAGTCAACGACCAAGAAGTCATTTTATACCTCGAATTTCTCAGCCAGAACACGGGCGTGTATCAAGATAACGATGCCAATTACAACCGAGTATTCTATTCATTGCCATATCTGTCTTTCTTCGGCGGCAGCGGATCGTTCACATCGGGAGGATACCTTTATGGGTTTTCAGCCGACTCTATAAGGTACACTTTCGCTAATGGGACTACCGTGATTGCAAGAACTCAGGCATCAACACGCGTCAATTTCACTTCCATAGCCTCAGGGCAAGATTTGTTTGATGCAGTAGACCTACTGAAAACAGAATCAACCACTTCGAGTTCCTCAGTCTCGAATACTCAACAGAATACCCAACCTAAAACCGCAGCCAGATCAATTCAATTACTTGCAGGCTATCCCAATCCAATTGTGATGCACCCAGATGGCTACACAAGTGGTTATTTTCTCCAAGACACCATGACTGCAGTATTAGTGATGCAAGGTTTTGTTGACCGTTACGAAGATGATCGTAAGGCAGCAGTCGAGCAGCAAAGAGTGATTAAGGAGTTTTTAGCAGAATACAAGAAAGCGAAGATGGAATACTTGATTGTGGATGTCCAAGCAAATGGCGGTGGCGATTTATTCAGTGGTTATGATGCTTTCAAACAGATATTTCCTTCCCTGGTCCCGTTTGATGCATCAAGATATCGAGCCACACCACTGGTAAATTACATGGGCACCATCTTTAGTGACGCCGGGGAGTACGATATTGGGCACGATTATCTGTTCCAATCACAATCAGAGCTCGATGGAAATGGAAACCCATTTCAGAGTTGGAACGAGGAAGATACAAACACCTCGATATATGGTGATAACTTCACTGCAGGACTTCGTTATAATCTATCATATCTCGTCATGATGGTAGGTCACTTACTCGTTTTTACTCAATTAATGCTAAAATTTCCCACAGTCCCGATCAGCCAGGATCAATGTCACAGGCTACCTAAGCAACAGCGATCCTCCTCCAGCTGTCTTCAATGCCCCAAACACCGTTATGCTTATGAATGGCGGCTGTGGATCCACGTATTCCATTTTTGCTGAGATGATGAAGGCTCAAGGTGGTGTTAGCAGTGGTACGTTAGTTTTCAATTTGTATCGGTTGTTTCTATTAAAATATCCTTAGTTGCTGTTGGTGGCCGCCCATAACTAGGCCCTCAACAAGGTGTTTGTGGCTCGAAAGGCGCTCAGGTGTTGACTTTCGGCAACATTGTTTCTCACATTAAAGCTCTACCAGATGCTCAAATATTTTATCTTAAGAAAGGTCTCCGATTACCCGGTTATCCGGCCGCAGAATATTTTCCAAATATTAAGGCCAAGGCATCACTTGGATCTACCTCAGCGTTAATTTCATATGAACGTTTCAACCTCCGAAGTAACATGCATGATGGAGATGAAACATCTACGCCCTTACAATTCCAATACGAGGCTGCAAATTGCCGTTTATTCTATACAGAAGAAGATATATATGATATCTCTGGACTGTGGAAGAGGGTTCAATCAGTGGTCTGGAGAGGTCAACCATGTGTGGAAGGCAGTACCATTACCGATGACGATACAATAACCTCCCATCCTTACGATACGGTGCCATTTGGAAGTTTGGCTCTACCAAATGTCGAGCTACCGGCACAACCTGGACTGGTACCTATTGGTAAAGGTGTCAAATTTTGGGCTAGTGAGAGTGGAACTAGAGCGGAAAGTGCACAAAATGCATTAGTTGGGGCGATCTGGAATGGCTTGCAGTAATCCTCGGATACGCAGAGTTGGGAATTTAAATTTCACATATATCTTGCCTCGACGCTTTGATATGCATTTGCCTGGAGTTTGGAATAACTGGATAATGAGGGAGGAAAATCGACAACATTGGCTCTGATATGGACTCACAAGCAAAGGCTCGGGGAATAATAGCATCACATGCAGAGGTGTATGTTTATAATACAAATATTAAGACAGGTTTCAATGAAAGTATTTGAGCTCGAATATTTCATTATCCCATTTCTGAACAATTAGTTAGTTCAATTTTCAAAGGTTGATGTTATGAATTGATAAATGGGTTTTATTTCTCAAAACCTACATAGGAATTTGAGTATTCAGAGATTAGTAAATTCTTATAAAAGTTAGCTAGATGTCACCAAATTCGCATAACATGAACCTACTACCTAGGTACTTACAATTTCTTACAGGAATCGAAATTGGGAATACTCTGATAGACGAATCCCCGAAGTTTAACTAGCTGTAAGCTATGTTTGTAGGAGTCTAAAGACTGATCGGAATTGAAAGAAGTCGTTTATATCAAGCTTGATCGGTTGCACAATGATATCGATAGCTATAGGTTTTCAGGATAACTCGAAGCAAGCTTTTCTCATATTATTTAAATTCTGCTTCCAGACACTTGGAAATATTAATACTTGTTGGACTGACTGACTGATTCAATACTCTCGGAGCAAGGTAAGGACAGTAGCTCCTAGGTACCTAGGTAGGTATGCTAGCTATAGGTAGTTCTTATGTTGGATCCAGATAGACTTGCTTACGTATACCTTGGCCAACTGATTAGTAACCACACTAGTACCTAGTAGGTAGTGTAGTGGCTCGGAAAACAACAACAATCATAAGAGGGTAGAGAACATGAGAATCGTAGCATGAAAGACATCTATATTCCTCCATAGAAACCAACAAATAAAAACAATCGAGAAAAAGAAGTAAGCCAGTAGTCTCTAGGTGCTAGAGTCTTTCAAGACCTTCATATAAATTTTATATTCACTACAAAGGGCTCTTTTGGTGGAGTCCAATTGATGATCCAATCAACACGTGATCATTTGTTCCTGAGGCAGAAATCACGACTCGCTAAACATTTAGCTCCAAAATCCATCGATTCTGGCGTACTGAAATTTTCGTGTTCTTGTAATTTATGGGAACTGCTTACCTACCACCTAATCACCTAACCACCTCCCTCTAGTACGTACTGCGAAAAAGCGTCCACAGAAACTCTACCACAACCACCCGATTGAAAAAAAGGACCGCATACTATGCTATTGTCGCCAATTCCCCTCTCCCCCCTTTAGTTCAACGATATCAATTTTAATTTCAATACTACCATAATTTTTATTTCTTCGCGATATTCGTTATCGTAGAGAAACAGAAATAATTCCCACTTTTTTCCAATACTTAGGTTTCCACATTTGTGATCATCAACTTCTCTTCTGGGTCCATCTATCCAATATCAACTCTATCAAAGGAAGCATCGCGCCAAGTTGTTGCATCTATCAAAAGGTCATTCAACATCAACACCAAACGCGCCCATTCATTTGCTCGCGCGATAGCAATCGTCTTTCCCCTCTATCGACGTGTTCACTCATTATCAAATCATTGTTGACTTGATCAATACATCCTCTTGCATCACACGCGCCTCAACAGAAACATTGTACCTCATGCGCAAGGCGACTCTTTGATATGCGCTGAAGCTTACCTTGACATCAAGAAACTCAACCCCAAGATCCACCCGATATACATTTTGCCTCCCTCCGTCGCCATGGCTTCGACAGTCCAGAACGCGCCGGCTATTCAACAGCCTGGTTCTTCTATGCCTAATGAGTCGTCGAATCCGCAAATACATAATTTGTTACAGGTTAGCTACCCTCTCACCATTTTTTTACCCAATTGTTTCCTCTTTACATCCTGCCATTGTATCTCTTGCTAAGTTTCTGCTTTGCCACAGAGATATAGAAAAATGAAAGATCAAGGCGTATCAGAAAAAGATCCCGAATTCATAAAGGTCCATCAGACTCTTTCGGCCTTCAGAATGCATCGGCAGAAAGCTGTATTGGCACAGCAGCAGATGATGCAACAACAACAACAACAACAACAACAACAACAACAAAATGCAAATAGTGCCTCCGCAAATGGTTCAAATCTACCTCGACCTCCCTCCACTTCGAGCTCTGTCTCCGGCGCACAAATGCCTGCTACATCCTCACTTGGTCCTTCAGCTATTCCCGCAACTGCAACAGGCCCTCCCGCACTCAAAGCAGTTTCTGGCTCTCAAAAGTCAGCCGGAATAAGCACCGGCTACTTCTCGCCAGAACAATTGAGCATGCTGAAGCATCAGATTTATGCTTTTAAATGCTTGTCAAAAAACTTGGGAATTCCTGCACAAACTCAACAGCAACTATTCGCGTCTCAAAAGAAGCTATCTCTGCCGAGCGAACAAGCACCAGTAACCTCTCAGCAAAATGATGATGCCCAGCCTACTGCTAATGGAGTAGAAACTGCCGCAGCCGAAAAAGTTGAAGGGCCCAAAGCCCACCAATATTCGGGATTCCACGACCCGCGTGCGGGACTCCTAAAAAGAAATCGGCTATGGCACACATAAGCTTCGAGGACAACGACCCATTATTCCATCTATCTTCCCAAGCGGCATCAATGTAGAGCAACTTCGCCAACGACGAGCCGAAATCATTCACAATCGTATGACCGCAAGACTAAATGAGTTGAGATCGCTGCCTGCAAATATTGCGCATGTCGATGCACGAGATGATGATATGGTGCCAGATGACACTCTCAGGCGCAAGGCTTTGATCGAGATGAAGATGTTAGCACTGTTCGACAAGCAAAAGGCGTTGCGCGAGAGAGTCGGTAGACAGATGATCCAATACGATAATCTTGCGATGACAGCCAACAGAAGTATTTATCGTCGCATGAAGAAACAATCACTCCGCGAAGCTAGAATCACCGAAAAATTGGAGAAGCAACAACGCGATGCCCGTGAGAGTCGCGAAAAGAAGAAGCATACTGATTATCTACAATCAATCCTCAACCATGCCCGTGAGGTCAATTTGGCTGGTCAAAACCAGAGACAGAAGATGGTCAAATTAGGCCGTATGATGGTAACTCAACATCAAAGCATTGAGAAGGAAGAACAGAAGCGTATCGAGCGAACAGCAAAGCAACGTCTCGCAGCTTTGAAGTCGAACGATGAGGAGGCGTACCTGAAATTGTTAGATCAAGCAAAGGATACTCGTATCACTCACTTGCTCAGACAAACAGATGGTTTCTTATCTCAACTTGCTGCATCCGTCAAGGAACAACAGCGAAAAGCAGCCGAGCGCTATGGTGACGATGGTGGTGACTTTGAGGAGGATGAGTCCGAAGACGACGATGAAGAGGAACAAGATACACGCAAGATCGACTACTATGCTGTCGCACATCGTATCAAGGAAGAAGTTACCAAACAACCAAGCATTCTTGTTGGTGGTACTTTGAAGGAATATCAATTGAAGGGTTTGCAATGGATGATTTCATTGTACAACAACAACTTAAACGGTATCTTAGCAGATGAGATGGGTCTTGGTAAGACCATTCAAACCATCAGTTTGCTTACATATTTGATCGAGGTCAAAAAGCAAAATGGTCCTTTCTTGGTTATTGTTCCGTTAAGTACCTTAACGAATTGGACTCTTGAGTTCGAAAAGTGGGCCCCATCAATTGCGAAGATTGTTTACAAAGGTCCACCAAACACAAGAAAGCAGCAGCAAAACCACATTCGTTACGGAAACTTCCAAGTACTATTGACTACGTACGAGTATATCATCAAGGATAGACCAATCTTGAGTAAGATCAAGTGGGTGCATATGATCATCGATGAAGGTCATCGTATGAAGAACGCACAGTCAAAGCTCAGTGCCACTCTCACGCAGTACTACACTACTCGTTACCGTCTAATTCTTACTGGTACTCCTCTCCAGAACAATCTACCGGAACTTTGGGCATTGCTCAACTTTGTTCTTCCCACAATCTTCAAGTCCGTCAAATCTTTCGACGAATGGTTTAATACACCATTTGCCAACACTGGAGGTCAAGACAAAATGGAGCTTACGGAAGAAGAACAAATTCTTGTCATTAGACGTTTGCATAAAGTTTTGCGACCTTTCTTGCTTCGTCGTCTCAAGAAGGATGTCGAAAAGGATCTCCCCGACAAGACCGAAAAGGTTATCAAGTGTAAATTCTCGTCCCTTCAGGCTCGCCTCTACAAACAAATGGTTACTCACAACAAACTGGTTGTCAGCGATGGCAAGGGAGGCAAGACCGGAGCTAAGGGATTAAGCAACATGATCATGCAATTGCGAAAGCTTTGTAACCATCCTTTCGTGTTTGGTGAAGTTGAAGATCAAATGAACCCCCTCAACACTGTAAACGATAGTTTGTGGCGAAGTGCAGGAAAATTCGAGTTGCTCGACCGTATTCTGCCAAAGTATCAAGCAACTGGTCACAGAGTTTTGATGTTTTTCCAAATGACGGCAATTATGGACATTATGGGGGAGTTTCTCACATACAGAGGCATCAAATTCATGAGACTGGATGGTACAACTAAATCAGATGATCGTTCTGATCTTCTCAAGAAGTTCAATGCCCCAGACTCGGAATACTTCTGCTTCTTGCTGTCGACTCGTGCGGGTGGTCTAGGTTTGAATTTGCAGACTGCTGATACGGTCATCATCTACGATTCAGATTGGAATCCTCATCAAGATTTACAAGCTCAGGATCGTGCCCATCGTATTGGTCAAAAGAATGAAGTCCGTATTCTTCGACTTATCAGTTCCAATTCCGTCGAGGAGAAAATTTTGGAGAGAGCTAAGTTCAAGCTCGATATGGATGGCAAGGTTATTCAAGCCGGTAGATTCGACAACAAGTCATCTGAAACAGATCGTGACGCGATGCTTAGGGTTATGCTGGAGTCAGCCGAAGCCGCTGAGTCTTTGGAGCAGGACGACATGGATGACGAAGAACTCAACGAGATTCTAGCTCGTTCTGACGAGGAGATTATCAAATTCAGAGAAATGGACGAGCTTCGAAACAAGGATCTGACATACGGCAACAACCCTCAAAGCAAGCGTATTCCTCGTCTCATGGCGGAAAGTGAGCTCCCTGAAATTTATATGTCAGACGGAAATCCTATCTCAGACGAGCCCGAAGCGCCACAAGGTCGTGGTGCAAGAGAGCGCACTCGTGTCAAGTATGATGATGGCCTCACAGAGGAACAATGGACTATGGCTGTGGATGATGACGAGGATTCTCCAGAGGCAGCAGCAGCTCGTAAGGTAGCTAGGGCTGATCGCCGTGAACGAAACAAGGCCAGAAAGGCTGGTCAATTGAATGGGCCTCTTTCACCAGCTGGCAGTCGTGATAGCTCTGAAGACCCCGAGCCGGAGCCGGAGCCGACGCCTAAGAAGGGACGTGGTCGCAAACCGGGATTTAAGGTTGAGAAGCGCAAGGCTGACGACTTTGAAGATGAACCACCTCCAAAGCGAAAGCGTGGTGGTCCTGGACGCCCCCCAAGAATTCCTAATGGAGATATATTGACACCCAAGACTCGAATGACTCTCCAGGCCAGTCTCAAGATTGTCTTTGATCATCTTATGCATTTGAAATCTCTCCCTGAATCCCCAGATTCACAAGGAGAGCAAACCACACGAGAGATTATATTCCCATTTGTTTCTTTGCCATCGAAAAAAGACTTCCCAGATTACTATCTGATCATCAAGGAACCGATTGCGATGAAGCTTATTGAAAAGAAAATCAACAAGAGAGAATACAACAGCCTTCAGGATTTCAAGAAAGATATCGATACTCTCTGCACAAATGCCAAGACATATAACGAGGATGGCAGCTTGATATATGTCGACGCTGTCGCAATCAGCGTAAGTTGGAGTTTTACTCTTACATGGTACAATACTAACAAATAATAGGAGGAGTGCGAATCTCGAATTCAAGACGAAATCAACGAGCATCCAGAACTTGGCCCTGATGGTGATGAGACTTCACGAAATGGCGGATCAACAGCTCCGACCACGAGTGCTGGTACTCCTATGCCAGCGCCAGCACCGACCACCAAGTTGAAGCTTACATTCAATAAGCAGACCAATGGCAGAAGTAGTAGCATTCAAACTGATGATGATGACGATGATGAGTAGATACTCATACGTGAGGTTCATTGTGATTTACGATGGGAGGTGTAAAGGGGTTTACTGGGTTACTTTTTCTCACACGTATGATCCGTGTATGTTGTTGTTTTTTAGTGGCGTTTTGCATCACATTCAAGGGAGTCACTTCAGGAAGGAAAACAAATCTGCGCATTTGACGCGAAAGGCATGGAAGAGGCTTTTCTATTCTATCGAAAGGCCATTGCCTAGAATGTATTTTAATAGAAGCAAATGAGATTCATGAAAGATACTTCCACAGTGTAATCAACTGACTGAAATTCAAGAATTGTATAAAACGACTAGTTGTGTGATGGACTGTATGATGAAAAGTAAATTGTGCAGCAAGCTTTTGCCAGAATCGAAATGGAATCATAATAAGTTACTACTAGAAAATCTTATTTATACTGTATCGTGGTGTTGTTAAACTCGGTTAGGACTAGCGTCTACTTTTACATATAATGGTCCGAGCTTAAATTTATGGCGTTGTCCTGAATAACCGTACTCAAAGGCTTTCAGTTTATTACTTGCAGTCAGTATTTCAGCATTGCATACGACAAAATAATATCAGCTCAAGGTTGTTACTTGACTCTAAAATAGAATTTGGCTTGCTGCAGGAAATACTCGATTTTACAGATGCAGATATTCTGAACTCAATGAATCCTTAAATCAATAAGCTGATTCTCGACGCGACTTTCCCAGTTCTTCGATTGCGCCAATTGTCCAGGCTTCCCCGATACTCACCGACGCGCAGGATAACAAGCCAGCATCATGTCTACTATTAAGAATGGCCATATCAATGGCGGCGCAAATGGTTACGATGCTGGGAACTCGAATGAAGGAATGATTAGCAAACGATTTTCCGACATTCCCTCAGCTATTGATATTCCAGTTACTGGAGAAGATGATGATCAGGCTGTCGAAATTGATCTCGAAGACCTACTGGATGACCCCACCGAACTATGTACATTACTCGAGAACGAAGGTGCGGCTCGCACATATTGGATGACTGTTGCTCTGGCATACGCGAAGCAGAAGAAGGTTGATCATGCCATTGAGATGTTGACGAAGGGTCAATCTGCTATGCGCGGTGGCAATAAGGAGAGACTCAGTATGCTCACTTGTCTATGCTGGATGTATCTCTGGAAAAGTAAGGAGGCACCTCGTCATCGGCCGGATGGCGTCGGGGATGGAGATGAATTCAAAACGAAAGAGGATTGGTTGAAGATGGCGACGTCGAATTTGAACGATGCTTCCCGGATTAATCCATCATTTCCACCACTTTTTCTAGCTCGGGGTGTCTTGCAACTTCTCCGAGCTTCTACTCGACCTTTCCCAAAGAACAACACAGCTCCCGGCGCGCTAGACCCTGAGAAGGCTGAACTTCTGCGAGGAGCCCAAAAGGCATTCGAGGATGCAATCAAGGCTTCGCATGGCAGGAATATGCTGGCAGTCTTGGGTAAAAGCAAGAGTCGCCTTTTCAATGGGCAAATATGCAGAAGCTTTGGAGGGGTACCAAGAAGCATTACGATCAATGCCAGACTTAGTAGACCCCGATCCAAGAATCGGAATAGGCTGTTGTTTCTGGCAATTGGGTTTCAAGGAAGACGCGAAAGCAGCTTGGGAACGATCGTTAGAAATTAACCCAGATTCAAAGGTCGCAAACATACTACTGGCTCAGTTCTATCTCGATCAAAGCGCACACGTACCAACAAATAGTCCTGAATTCATTCAGCTATACAAGAAGGCCATGACCGAGTATACTCAAAGATCCTATAAGGCCGATAAGGATATGCCCTTAACTTGCGCTACCTTTGCTGGATACTTTTTATCGCGGAAATCGATGCCAAACGTTGAGGCACTAGCCACAAAAGCAATTCAATATACAGATGTCAATGCGATTGCAAGTGACGGATGGTATTTACTTGCGAGGAAAGAACATTTCGATGACAATTACGAGAAGGCTCTTGATTACTATGGTCGGGCCGATGACGCGCGTGGTGGTGTTGATAGAGGATATATGCCGGCTAAATTTGGAGCTGCGCAATTGTCTGTACTGAAAGGTGACTTCGGCGAGGCAAAACTACGACTAGAGAAAATCATTCAACAATCCAAGAACATTGAGGCAATGATATTACTAGGAACCTTGTATGCGGAAGAAGTATTTAATAGTCAGGAAAGTGGAGTCAAGGAAGATAAAACCACAGAACTTAAGAAGGCTATTGGCTACCTCGAGAATGCCCGCACAGCATGGAAAGACCCTAAAAAAAATCTCGTTCCTGATGCATCAGTCCTTCTCAACCTCGCAAGGCTCTATGAAACGGAACAACCAGAGAAAAGCTTGCAATGCCTCCAACAAGTCGAGCAGATTGAATTTGATCAAATCCCAGCGGCGGATAAACCAGAGAAGACGGAGGATGAAGTTGCATACAAGAATGCTATGCGCGAAAACCTGTCCCCTCAGTTGCTGAACAACATCGGATGCTTTTACTATCAGTCTGAGAAATATGATCAAGCTCGCGAAATGTTCCAAGCTGCATTAAACGCTTGCGTTAAAGCTGGTGAAAAGCTTGAAGGCATGGACACTGATGCATTGGTCACTACTATCAGCTTCAATCTTGGACGAACGTATGAAGCCAGTGGTATGCCTGACGAAGCGAAAACCGTATACGAAGGGCTACTAGGTCGTCACAGCGATTATACTGATGCTAGAAACACGTTTGGCATATATCGCACTCCGTCGGGACCGACAAGAAGAAGGGCCTAAAGCTGTTTCTACTTTGTACAAAGAGTCGTCGGCCGACCTCGAGGTGCGAGCATTGTATGGCTGGTACTTGGGACGTATGCATTCTCGGAAGAGATCTAGCAACGTCAACGAGGATCCGGAATACCGTCACTATAAGCATACCTTACAGCAGTACGACAAACATGATCGATATGCTTTAATTGGCATGGGCAATATCAATCTCATGGCCGCTCGTGAGATGCGCCGTGAATCTGAGTCAGACAAGCAAGCACGAAGCAAAACCTACACTAAGGCGGTTGAATTCTTTGACAAAGCCTTACAACTGGACCCCAAGAGTGCCTATGCTGCTCAAGGTATTGCAATTGCACTTGTTGAAGACAAAAAAGATTATAAAACAGCCCTTTCTATCTTTGTAAAAGTACGTGACACAGTAAAGGACCCAAGTGTCTTCGTCAATCTCGGTCATATTTTTGCGGAGCTACGACAGTATTCCAAGGCCATTGAACATTATGAGGCTGCTTTGACAAAAGATCGAGCTCATGATAGTCACATCTTGACTTGTTTGGGACGAACTTGGCTGTCGAAAGGCAAGGCAGAGAAGAGCTTATCTGCATTCAAGAGTGCCCTTGACTACTCGTTAAAGGCAAGTTACATTTTGAAATTTTATATTACAATGCTAATTTTCAATAGGCTCTCGAAATCACACCTGATCAGGTTCACTATAAGTTCAACGTCGCATTTGTACAGCTTCAACTAGCGACCACAATTTATAACCTACCAGAAACTCAAAGATCCCTCGAGGAAGTCAAAGGTGCAGCAAAGGGTCTGGAAGACGCTATTGAAGCTCTCGATGCTATTGCCCAGCATCCTAATCCACCATACCCCAAACACGATATTGAACAACGAGCCAACATGGCACGGAATACCATGCGTCGTCAATTGGAACGTTCAATGCAAGCCCAGAAGGAATACGAGGAAAGGAACGCTTCAAAGATCCAGGCAGCCAAGGAGCAGAGAGAAGCTGAATTAAGAAGACGAGAAGAAGCGCGCGAGGCAGCTGAAAAGGCCGAACGTGAACGCAAAGCAAAGATTGCAGAAGAGAGACAAAAGATCGCTGAGAGAGATCGCGAATTGGCACAAGCTAGAGCTGCCGAAGATATTGCCAGAGAAGCTGCGGAAATGACGACAGATAGTGAGACGGGTGAGAGGATAAAGAGAAAGAAGATTCCCAAGGGAAGATCGGGTGGTGGGAAACGTAAGAAGAAGGATGATGGGGTTACGGATGATGATGAAACGGGTGCCGAGGAGGGAGGTAGATCACAAAGGAGAAGTAGAAAAGCAAGAAGAGGCAGTGGAAGTGAAGAGGAAAAGCCAAAGACCAAGAAGAGGAGGTTGGCTAAGAAGGGCGCGGAGAAGAAAGAAGAGAGCAAATATAAGAGTAGTGAGATTGTGGTGGAGAGTGATAGTGACGGGGATGATGGGGTCGAGGAAGCGAGGAAGGCATTGGAGGGAGAAGCTGGACAAGAAGACATTGAGATGGAAGGGGCTACTACGAATCAAGTCACTGCTACGGGTGGTGACAGTGACGAGGAAGAACATGTCGTTAAGAGTACGAGGAAGAGTAGAAGAGGTATCATTGAAGATGATGACGAGGATGATGAGGATGCTGAGACTGGTACTGCTGCCCGCTACTACTGCCGCTGATCAAAAAGAAGATTCTCCAGCCACAGCGAACGAAGATGGTGATACTCCAATGGCGGGGATAGGGGCAGGAGATGATGACGACGAGTAAATTTACTCGGATTCTCAATCTCAATCCAATTTATGGGCGAATGATGAGAGCGGACGATACAATAGATAGTAAAATAAAATGATAATTCGATAAAGACGATACCATATTATGCATACACTTAGCTGGTTAGGGAAAAGGAAAAATACTCATGTTGTACATTAGAATTTGAGGGTGACGAAATGGACGGGTAGGTTGGAGAGACAAAACAATTGAAAGCAATTCAAATAATTAAGCCCAAATGGATAAATGGATAAATGCATGTTTCATGTTTCACGTTTATCTCTCATCCTTGTTTTCAACCTTTATTCACCTTTAGCCTCTCCCCCCCAGTTCAGAACGGTCATACCCCCAATTCATCATAATGGTTTCAAATAGATATCTGCAGATCTATACCCTACGGTGTCTACTCCGGAGTGTTTAGGGGTGTTGTTTTTGGGGTTCTTATTTATTTGAGGGGTAGTGGTGGATTTGTGTCTTGTGATTTGTGATTTGTGATAAGGGGTACAGTATATGTATGTATGTATGTATGTATGTATGTATGTATGTATGTATGTATGTATGTATGTATGTATGTATGTATGTATGTATGTATAGGCTTGCATGGCATGGATTTGTATCAAACTATATCAAACTTGTGAGTCGTTTGGGGAAGGGGGAGGGGGGAGGTTGATGGGTGGGTACGTAGGTTTCTGTATGGGGGTTAGGATGTGAAAGTTGGTAATTGGGGTAGATGTATGGTTTAGATAGAAGTTTCATATGTTTTATTTCATTTCATTTCATTATCCTGAGATTTTCATCCTCGGCTATTCCCGTTCCTCCCTTTTTCCGCGCAACAAAACGGGATATCAAAAGTGTCAAGCAGAAACCTAAACCCCAAAATAAAAACCGCCCGGAGAAATGTTCGTTATGATGTGATGTGTGATGTGTAAATTTGTGATGTGTAAATGTATACCCTTGACGCCGCCCAAATGCATGGATTGACGCCCCTGTGTTTTCTGATAGAGAAGTTAAAAAAAAGTGAATTGAAAATATTATAGCTTTGTAGCCTGGTGTCATTGCTGTGGCCGTTTTATTGACCCCGACTGTCTAGTGTGGTGTGTGGGTGAGGATTTTGCTGGATTGGGTGGAGATGAAGATGGAGATGTAGATGTAGATGTTGACGGCAAAGATATCTATGCTTCATAGAACCAATATCTGCATAATATTAGCATCCTGTTCAGAAGTACAATAAATTCAAAAGGAGATACATACTCAGCAGCATACTGTACATTAAAATTACTTCCCAAGCGATCTGCACAAGTAGCCGGTGGATTCCCCCCCGCAGTATTGACTCGATATACCTCCTGCAAGCCACCGGTTGCTCCATTTCTCGCCGTCAACTTCAACCAGGGCACGGCACCAAACCCCTGATCATTCTGTCCTATCGATGCACCCGCAGGCGCGGGAATCGCATCACTTTTCGCAAAGCCTCCGCTTCCTAATTTCCAATTTTTCGTATTGAGGTCGAAGAAGGGGTTGAGGAGTTGGTGAAGTAGTGATGGCCGCTGAGCATGAGATCAGCTGGGCTAAGGTTTTGTGTAGAGGAGGGGGCGAGATTGAGATCAAATTGCAAGGCGACGTTTGGTAGGATGGCGAGGAGATCTGGGTAGTTGGATGCGACGCAGGAAGCGTTGAAGAGTGTTGCTACTGCCCCGACTGCACTAGGCGCTGCTGTGGCATTGGTGCCGCAGGTGTAGTTTTGGGTTCCCCGGCCAATGGCGACATGTTTGAGGGGTTAAACCTGTCGAGGGTCCGGGTAAGGGTGTTGGTGCTGTGGATTATGTTAGTTTGGAGAGTTGATATGATATTGGAAGGTAAGGAGAGACATACATGGAACTGGTTGAGCAGCATTCTTGAGATTACACACAGGAGCCTGAGACATTTTCCTTCCTGCTTGAACTTTATGACCTAACATGTCGAAGTATTCGGATATAACTTGTTTTTCGGCGGGTCGCGCTGCACCAGATGAAAAAGGTGAAGGTTGGAGCTGGAAGGGCTGTTGCTCCCAGAGCAAAGACGGCCAAAGAAAAGATGAAGAAACCATGATGAATATGAATTGCAAAGCAGAAAGATAAAAATGGAAGAGCAAGAAAGCTAGGAAAGAATTAAACTAGAGAAGAAAGACCCAAAAGAAAAGAATTAAGAAATAGAAAGGTGTAATGGCACACTTCAAGAGATAGATGGATAAATGTATAAATAATCCAAAAGCCAGAACCAATTCTAGATGAAATGGTGGATATATAGATTCTAAGAGTCCAATGGAAACAAGAGATCAACAGATATAAAACTTTATAGGCGCACCAAGAGTTCAAACTGTTCAATCGATGAATAACTGGACTTCCAAATTCATCTCACAGGCGCTCAGCAGGCGTCTTATACCATTAAACAGTTTGGCTTGATTGGCAAAAATCATCAATTTGCAATCCCGTTGATGCTAATCCTGGAAACAGCCGCTTACCACCATGTATGTCATGTATGTACACCATTTATGTACCATATATAAACATCGTACTATTCCTTTTGATTAAAGTGGGAAAAGTAAAGATTGTATGTATCCCCAGACCTCACTAACTTTTGTATGGCGGCAAGATAGGCCTCACAGGCCAGTTGAAAGAACAGGGGGCAGATTAGCAGTCCTTAACAGTTCATTAAGTGGATACAGTCCAATCAATCCTTGTGTGTTGCAGATAGATCCTAGTTTATACGCAGGAGAGGGAAGGGTTAATGTAGCTGTTGCATAACCGGTCTTTAATCTTTCTTCAGATTTATCAGTGATTGGTTCTTATTGATTTATAGTTGTTGCGCGTTTTAAGTTGGTGGTAAATGGAGCAATGGGATTGGTTGTTGATCCGCTTGAAGATGTTGATAGATACATATGGGGAAGGGGAAAGGTAACCCAAGCGATGAAAAGTTCCATTTGTTTGATGCGCTTTGGTCGTTGAGTTGCCTTTCCTTCATTCATTTATCAAAATGATTTGAAGCAGTTATAATTAAGAGGTTGGTGAAGGGTCACAGAATATTCTTTTTAGTGAAACCCTTCAATTACCTGTAAGATGTAAGGCCAACAGGGATTTAGACATTTACTAACCGACCTACTAGAGATTGTTAAAAAAAGGTCGGCAGAAAGAAACCCCTACTGTACGGGGCTGTAGAACTTCTCTCTCGGGATGAAGTTTAAATGACATATTAGATAAGAAAGATTATGAGAGAGAAATGAGAAACCAGAGCCCGAGTTGATGGATAACGGATTATGTGTGAAGAAAAGACAGAATTTTTGCAGGGGGTTTTCGGTTAAGGTGCTGATATCGGTCAAGACCACTCTTATTCTTTCTTCCTTTGGTCTTAACTAATTGTCACGATATGTATTACCTGATATGCCGAGTACAGTTTTTGATCATTACTTACACTTTGCCATTCATCCTCATCCATTCAAGTGAATAAGCATATAAGTATATTGTGGAGATCCCTCCTCCTATCTCGAGATATTCTCGCTACTCTCGCTACACGTACTTCCTGTATGAACAACGAATATAATCAACGTATCACTACACGACTTTCTGTAAGCGTTCAAATGTGAGCAGATATAGTTTAATTGGATGATTAGATGATTAAACGCAAACACTCCGTAATGAGAGTATCTAAAATCTGAATTGATGACAAGTCGGCAAAGCATCATCTGTCTAGATCCAAATCTCCATTCGAACAATCCAATACATCCCATTATCTCCATCTTCATAAAAAGCTCCCCCACTAAGTCAATCCATCTCCAAGATTCGATTCCGATAGCCGCGATATCTAAATCGAAAACTATCTCAAAAGCCATACCAAGATCTATATCAAGATTGCCCTGTAAGCAAACTCACTCGCAAAATCATCTATTCTCCGAATAGCCATTCAACTCCTCTCTCCCATTCGTCTCCTCAAGAAGATCTAAAAATCCACATACTATTCTACCCGTAAAAAAAGACAAAAACCCATCAATGTTATTTTTAGAACGCAAACCATCTAATCCGATCCCATCTAATCCAACCCTTCCGATTGGCCACACCGATCGGGCGCCTATATAGAAACTAACCAAAACCCAAAATCTATATTTATCCACCCCACCCCTTCAGCTACAATACCAAGTTGTTACCGTAAATTCCAAGTTGTAATCAAAGCAGATCAAATCAGATCAAATCAAACCAAGATATACAATCGTACAAGCGGTAAATATAATGAATGATATATCAACAATGAATCGAAAAGAGATTGATAGCCAATCATCGATTTCCATTGAAATAGGTCAAAGTCTCAAGGAACATTTGGAGGTCATTGTGTTCAGATATGAATTAGATTATTGCTACTGGACCGGGTTGACTAATGGGTAGATCATGATGGAAAATCATTAGGTGATATAGGGTTTCCACATTTAGGGATTAGCTGCCGGTATTAGTTTCTTGGGAAGCACCTGGTACTCTGTGCTCTGGCTAGGCAAGGTAGAGCAAATTTAAAATTTCCCAAGATAATGGTAGGTAGGTCGCGACCTCATTGCCAGAAAAGTCGTCCCATGGTCATGTCTCAATTATATGAAAGAACAGCAAACCAACAAGATGACGACTTCTGGAATTGAACATGTACCAGAAGAAATTGGTAATTGTCCTCTATTGTCACATGATAGTACTACATATTCCCTCATCTATTCATTTATTGGAACACCTGGGCACATCAAAATACATCAAGACGCCTTCCTATTAAAGCCTTCCTGGTGCCAATCGCCATGCGCATTATCCGTCCCAGAATCCATCACTCCTTTAGCACTACCAGCCGCTGCAAGAGCCGCTTGGCCCAGATGACTCCCATGTTGATCGACATCAATACTACCCAACCAATATAAAGAAAAGAAGACCATCAAATGAAGAGCCACGCAATAACCTGCGAACAGGTTTCGACTTGTTCTTGTTGCTAATATCATTCTTGTGATTGAAAATACTATTCTTTCGGGTAAACTCATACGTTTATATGCGCGGGCTGATTCTCGCCCACGGAATGCTGCAAAAGGCGAAATGTTGGATTCATATGCCGAGCGGTATCGATTCAAAGCAAGACCCGAAGAGGTGGATGAAGAAATCTGGACTGTGGATGGATTGGGGTTGGTAGCATAAGAAGATGCTGATGAAGCGGTTGGACCTGCTCGATTGTATGTCGACACATATCTTGTCTTTTCATACAGATTCAGATTATCCTTTTGCAAAGCAGAGATTTCTTGCCTTAATGAAGATACAGTTCGATGGCTTTCGGAAAGCTCATTCTCTAACTCTGAATTGCGCTTCTTGAATCGATCACGCTGAGCCGTGATCATGGGAAGAATGCCCGAACCTCCCCCTACGGGTTCGCCGGATCTAAGAACATCCACGGGTGTGCTGCCCATTGGTGTTCTGGGATCAAATCCAGAAATGATCGATGATGTGGGAGATATTCTGCGATTCCTCGAAGCAAATTGACCAATTGCTGATTGAGGGTAACGGCTTGAATACGTTCCGGCTACGGAAGGAGCAGAAGGGTAAGCGCTCACCCCGTTTTGCACATTTGTCAAATCATTCTCCAATGTGGTGACCAAAGTTTGCGCCTTTTCTAATTCGGCATTGGTTGTGGAAAGAGTTTCTTGCATGTTTTGCAAGCGGTTTTGTAGATCTTGATGAGAAACTCTCAAAAACTGTGAGTTCATCACTCAATTTTTTGTTCCTGGCAAGGAGTAGCTGCTCTAGAGTCTCTCCCTTTGCTTTTTCAGATGAGCCATTTCCTGTCGGTTCCTGAGGATTGGAACTCGCTCCAATGTCTTGAGTGTCGTCATCATCTCCCATAGAAAACTCGATACTTTTTCAAAACCTCCAGTTCTTGCTTCACGTCTTCATAATCACTCCATTTTTGGACTTTATTCTTCAGTGAATCGCGTTCTTCTTTGAGCATTCCAATTTCTCTCTCCAAACTTCGGAGCTTGGTATCCAGATCTCGCTTCTTAGCATCTCTTTCTACTCTAGCTGCGTCTAATTTCCTTAACAATGATGAATTTTCTGATCTTAGACGCATGTAGGCGGGTTCATCTTCCAAAGCTAATGCTGGCTGGCTTGGAACTTGGGAAGTCGATTGAGCTAATTCTATTCGTAGTTGCTCATTTCGAGCTTCGACTTCTGCTAAACGAACGCTCGTACGTTCCAAATCGGATGTGACCATCTCCAATTCTGCACTCGTAACATGTCCACGACTTCCATCCGTATCCGCATTCTCAGACTGTCCTAGGCGCTGGTTTACCTCGTAGCTCGCCTTGATTTCATTCAATAAGCGGTCCTGGTTTTCCACCTTTTCTTCTAATGATTTCTCCTTTGCTTCCCAATTATCCTTTTTCTCTTCCAAGACAGCGGCCCAAGAAGTCTCGACATCTTTGACTTTAGTTTCTAAACCTTCCTCCAGATTTTTGCGCGCAGTCCTTTCCGTTTCTAGTCTGGATTCCGTATCCTCCAATTGAGTTGTCAATTTACTAACACTTTTCTGTAGACGTTCATTTTCTTGTGTAATCTTGGGGAGTGTATCCTCGGATAACAATAAGGAATCGACAGATGCTTCCAATAAAGGATATGGATCTGGAGCCTCGGATAAAGATGAGTAGACTTGTAGAAAGGCTGAGTTCGTAGACTTGGAATGATTTGTGAGGAGATCTATGAAGATCTGATATGCTATAATAGTCATTTGTGTCAGTAAGGCAATGCATTGAGCACCTCAAGAATTACCAGCCTTTCAGTAATCCTTTAATTTCAGATAGCTTGTTTGAGTCATCCAACTTTCGGAAAATCCTTGGTCTTCTGTGCCAGTTCCTTGCGCTGCACGGTTGAGTCCCTTTGATAATGAACGATTTCTGATGCGGTATTGTCAAGGGACGGTATCATGGAGGTAAGGTCGATAGCTGTGGATGATTAGCACGAGTATTGAAGTCCAATAGAACATCAAGGACTCACTCCTCCACGCCGATATTGCCTTTTGAAACTTGTTGTCCCCATTATGTCCTGTAGCTACATGATCTGCGGACGGAGATGGAGGACTTGACACCGAAGCTGCCAGTGCTGATTCTGCGAAGTCGGTCATCGCAATATCGACATGCAAAGAATTATAACCATTTGCGGGAATTGAGGTCAACTTAAGGCCAAAGCATGAATTGCCCTTGAATTATTCTTATAGTAAATGTATGTAATTTGTAATATGCAATGAATAGAAAGAATGGTTCGAAAGCTCAAGCATTCACATCAAGACAAGACAATACAATACGTACGACGAAAGGTGTTCGTTCATTCGTCTTTATTGGATGACCCAAGCTTCAGGGTGGGTGTATCTTAGCGAATCCCTGTAGTCACAGCCTTCCCACTTTCCACAGGACAGGTACAAGCCCCGGAGACCCTAAACCACTGATTATCATTATCATTCCATGCGCCGCAAAAGCTCAACGGCCATGAGTGTGTGCTTTTGTATTGGCCATGATAGTTACAAGTTCATAGTAAGCCCTTCATAATGGCTTCAAATGATCCGGAAGATATTTCAAATTCGCCGGGAAAGAAAACGAAAGGTTCCGGAAAATGGTCCTTATGTTCTCCGCAGCCTGATAGAGGATCTGCCCTTGTCTGCAGATGGAGACAGGACTGATATTGAGATCAATTGTGTGGAATTTCTAGGTAGGTTGTTTCTTTCTTTAAGTTCTGCTTGTCTTCTTCTATTGCTGATGTGTACCCGCAGATCAGAACCTATATATTGGAACATCGGCCTCTGAAATCCTTCATTTTGTACAGATCCCCCCAGATCCTGCCGATATCTCAGGAAAGCCCTCCTATATTCTAGCCTCGAGAACTACCTCCTGCATATCATGAGCCATCTACTCGAGAAAGACCTGGTATCCAACAGATTCTACTACTTCCTAGAGTCAATAAAGCTTGCATATTATGCAACTGGACAGTTACCTTCTATTCCTTGCCAGAATTAAGCCCGGTATTTGGGACAACGCAGATTCGCCCCTGCAATTGGATTGGCGGCATAGATTTGAATACGGATTTAATAAGTCCTGATCAAGATGGCAGAGGAGTTACAGTGCTTGTTTCCCTAAACAAGAAGATGAGAGTTGTGAGAATTGGGGAAGATCCTCGAGCTGTGAGAGTACGTTCAGTCGAGGTCATGCATAAGTGCTGGACTGATGTATCAATAGACAATAGATTTTGCAGGAAGCACTATATCTATTCGCCGTGATTCATTTGCTTGTGTCGCAGATTCTAGGTCTTACGCATTACTTGATGTCGATCGCCAATTGAAGATTCCCCTCTTTCCAATATCAACTTCAGACGACTCTCAATCTGGTAGTGTGGGTGGGCAGGTTGAGGATATATCTGGTAGCGGTAGTGGAGTTTCACGAAACCCTTCATCGGCTCATACAAGTCCATCAGGCGACCGAGGTCATGGAAGAAGTACAAGTCTTAATGCTTTCATAGCCGGTCCGCGACGAGATAGTCTACGAGCTGGAAGCGGAGATCGTTCTGGACGAGGTACCCCTGACCGCTTATTTCGGGATGCTTCACCTGGAGCTGGTGCCAGTTCTTCAGAGCCTGCGCAGGGGGATAACAGTCCAGGTAAATCCCTACCGCCTCCACCAGCTGATTCTTCGACGGTCGCCGCTCAAGCTACTACATCTTTCACGCCACCTGTATACTTGAAGCCTCACATAGTTTCGCCTTCCCCACAGGAGTTTCTTCTTGTCACAGGCACTGGTGCACGTGATCATGGAGTTGGTATGTTCGTAAATCTTGAGGGTGACGTTACTAGATCAACATTAGACTTTGCAAGATATCCCGAAGAAATTGTGGTTGATGGCCGGGGTGTTGATGTCGACCCCGTGCCTAGTACAATGGAAGAAGAAGAGGAAGGTTATGTGCTTGCTTCTATGGCATTTTGAAGATGGTGATGTACTGAGGCATGGTATTGAAATTCAAAGGTGGGACCTGGATCCTGGGGAGGATACAATACAGAAGTTCTGGTTAGAAGCCCCACCATCAGGTAAAGGGAGTGCGGATGAAGGAGAAAGTAAGATTGGGCTAAGAACTGTAATTCAGCCCGGAGATGTTTATTTTGACGATGTAGTCGACAAACTTCGGCTAAAGCGCTTTCAATCTTTTTCATTGAAATCCTTGAATGCATCCACACTTTCTATGCGAAGTGTTGAATCTCCAACTGCAATGTCACTGCAAAGAGTATCGGGTGAAAGGGAACTTTTTGAAGAGTCGCTCTCTCCAGGCTGGGAAACTCGTCGCAATGATGAAGAACAACAGTTCGCGCAAAGACTAGGGAAATCAAAATCGCGTGTTGTTACTTGGTCTGGAAATAATGTATGGTGGGCAGTTCGGAATCCGCTTGTCGTGCGCCTTGACGCGGAACTTGGCATGGATTCTGGTAATGAGGAAGTGCCATCTCTCGACAGGAAGAAGGCTATCGAATTAATGAATTCCTTGCGTGGCCGTGAAGCCAAAACCGAGACTGAATTTGTTAGCTTGGGCTACATCCGACAGAAAATTGGATTACTCATCTTTATAAGTCTACTAACTGCTCCAGCTGGTCAAGCTACTGATGCTGAGTACGGAACTGCCGAAGAGGCTCTCTCAGAGGGGAGCCTCGATCCCAGAGTTATTCTAGCAATTGTTCCCGTTCTACGAAACGAGATCATTGAAGGTAAGACGGGTGTTTGGGTTCATGGTGGTGTGAAGGATGCGGCAGAAAACTTCATAACTATGACAAACGGAGTTTGGGATACTCAAAGCCCAAAGACACATGGCATAATGCCCGAGCAGGTTCTTCGTTTTTTGAGAAGATTTCTGCTCTCGTGGCGCCGAAGGAAAGGATTTGGTAGCATCTCAAATGAGACTGAGGTCTTCAAAAGTGTTGATGCTGCCCTCTTGATTGTACTGCTTCAGTTGGATACAACATCTCCTCGTGGGCCAGCTAGAGCTAAGTCTATACGGGCGGAACTGAACAATATAGTAGACCACGGCGTTGATTGCTTCGAACGAGCAATCTCCTTGCTTCAGTCTTACAATCGCCTCTATGTTCTCAGTCGTCTATACCAAAGTAGAAAGATGACCGAAGAAGTATTAATCACGTGGAAAAGGATAATCGAAGGAGAGGAAGATGCAGGAGGCGAGCTTCTAGATGGTGAAAATGAAGTACGAAAATACCTATCCAATGTTCGAAATCCTGCTCTTGTGCAAGAGTACGGTGTTTGGTTGGCATCAAGAAATCCCAAACTTGGAGTTCAAGTCTTTGCCGACGGGCAAAGTCGAGTCAAGTTTGAGCCAATACAGGCTCTGAAGATATTACGAGAAGGAGCGCCCGGTGCGGTTAAAGACTTCCTCGAGTATCTGGTCTTTTCAAAACATCATTCGGAGTATATCAACGAACTCATTGCGTACTATCTAGACATCGTAACTACCAAACTCGAAGAATCTCCCGAAGCCCGAGCAACCTTAATCCAAACCTACGAATCCTACCGCGCCCTTCGACCTCCCAAACCAACATACCGTCAATTCATCACCGAAAACACCCTCGATGAAGAATGGTGGCACAGTCGTCTCCGACTTCTACAACTCCTAGGCGGAAGCCAAGGCTCCGCCTCTCAATACGACGTCGCCGCCATCCTAGCCCGGATCGCGCCCTACACTCAAGAACTTGTCCCCGAAGTAATCATCCTCGACGGGCGACAATCCCACCACGAAGAAGCGCTCCGTCTCCTCACGCACGGACTCGGCGACTACGATACGGCCATAAATTACTGTCTCCTCGGCGGCTCTAGCATCTACCACCCCATATCCGGGACTCTATCCCCGGCCACCCTTCCCACGCGCACCGAGCAAGCAGCGCTTTTTCACTCCCTCCTTACCGAATTCTTAAAAATAGATGATGTGAGTAATCGCGTAGAGCAAACGAGTTCGCTCCTAGAACGTTTTGGAGGCTGGTTTGATGTGGGAGATGTGTTGGGGATGATACCCGATACATGGAGTGTGGAGTTGGTGAGTGGGTTTTTGGTTAGCGCATTGAGGAGGATTGTGAGAGAGAGGAGTGAGACGATGGTTATAAAGGCGCTGAGTGGGGCAGATAATTTAAAAGCTAGCGTCGCGTTGGTTGATCGCGTCAGGGAGACTGGCCCGAAAATTGAGGTGGAGGCGGAAGGAACAGAGTAGCGTGGATGTAAATATATGAGGAGATAGACAATGCGGGCTTAGCGGAGGTGCGAAGTATCATCCAAATACTATTTCTAGTTTATAGTTAGGCATTATATGCTACCGATTTTATTCAAAAAAGTTCACATTCTTCCATTATCTACGAAATTGAGTTTTTATTGGTATCAAGGTATTCAACCTAAGCTACTTTCAACGACTTCATTTGATCATTAAAATCTTGGACGCTGGAGCGTTCAATTTGTACACCATGTTCCGGCTTAGAAAAACGAAAAATGAGAGAAATCCGCCAAAGAAACCTTCGCTATAGCCGCTTATTCACGGCCATCTTTATCAAAGTCCCAACCAATGACCATCAAACGACCAGAGGTTGTGCAGGAGGTACTTCACGTTGTACTTCAGCATTTGGCCTTGGGTTCTCACTGCTCGCTTCTCCTCCAGGAGCTGTTTCAGGCTGATGTTCGCCATTATTTGCCTCACCGGCAGTCTCCCCTTCATTTGCCGCTACACCAGTTTCCGCATTCTCCGCTTCGATACGATTTCTTTCCGCCTGAGCTGCTGCCTCAGCTTCCCTCGCTGCATTATTGCGAGCAGTGATATGCCTTTCTCCAACACCAGGGATTAGACTCGCCATAAAGAGAAGTGCAGCATGTTCTGCCCTTCGAATTTGTGTGATGAGCCAGCCGGGTTGAGCTTGTCTTTGTCGCTGTAGCTCGAGGAGTCTTGCGGCGACTTGAGTCTCGTCAAGTTGGGCCATTGGGTAATCGAGGTTGTGCACCTGCTCCCGCCGCCCCGTTCTGAGGTACTACTTCGGCATTTGCTGCAGGTACAAGCGCCGCATCTGGTCCAGCCAGAGGAATCAAGTTTTCTAGATGTCTTCTGATTGGTCCCCAAAATTGCTCAGCAACCCCGTTGAAGACTCCAGTAAGAACTCCAGTGTTGATGAGAAAGACAACGACTGCTAGTCCACTCATCAAGAAAAATCTTGGCCAGCTACTGTTTCCAGAAGTGAAGAACCATACGAATCCCACCAACCTAACGATCAACCAAAGCACATTGAATAGCTGGAGTACGATAGGCACCGCTGGTCTTTGGGCACGATTATGGATAGGTGCAAAGTCGACGGGGCTGCTTGATTCGCCCGCTGTCGGTTTCCATGTGCTCCTCTGGCCCTTTGGGCATTTCTATAGCGATATTCAGGTAAGCCCAGTAGATCTCGGCCTCCAAGAGCAACGTTCTGACGAGTTCTTGAAGCACGTGGAGTAAAGAAAGTTTCTGAATTGTTTATCAAAAGGGCACGCGGGCCTGAGGGTGATGTTAGTATATAGACCACGGGCTCCACAGAAGGGGATGATATAGTTCTGGTGGAGGTTGATGGAGTTGTGGTCAAGTATGGTCCAGATACACTCGCGGCTGGGGGAGACACGGTGGGCAGAGGTGTGCTGGGAGCAGATGTGACCGTGGGGGCAGAGGTAGAAGATGGGGTATTCTGAGTTGCGGGTTGCGCTGATGGAGGAGTTGATGAAGATCTTGGCACCGCAGGTGTTTGGGGAGTCCTTAATCTATCTACATTGCGCAAAAGGTTCTGTAAATCCAACGCAGAGTTTCCTGAAGTCGCCCCAGTGGGCGTAGGGTACTGTCCGTGGCTAGCCCGTTCCGATGATTGCAACGAGTTGTGTCCCTGGGATGCGGGAGATCGAAACGCAGGAACTGTGGTTGTAGTTTCGTTCACTGTCACTTGCCACCTCTCTCCATTTGGACCGACACCTTGACGCGTGTAAGTAGCGCTATGATCAGGAGTCCTGAAATGGGCCGTTGATCTACCAGTATACAATTCGTCCAGAGCTGAGAACATGTTTGATTGTCCACCGATATCCTGAACCCCATGACGTCCTTCAGCTGCTCGTCTTTGTTGATGCTGCGCAATGAGTTGCTGAATTGATGTAGGATTCGAATTTGGAGGTACAAAAGGATTTCGAGTGACAGTGGGCGGTGCCGGTACATCATTCCCGAAATTCATGAGACGTCCAACCTGAGATTGATAAGCCCGAGTACCTGCTTCGACTTCTTGCTGCAGACGCTCGGTCTCCCTTCGCAGTTGTAACAACCTTTCCGCTGGTGTATTACGTGTATGTGCTGCATGGTGAAAATCACGGTGCTGTTGAAGATGCTGCGGTCCACGTAAATGAGGTGGGGAGGTCAAAGTCCGAGGAGGGGCTGTATTTGAAGGAGCGTTTTGTGCGAGAGGATCTGTAGTCGTCGTTGGAGTAGCTTCAGGAGGAGCAGGTCGGAGAACGAGATGAAGAGTTTGGGTATCCAGAGTCGACAGCTAAGGTATAGAGTCAGCAAGCGCATTACTTATGTGTGCAATCATGTTCTCACGCTCTCTTGACCAAAGATTTCTAACATAGTCTGCGATCCCCTCTCCAACATTCGACCCCGATGAATCAGTCGTTGGGCCGAATCGGTTGGCTTTGATTCCACAACATCTCTAATCTTTGCTTTCAATTCTTCCACGGTAGTGGTCGCCAGCAATTGGGGGAAAGTCAATGGGCTCGCGACCTCTACTGAAGGAGAAAACAATGGAAAGAGTGAATGTTGGTAGTTTTTGTTCTTTCTCGTCTTTGGTAGGCACATCACTACTAGCCTGGTTCTCTAGAGATTGAGACATAATTGATATTTGTTCTGGTAAGTTTGAAATAGGTCCTTGATATTGGGAAATTGGTTGGCCAATATCTGGTGCGAAGGTTAGTTGAGTAGAGTAGAGTAGAGTACTAATAAGTAGCTCAGTTTAAGATGTGGTTTCTTTCATAGTAATCATAAATTTGTCTTTTAGGAATCAGAGACAACCTGGAAACTGCTGAAGGCGTGTAATGTGTAAGAGGATTGATTGATTCTTTGTGTAAGTAGCAGTTTTTGAGGTATAATTTGATGATTCCACGTTACCTTTTTGATAAGATGTTAATAACTGGCATTGATTACTTCATGGGGGTGTCGCCATCTGGTCGAAAGCTCTCGGAACACCCTTGCCCACCTAATTAATAAAGCACGTGCTAACTTATTAGGTGCTAGGTAAGCTGGTGGCACCGCTCGGGCGTGGACTATAGAGATAATAATAATAAGTGTTCATACTAGGGATGTACTATGTAGGTACATCAGGTCCTTTGGATTTCTCTCGCGACGACGTCTATATACAATATGATTGGTGATCTCTAGAGATGCAATTTATTGAGTTTGATTGCATCCTTTAAATAATGGTTTTACAAGCTTGTTGGTTTTATCATTGGGTATTAATAACCCAGATGGTTCTTCTGTTTTTCACTTCATGATCAATTCTCACTGCCAGAATCATCATCTCCTATATCTAGAACATCAAACTGGTTCTCAATCCCCAGACCCAACCTCCTAAATCAACTCCTTCACTACCTCCATCAACACTACTGTAACCACTTGTCACGTCTTTCGCCCTTGCTGTCTGGCTCGCCACGTCCTAGAAGCTCACCTACTTTCCACTGTGGATGATTAGCAGATATTCACAGTTTCTAAAGCAATCAACTACTACTCACAGCAATCCTCTCGGCACCCATTCTCGCTCCTTCAAGATTTGGTGAAGCAGGGCCCATCCTCAAGCTTGCCAACCTTCCGGTAACAAAGAACGGTACCTCGTCACTCCAGCTCAAATCATGCGTCAAGCATGGAAACCCCCCAACCGTCTCAATACCATATCTCTTGATCAACGGCTGTACTGCTTCGATCCTCTCAAAGTTGATGTCAAACCCCGTGGCATATATTACATGGTCAAATGAAGGTAGACCCAACAACTGAGGAGAAGTCTCCACCTTCCACGATTTTGGGACAGGATCCCAAGAAGCAGAAGTGATATTAGTAAATTCATGAAGTGAAACCCGACCTTTCGAGATATGAGTCTTCAAAATATGATGATACTCCGAGTTGACACTTCCACCATTCCTCGCCTCCTTGTACATTTCCAGTCTCTCCTCATCAGAATCTGCAGTCCAGTAGCGGGCAAGAAAGTGATTCTTGAACTTTGCGACCCATCCAAGCTCCATGTCAAAATCTTTGACTTTGAGAGGTCCACGCATTATCTGATATACCTTTGTGACGCCACGTTTAAGGGCCCGCATCGGCAATTTGGGCACTGGTAAGACCGCCACCTACCACGAGAAGGTTCGTTTGTTGTTTGCGCGAGATTTTATGAAGCATATGTGGAGGAAGGAGTTTAACATTCGAGCTGAGATAGTTGGGAATGAGGGCGTGGGTTATACTTCCTGACTGGGAGAATGGACAGTCGGAAGGCAGAGCTGGATTCAAAGCAGCACCTGCAGCAAAGACAACAATGCGTGCTCGTCTTGTTCCAGTGGATGTTTGAAGAGTAAACACCCCTGGGCAATCTGGACATTCATTGGGTTTGTAGTCGATAGAATTGACTTCGGATTTCTCGACGATGTTGGACAGGTCATAACGAGTAGCAATGTCCTCGCAAAAGCTCTTGAAAAGAGCGGTGCTCGGTCTGAAATAATCAGGTCGATCTCGCTCGTCAAGAAATGTAGTTTCCTGTTTTCCTCTTCCACTATTACAGTTAGTATTAGAATCATTGGTACATTCTCGTACATAAAGGACATCATGAGCACATACTTTTTCTTCATCTTCTGCTTTCTTTGATGCTTACTCAACTCCTTTCCAATCACCCCATGAATTCTCCTTCAGTTCATCGTCTCTCCCCTCCTTCCACGCATAGCCTCTCAACCCATCTCTATCTCTAGGATCCGGGTGGAAAAACATGGGACTTCTCAGGTACTTGATTTCCAATTTTCTTGAACCTCTCATTCCAAGCGCTCATCATCCACTCGCCACCATGCGCATCTAGCACAGCAATATCAAGACCACTGCAGCAAGACGCACCTTGTACCAATCGATCGCTTGCCGTGTGAGAACGTCGACTTGTCTTGAAAGGCTTGGAGGTTTGACGTGCTGATGAAGCTTTCATCCAGTGATAACGTTGGTGCTCGGAATCGGTAAAAAGTGATGAGGGAGTGCTTTCACGGAGACGAGCAGCAACAGCAAGACCACAAGGGCCTCCACCGACGATGAGAACATCGTGAATATGAGTATCTTCCATGATTAATTTGTTTTTTGGGTTAATAGTTGAAGATGTTTTCATTTTTTGATACAGAATTTAAAGTATTCGAAGTACATATATACAAGATTATGTCATGGGCACCTTGATGGCCAACCTTGATGGGTTGAGGTCCCCTATGTTTCTAAGCCACTTTTGTCCACAACACAGAAATACACTTTTAAATGAGGAAGATCTACATACACTTGCTCAAGCTGTATCTTTTATTGGTTATTCCATTCCCATTCCCATTCCCATGTCCAGAATCACGCATCATCGACCCACCCTAATTGTTCGCCCATTTTTACTTTTTGACCTTTCTCAATGGCCCAGTTCCACCCTCCTTTTCTCTTCTGTCCCATCCACCCTTCATCAAGACTTTGGTCTTTGTCCTTTAGGGGCCTCGAACACAAGAACAACAGTACTGCCCAACTGAAATCCTCCCATTTCTTCACCCCTCCTCAGGGCATGGCCGTGGAGGATGGGACTTGCAGCCTCGTAGGTAGCTTCAGCAAATCCACTATATGACTCCCGCGCTTCGCGGCTTCGTCGGCAGCTCTATCAGCAGCAGTATCTGTTGTCAAAGAATTGGTTCGTAGTTCTCGATCAAAATTGATCTTGATGGAGCCCACGTTTGTAGCACCAACAGGAATGAAGGAGAAGAAGCCCCACCTCCACCTGCCAAGAAGTACAACTCGCTCATTCAATGTGAATAGACCCGGTAATGTTCGTTGGAGATAAGGCGATACCGAATATAATTCTCCTGCAAAATGGCGTCGCTTTTCGGCGACCCACGCGGTTGGAGAATGAAGCGATGATAGTCACCAGGTGCCAAATATACAACTACGTAATACAAAGCACTCTTGTTCTCTGTAGTAACTCGAGAATACCACGGCTTTTCCCCAAGAGCAAGGTCAGCACGGACTTCTGCTTCAGAAGCTGCCTTTGGCGTGGTGGAGGCATCACTTGTCTTCTTTCCGGGCTGCTTTTGAGGGGGCCCGGAGAGTAGATTGGGGAGAGTGTATGAGATACCATTGACAGTTGCGAAATTTTCGTCTTGCTTGATGATCTCTTCATCCCGTCGTTATACCTCGCCTTACTTTGTTTGGGTGTAGTATCTTGAGAGGGGTAAATATGTTGGAGGGATCTGCAGAATTTGGGGTGGTAGCTGGTTTGTTAGTACCAAGAAGGGCATCCAGACTATAGGTCATTCCCTTGACTTGTTCTACTTCGCCACTTTCAATTGCCCCAAACTGAAGGACCCGGCCATCAGCCGGAGAAAGCAATGCGTTTGGGTCTGGATGAAGTGGCCGAGCTCCTGGTTTTAAGGTACGATAGAAGAATGAAGCTAGATTGGGATATACATGAAGATCAGGTTCTGATACTTCGGAAAGGCTGGCAGACATCTAGTTAGAGAGTGGCTTTTTTTTGAGCTTGAGAAATGCACATACTTGACGCCGAAAATAAAGGAATATAATTTGAATCCCGGTACACGTAGATAGTAAGGTATTTCCAATTCATTGAATTTACCCCATATTCTTGACATAGCCTTCAGCGGAAGAGTCGACATTACTTGAACCTGCCTACAATCGCGTTAGCTAAAAACACAAGATATCGGATAAACACATACCATGGCCCTGAGGGCCTTACCCTTTCCCTCTTTTTGGGTCGTTCTTGATTTCCATCATTGATTTCATTGTCTCCAGATCCCACACTTCTAACTATTCCATCTTCTTCCCTGCCTCCTTGCCTTCTCTCGCTCGTTCACTCGAAGTATCTGACCAAGTCCTAGGAATGCTATTCCCAAGCCCACAGGGATATGGTACCATGTTATTTTCGTATCGTTGAAGGATTTCCGTAATCTTGTGCCAAATGATTCCTTATATTCGTTGTTCTGGCGATAAAATCTTGCAGATGATGAAAAGTTCCGAGGTCTATGGCACCTGCATATACATTGCGATTGCTTCAAAATTGTCGAATTTCGCAGAGTTGAAGGGCCTTTCTGTAACAATTGAGAAGGCGTTATATGCGCCGCTACGAGTCGATACGCCATTGGGGTGGTGAGAAAATATATCTCACTCGATTGTGGTCGAGAACGGGTTGTTGATGAATATCTCAGAATTCAAATTCAAGCAATGACGAAACTCATTTATTTTGCCGCCACTATTTTTCACCGCTTTTCAATGTCTTCTACTAGTCAAAATTTCCAACGTTCTTTCGATTAAGATTAGAAATGCGTCGCAGATAAAATCAATATACATCCATGGATGTATGTTATAGCAAAAGTTAGCTTCTATATATCACAAATCTCATAACTATTGCAAAGATTTATGGCGTCAAGTGTAGATGTTATGGTGGTGAATTGTTACTGTACACTGTACAGCCAATTCCACCCCTTCAGTCCAACATGTGTTGGTCCCCTTGTAGTCAAATATACCCCGCCAAGTGAACATCAACTCTCCCCTACCACAAACAACAACTATATCTCAAAACACCTAGATAAAATCAGTAGAGTATGGCGGGTTTAAGTTCAACGCTCATGGACTCGTCACAGTCACCTATTCAAATCTCTTTCCCTCTTCCAAAAGCCCCAGAAACCAGCATTCATCTACATCTGACCATCAGCAAAGTCTCATTATTGTTGTTCCTCACTACGGCATTAAATGGTGATACCTCTACAGCACCACCTCTGGGCTCATTCGTCTACGCACTACCCAATGTAAGAATTATATTTAATCTTGCCTTCACATTCTCATGCTAACATGTATTTAGAGAATGAATGCTAGTCAGCCACTTTCTACACCCTTATGTATCTACGAATCATCAGTCGAGTTTACGACCCGTCTTGCAAAATTGTTGGTGCGCAAAACAGGAAAGCCTGTTTATGTTGGCAACTCTATAAGCTTCGCAAGTGCAGGAATGGGTGGGACTGTGGAGGAGGAGATGGAAGGTTTCAAAAAGGTGGTGGAAATTGTCATGGAACAAGTGCGAAAGGCTGAAGGCGAGCCTGTGAATGGTACCCATGGCGCCTAAAACCGAAGCCGACTTTGACTTCAGTATTCTATCAAATGGAGATGAAGCACAGGCTACCTCACCCATTGTTCTAGCTCGTACGATAGAGAGCGGACGATACCGAGAATCGGGTCCTTGCAAATCAAGCTACAACTTGATGATTGTGCACTCTAACGTTGTACAAATGCCGGTTCTAGAAATGACTAATGAGCCATTCAAGCCATATCAAGAATGGTAATACCTCAAATCGAGGATTATCGGCCAAAGTTCTTCATCGAGGCTCGTATTACAATCCATATGTGGGACAGCAATAATCTTCAGATGTGCGACCTGACAAAGTACGGGACCAAGTCCTTGGGATCTTGCTTGCACTGAATTGCTTTTCGGTGCAACAATAAGATCACTAGATACTTACCAAGGTCCAATCTTTTTCTACATCCTTCTGAAGATATACAATGGCCCACGACTCGCTCGGTCTGCCAATAATTGATGGTCTATCAAATCTTTCGTTCCATACAACCGTTAATCGTGTCTAGAAATCGTCGAAATATCAATAATTATTGTATGTCATGTGGGTTCTCTGCATGCAAGACTCCCAGGCCAGTTTTAATCCATTGTCTATTCAAGATAGAGATGAGGTTTTTCATTCATATCTGTTCTGGTTTATAGGCTATAGGTTATAGGTAGCAAAATTTACCGCCGCATTGAGACTTGAACTTTTTGAGAGGGGGAGGGTGGGAATGATTTGGCTTCATGATATAGGGCTGGGGCTACAGTAACCGGATAGCTACATGAACTGTCCCAGCTGCTGCAGATTTGCAGCAATGGCTCCTCATAAGAAGTCAATTGAATAAAAAGTGCATTGTGTGATACGTCGACCTATTTAACGCACATCTTATACTGAATGAACAGAACTAGATATCTGCAATCTAAACCTTCCGTGAATACGATATCCTCTAGTCTTGGACCTTAGGTTCTAGAGTTGCACAGTGTCTTAAAAATCTTCTCTTGCCTTAATGGCAAATTGCATGAACAGATGAGTGAGTCTATTAACAGATATATATCAGTCAGGGGTAGTAACAAGGTCAATATCAATCTTCCAAGGTTGGAAGAGATATATTGACTATGCTGCCTGATAACATCTCATATTAGTATTTTGTTGTTGGGTTTGTATGTCCAATTACATTTACATGGATATTGACAACTCCAGCTATATCGACAACTACATGTACCACTACATTGAGATTAAATTCAAAATAACTCCTCCCTTCTACAGGTCAGGTCAACCTACCTAGTATCTATCATCTATCCTACCATCTCACCCAATATCCCATGTTAATATCGGCAACCAACAACTCTGTTGCCCCTCAGAATTTATTCGTCCAAGCGAGTTTCATTCTAGAAGACAAGCGTGCAAAATCAATTCTGGCCTATTAGTTTAAAATAATTCCATTCTTCAAACAAGAAGTAGCCACCCGTGTGTATAATTGGAAGAACAGTTAAAGAAACCACTAAGACGGAAGGAATTCAATACATATGTACATAGGTATACGTACATAGGTACATACCTACCTACATACCTACATATATACATGCATATATACATAGGTAGCTGGAGGTATTGGTACACCAAAAAGAAGGAAGATTCTTTGGTAACCAGCAAAAGCTCTCCATGGTTTTTAATATTTCAATATTTCAAGATTCACTTACCTAGGCAACTCTATTACTGATATCCAGGTGTTTGTCTATCTATCTGTCTAATTGTCTGTCTGTCTGTTTGTCTATCTATCTATCTAGATATCTATCTATCTAGATATCTATCTATCTGTCTATTCGTCTATATCTACAAAGAAATACCTACCTATCTACCTACCTTCCCATCCTCCATCAAGGCTATCGAAATATATCCAATATCCAATATCAAACTTCCTCTCAACGGCAGTTACCAGTCAATAAAAAAAAGCTTCAACTACCTACCTACCTCTTACTCTTACCTACCTCTCACCTACCTCTCACCTACCTCTCACCTACCTCTCACCTACTCTCACCTACCTCTCACCTACCTCTCACACTACCTCTCACTACCTCTCACTACCTCTCACCTACCTCTCACCTACCTCTCACCTACTTTTCATCTACCCTTCACCTATCTACCTTTTTTTTTTTTTTTTACTTACTTATTTGAACCTCCACTTAAGATCATAACCCCCTACAAGCGTGTTATATGAATGGATGCTAGCTATTTCATTCATTCATACTACTGTTGTACCTACTAGTACTCTGTGCAACTTTGAAATATCGAGCCCACGCTCCTCCCCAAATTTCGACAACAGCTTTTCCTTTTTAAGGTCGGGCTAACTTTAACAAACAACCCAAACTTTGACACCCCACCATTTCATACTTCATTGAATCGTAACACAGTTCTACTTTTTTTCTTTCTCCCCCTTCATGATTTCAAGATTGCGATTCGTAAGTTACATTCTCCCTATTTATTCACTCTTTTATCAATTCCATATCATATCCACAAACACTTTTACATGTCATTATAAAAAGCTAATATTTGATCTTTTGCGACAGATGTCGAACTATCTCATTTAACGTCCCACAAGTAAATTCTTGTGTGACCCCCCAGAGCTTCTATTCCTTACTCTGAAGTGCGTACCTGCATATCGGAACCTTTAGAATACTCCAAATCGAACGTGCGACAGGCTCCTAGTGAGAGGGTGGCAGTTATGGCGTGGCAGCCGGAACAAGAGGCTTTGAGGCAATTATCAGGATGTCTAAAAGACTCGTTGAGTGGGCAAAACAAGAATGCCCAGAAGCAGGCAGAGATTGTAAGCTTCTTCTTCTTCTTTGGAAATACATCACATACGCTAGTTTTGATCATCCAGAGCCCCATCTAATTCTCATACCGAACAGATGCTATCCCAGGCAAAGTCTTCTCCTGATATCAATAACTACCTTACCTACTTGTTTTCGCATTCGGATGTCCCCTCGGGCTTAACTTATACTCCAAATGAATACTTTACCATTCGATCAGCAGCGGCCATGATGCTGAAGAATAACATTAGATCTGGATACAAATCGATACCCCCTGAGAGTCTAGCTCTTATACAGTCTTCGGTTCCATTGGCCCTTCAAGACAAAACCTCAACTATAAGAAATTATGCAGGAAATGTAATCACAGAGATTGTTGGCAAGGGAGGCATATTAGGGTGGCCGCAAATATTGCCAGATTTGCTGGCTCTGATTGGAAATAATGATGATTCTATTTCGCCAGAAGCACAGGAGGGGGCCATGGCAGCTCTATCAAAGATTTGTGAGGACAATCGAAAAATCTTGGACAAGGAGTATCAAGGGCAGCGACCTCTCACTTTTATTATTCCAAAGCTTATTGAGTTTGCTACGAACGAGAAGCCAAGAATCAGAACTCTGGCTCTAACCAGTTTGAATATCTTCATTCCACACAGACCCCAAGCCTTACTTGTATCCTTGGACGATTTGCTCAACCACCTCTTTCAGCTTGCCAGCGACCCCTCAAACGAAGTTCGACGACAGGTCTGCCGAGCTTTTGTCCAGATTGTGGAGATTCGACCTGATAAGATCCTTCCCCATATCAGCGGCCTGGTCGATTACATGATAGCACAGCAACGAAAAATTGATGACGAAGAGTTGGCCTGTGACGCTGCCGAGTTTTGGCTTACTGTTGGGGAACACGATGAGTTGTGGACTGCCCTGGGTCCATATCTTGACAAGATTATTCCTGTCTTACTTGAGAGTATGGTATATAGCGAGGAGGATATCGCCATGCTTGAAGGAGGGGGCGATGATGCTGATATCGAGGACCGTGCTGAGGATATTAAACCTAAATTCGCGAAGAGTAAGGCTGCGAGGATGCAAACAAACGGCGACAATAATGGAGCGGCGAACGGTGGTGATTATGCCAAACTCTCAGGCATGGATGATGATGACCTCGATGAAGGAGAAATAGAGGATGATGATGATGATGAGGCCCCCGAAGATAAATGGAATTTAAGAAAGTGTTCAGCTGCAGCACTAGATGTTTTTGCAACCGATTTCAATGGACCTGTCTTCACCACCATCCTTCCATATTTAATGACCAACCTACGACATCAGGAATGGCAATAACGGGAAGCAGCTGTTCTGGCTCTCGGTGCTGTTGCCGAAGGTTGTATGAGCGTTGTTACTCCACATTTACCTGAGCTGGTTCCCTATCTGATCTCACTTTTAAAATGATGCGGAACCTTTGGTTAGGCAAATCACCTGCTGGACTCTTGGTAGATACTCTGCCTGGGCTGCTGGTCTTCAAGATGCAAATGCTCGAGCACGGTATTTTGAGCCTATGATGGAGGGTATTCTGACAAAGATGTTGGACCGCAACAAGAGGGTGCAGGAAGCTGGCGCCTCAGCATTTGCGCATCTCGAAGAGAAAGCAGGTACCAACCTCACGCCATATTGCAAACCAATTATTCAGCAATTTGTCACGTGCTTTGAGCAATACAAGGATCGTAACATGTTCATTCTCTATGACTGCGTTCAAACATTGGCCGAGCATGTAGGCCAGGGCTTGGCGCAGTCAGAGCTCATCGACTTGTTGATGCCAGCACTCATCCACCGATGGCACAAAGTTTCTGATCAATCACGAGAACTATTCCCACTCTTAGAATGCTTGTCATATGTTGCTACTGCTTTGGCAGAAAGCTTCGCCCCATTTGCTGCCCCCGTTTTCACGAGATGTGTGACAATCATACATCAAAACCTGCAAGACTTCATGGCAGCGGTCAACAATCCAGGGTTAGACACTCCGGACAAGGATTTCTTGATAACTAGTTTGGATCTATTGAGCGCTATTATTCAAGCGGTTGATGAAAAGCAATCTGCAGCGCTCGTATCCGGCTCGCAGCCCCAACTTTTTCAACTTCTCGTATATTGCATGGAGGATCCAGAGAATGACGTCCGCCAATCATCTTATGCATTATTAGGAGACTGTGCCAAATACGTATTTCCACAACTACGGGAATTCCTCCCCACGCTACTCCCCCCTCTCATTCGCCAACTTGACCTTGATTCGATTGTTGACGAGAGCAGATTGAGTCGACCTTTAGCGTCCTCAACAATGCATGCTGGTCGGCAGGTGAGGTTGCAATTCAATACCAAAAGGATATGGCTCCATATGTGCCCAAAATTATCCGAAAAATTTCTTGAAATACTATCCAATCAAATGGTACCAAAGTCAGTGAATGAGAACGCAGCGATAGCTCTAGGACGACTGGGTCTATACAACGCTGAGATTCTATCACCCCACTTAGCCACCTTTTCTCAACCATTTTTAAAGGCCCTGGAAGGTGTTGATCACACCCTGGAAAAGGCTACTGCTTTCAAGGGCTTTTTGTCGATTGTTATGTTGAACCCGCAAGCCATGGAGAAAACGTTAGGACAATTTATTACAGAGATAGCAAAGTACAGAAAAGATGCTGAAACCGGTAGTACGTGGAATGCCGAGTTACAACAGGCATTCCAGCACGTAAGTTACTGATTCTTATCCTCGCAATGTTAAAACATAGCTAATATTTGTGTTCCTGACACAGGTTCTCGACCTCTATAAAGGTCTAATTCCGGATTTCAACGCATTTCTCAGCAGCAATGTTTTCTCCAGCAGCTATCACAGCTTTGAGGTCAACATACAATCTGTAACATCAAAATGGATTGAATGCGCTTCAGGTTCATTTGAAATTCCAAGCATATTGCGATCTGGGAATGGGTGAGGCGTACATGGGCTGGGGAACGAATAAAGATACAAGGAAGTTAATACTTGCCATTTGATGAAACAAAAGGTCAAATAGTAAGCATGCAGGAGCTTGCGTGCAGGATATGCATGAAACACTTGTATTTACAAAAGAAGTTTAACGTGAGGAGGGTTACGGTTTATTGGACGGGGATGATGAAAGTGGATGGGAATTAGTGATTTAAGGAGAGTTGAATGAAGGCCTTGATGATGGTTGAAAGAGGAAAATAGCATAAAACATTCTGGCTAAAGGATGGCATAGCGATTGAATTTCTCTTTCATATTTTATTTTGCCTTGGGCTTGCAGGTACAGCTCGAAGTGGGGGTGAACTCATTTGGTGGCTATCTATCTACAACTATGCATCATGATGGAATGGATGAATGGGAAACCAGGCAGGAACATTTAGATAGATATACTTGATCTTATACACCTTTTTCTTCCCTCTTCCGCCTCGAGCTAGGAATAGCTGGTGGGGCCCAAGGTATGGGAGAAGTGAAAACAAAATCAGGTCAAGGTATGAAGGATATCAAACGGTGTGAGTTGGATGGATGGATGGGCTTCTTCGAGGAGGCACAAGCATAGCGTGGATATTGTTTTGTTGCATGCTTAGTTAGATACCGTAGATAGATTTAGCATATAGCTTGCGTGGAAGGGTAGGGGCGAATAGTAAGTACATAGTAGTAGTATAGAAATTTCAAAATCTATAGATTGTGAGTGGTGTTTGGTCTTTAATGGTGATGGTGGTTTATGAGGAATGGTGGCTGTATGGCCGGTATGTGGGAGTGTAGGTGTGAGAGGCTGAAGGTAGGTAAGTGTGAGTCTAATGCAATGCAAGGCTTTTGGAGTGGAGTGAGGATGGTTAAAGAGTTAGGGAGGCTTGCTGAGAGTAATGTTTACTGTGTTGTGCATGACTCGCTTTTCGTCGTGGTGATGTTGTGTGCTGTGTTTTGCGGTAGGGTTGTGGGTATGGAAAGGGGTGGAGAGGTGAGGGTGTGAGAGAAGGGAAGAGGGGAAGATGTGAAGAAGGGAAAAGAAGGGTAGGTAGACGCTGTATATGAGATGAGAAAAAGGTTCTTGAAGATCGAGAAACTCTGAAGGTTGGTTAGGATTCGGGCATTGAAAAGGAATAAATATTCAGGAGCATCTTAAAAGCGAACAGAAATGAGCCCAGCGTTCAAAAAGGGTTGGAATATATTAGCCGAGGCCTTCGGGGAAACGTTAAACAAAAGTCAATTTGGGAGAAGGTGTGATGAGGTGATGTCTTTTATCAGGACTATGGGTATTCAAATTACAAGATGCTTGTTTTCTGTGTGCTAGATGACATTCTTCAAAAAGACTGGTTGAATACGGGCTTGGTGGGGATTGAATGTAGATCTTTGTTCGTAAAGGTGGACGATGGCGTTTGCCGTTGCGGATAGCTCGTGTTTTCTGATTAAGCGCTAGGGTGGGGACTGGGAAGTCAAGAAGTAAACGGTTGGCCCGGTTGGGCAAGGGGGTCGAGGGGTATGGGTATGCCTGACGTTTCATATATATAAGGTTGGCTGGCCCTGGCTTGGGTAAATGTATTCTTTGGAAAAGGGGGTTTTGGCTAATGAGTTGGATAGGAGCGTATGTTCAGGAGCTGAAGATTTGAAAGGGTTACTAGCCTGTGTCTAATGCAGTGAATTGCTTTTCCCAAAGGATCATTACAGTCTTACGTAGACTGCTTGCTACGCATGGTGAGGCATGATATGCCGATCGTCCTGTAGGGATCATAAGATGAGAGGATAGGAAGGAAAGAAGGGGTAAGAAAGTTTGCAGCCTCCAAATTCAAGTTTGATATCACGCCAGGGCGGTGGAGGTAGTTGTTTGGAGTTATTCAGCAACAGAACAGGCTGGCATGGACTGGAAGCAATAGAGAGGAAGCAAATTAAAGAAGATGTTAGATTGTCTAGTAACAATCGAAGAATTTTTTTTTCTAAACCATCCGAATGTCGAGAACAATCCAACCTACTTCAGAGGCTTTTTGCATTCTAAGGATGATTGATTCATGTCCGGTACATGTTCTGAAAAGATTCTACTCAACTTTGTTGGAATTGTGAAAAAGGCAGAAAGGGTTGCAGAGGAAGAAATTCTGTATTTACTTGTCTGATATGATGTAAGAGCAGAAATCTCGGAGCTGTGTCCACTTAAGAGAAAGCAAATATCCAATATTCTCCCCAATATCATGATCATCACAAGAACACAATAACCCTAAGCGCCCAAACCGTCGAAACCTCACCATCAAAACTCTCTTTCTACACTTCTGCCATCTGTGCCTGGCAATGACGAGAAGATCTTGATATCCGAAGGTATGTAATTGGATAAGAGGAATGGATAGAAGAATAATGAGTGGTGGTTGTGTCAATTGATGGATAGTATTTTTTTAGGTTTTGGTTAGGATTTGGCAATGGAATGTGATAATATGTATTTAATGAGTTGAGAGTAGATGAAGGAACAGGCTTGGTTGCAAAAACAAGTGGTTTATGGGCAAAGGGAAGCCCAGTGGTTCTAATGGTCTAGAATATATCTGGACAAGGAGAGAGTCTGGATTGTTGAAATTATTTCATATGTTGAAACCTTCTAGTATTCCTGAGATCATTTGCAAAGTTGGAGATGCCTGAGATATTGAAATCATCACTTGGAATAATAGATTCAATGGAAAATGCCCAAACATCTTCGTAGATTGATGGGCATTCACAAATGAAAGCAGTTTGAATTGAACCATCCCTGGTATATTGAAGGTCCTAGATATGTCATGGAATGCATTGAAGATTTCTCTCACTGATTGATAAAAACTTACTGGGACGGCATGTGGCAACTCATAGGTGCAACGAGAAAATTCCGCATTGAAAGATTAATCAAGATTCACTCGAAGGTCCTGCCACCTTTCCAAATAGCAAAATCTTAGGTATAGGATAGGGATAGTAAAAACATTCCCGGTAACCTCGAATGGCTTCAAGATTTCCTTACCGTCGTAACAAGTGAAGTGAGTTACTGACGGATCATAAGTGAACCCCCAAATAGTGACATGCGTATCGACGGCCCTTTGCATGCTGACTCAATGGACCGATTACTTCCAAACAAATATTACTTTCATCAAAAAGCTTCGCCTCGTCGTGCTCGCGGAACCATCAACTGCTGAGTTATTACCCATGACCGTAAACCATTGTCAAATCTCAGTTGAGGCCGCCCCTAGCGACTTCGCTGTTAGGATAGTTGAATTATTGTCATTCTACGATTGCACCACTACGAATTTTGTGGTGGCTCATCCAATAACAGTAAGAACTCTACTTAGAACTCTCATTTCAGTATGGTCTGGCTCGAGGTTGTCTTCCTGTGGTTAGGATATGATCTTTCAGGAGGCGAAACGAGCAGAATCATTTGATTAATATGACCCCTGAAAATGATAACAATGACTAAGACAACGTGCATGAAGACTACTTCTTTCCGATCCTATCAAGTGCAGATAGGAGTGCGATGTATTACCTTATCTGGTACATTTCTCGTTCTTCATCGAATGATCGAACGATGCCGGGGCTATTAACCGAAAAGAGATCGGGGTGTTGCTGAATGGAGGACATGCGATGCGCGCATATATGGATTGATTGGTTGGATTTCAAGAATTGGGTTGAATTCAGATACCTAATTATGGCTGGAGATACAAGCCGTCAGACTTACAGTTTTATATTGTTTGCTGTGGCGTTATCGAATTGATGCAGCTTGACCATCGCAAACCTCTTACTGAGCTCATGGTTACCGGATCGTTATGACATGCCACTGGGTTAGACTGTATGTGAGAGAGTACCGTGTGTCTCGATCGCTACCGGGCAGAGTGCATGTTCGCAGGATTATAACCATTCATTGTTATATCAGTTCGCCTTTCAACATTTGAGGAGATGGGATCACTACGGTAATACATGCGAATCAGGATCACACGTTCACCGACTATCCAGATTAGATTGAGGGGGCTGGGGAATACATGAAGAATACATGAACATACCCCGCAATCTATATTAATTTTCTTCGCGAAAGTTCCTCTGTAATCCCCTTCTTGTAAGATGAATGCTGTACAGCAAAAAGTACATCTGTAGATAGGACAGACCACAGATCTTGAGTGGCAGTCCACCCAGCATGTCATTGTGTATTGCAGCATATGCGTGCTTTTCATTCATCTGTACTTTTGCCCTTCGCCCTTCGGGCTGGAAAAAGGTGATGAATATGGAAGAAGACATGGAAGATTATGCTATCGATGCGGAGACTAAATCGAATGAATGGAAGATCTAATATTTACCGTACCGCATCTAAGGAGTCAAAACATGAACATCAAGGCGGTCCAGGTGAACGCTGAGCCGGATGTAACAACGATTTAAAGCATACATTGGATTATCTATTTTCGTCATAGGCCCAATTGCTAGATCATGCATGGGACTAACAATATGATAGATATTAAAAATTGGCAAGGCTACTCTCTGCATGTATTGAGTAGTTCGTTAGTTGTTGCCTCTTCTTGCATTTCTTTTCCCCTCGCATGACCTAAAAGGGTTGAAGAGGGATCTTTTACGTACGGTTGGTAGCAATAGTGATAGCCCACGCCGTTTAGACTACAATAATACACTATTTAAAGCAATTTTGCTGCCTGATAGCCGATAAGTCGTCTAATGCTTGGTTGCTTGGTATGGTAATTTCGCAGTGAAGCTGGTAACATTTGAGAATGCAGCCACAACGAACGACTCGTTTGCGCCTCGAGCCTCGAGGAAACGAGTCCCCAAAAAGCCCGATTGTTGAGGGCAAAACCCGACTTTAGATGTGTTGATCTCTCTCCTTAGTTACAAATAGAGGGAGCCATTAGCATTAGTACCGGACTTCCCGGGACTTGGGTATTTTTTCACTCCACATATCGGATTTATGGAGGTAAATTCTCGGGGAGGATTCTCGGATAGAGAGTTCAAGTATGACAAGATTAATAAGAAAGAGCCCTCCCTTCCAAGGTTGTTCGAATTTCGGTGACTTACGGGTTTTACAGTGGCATCAGTGGATCGAAAAAATCAGTGCAGACCATCTGTGGACTGCATCTTAACTATTCTTAGTAACTCTTCCACCTTTTACTTGTTAGTCTTCCACTTCAACAGCCAACCAACGATGTCATCCTTGTGATTTTAGAAAAGCCAAGGTTAAACTTTACTCGAATATCAAAAGCTTAGTCTCTTGGCAATTGAGAAATCAAACACTCTGGCGGAGAACAGACGGAATGAGGGAAAGATGCCTTTCACAAGAATTATACATAAATCTTTGTCCTCTGCTGGCCCTAGTAACTGATACCGAGACAAAAAGACGCAAAAAAAGTCTGTTTCGTTCCCCATAAGATCATTTGCAGGCCAAGTGACATCAACCGGATATCTAATGTAGATACTTCGGCCCAACAAACGTAGCTGGCCCCGGATGTCTACAGCCGTCGGCAATTTATCATATTCCCTTGACTTTCACCCATGACTTGACTTTCCATTTAATAATCTATTCTCACCGTCTTCGGCCGAAGATTCTCAAAGAGACAACAGGACTTCGGATGACATCTACTCTCCCGCGCATAAGCGCATATCATAGGTTAGATACTGGGCTGATCCATATAAATTGAACGAATAGGATTTATCATGGAATACAGATTTCGCTACTTATTTGACCGAAAGATTGATAAATATTACTGTAGATTGGCTAAAAGGAAAGGCACTAACCATTCAGATCACTGCGATCATCAGTTTGTGGACTAGACCCATTGATTGCTTATGGGGGAAAGGGACAGTATCACCATGAGATACCAAGAGATAAAAATGCAAGGAATCGTTTCACCGGGCTCATGCGGTAGTTGCATATGGCATTGGAACCTCAAGCTTATGATTCGCCATGGACAGGGTATAAAAAATGTGTGAACGAGCTACTCTACAGTCGGAATAATCATGTTCTTGAGCCTCTCTAAATGGTCCCAGAATGCTGTCATCGAAGCAGACTGAACAGTGCAGAGTCAGGGTCCAGCTTTGTGGATTCAAGGTTAGAAAGAAGTTGGAACCGGGGTGAGGAACCTCCATTTGGAGCTACCTCCGGCAAGACCCAACTTCAAGTTTAGAGCTTAATAAATCTTCATTTTGAGAAGAATTCCTATCTTTGAATCCTTGAGTATGGGATTCTTTTTTGGTTTTTGCGCGGCAAATATAAATTTTACTACTTGATAGTGAGGCTGCGGTCAGGGTTAGATGAGCATTGAGATTCGAGCACGTTGCTCTCAGATATCCAATAGAATCCACCCCCAATATACTCGCCCTGTTCGATGAAGAGTCCGCAAAATTGAACGATGATTGTTCGAGCTTCTCCCCAAGCTTAGATTTGACGCGCATATGTCAATCTTGCCCAAAATCCCCATTCCATCGCTAAACATATTCAAATCGAGGTCCACTGGCGTGGCAAACATGTTATTTCTTTGAAACTTTCCATATTTCGTACAGGCTCAAGCTTTTCTAGTATCCTTGATCATCGAAAGACAGTGAAGAGTCATGGGGACTTTGGCTCACAATTCGCATATATGCCAATATCGTTCCATGTGGATTCCCATCGGTCCCGAGGCAAATCAAACCTTGCAACATGGCTTCATTTATATCTGTAGCCTCGTGCTGTAGCCGTTGGTTCCACATAGTAGGGAAGTATTCAAGGGATAAGTAAGGCAAAATCGACGTCGGTGGTAAGTTTTCTCATTTCTGCCGTGACAGGTGAAGGGTTTTCTGTAAAAGGCTGCCTGTTCAGAACCAGCCGAGCACTTTGATATGCTGGGGGAAAGTGGGGAAAGGGAAAATGCTGGGAAGGTCAATGTTGGCTACCAAAAAACCAATCTCAAAATAGTTTCCTTATAGTATAGTACACCGTATACCTGCCAATTATATGCACCCAAGAGTCATGAAAATACCGAAGCTATGTAAATTCGAGAAGGACCGAGGACCTGCGGGTATATATCTATGTATCACTAGAATCACAGAGCACTGCAGTTTGCAGCCTGCAGCAAAGCATAGCAAAGTCATGCATCTATCTACGAAAATACTGGACTGTACCATGACATGAAAGAAAGAAGCGACCCGAGGGGATGCCAAGTAGCTAGGATCGACCATTATACCCAAAAGAAAAAGCTCAGTTATTACTAAAACCACCTAATACATATGGATGATATTGTATTATTGGAAGCATATGTATGAGTACAGTAGTGTATTCTATACGCTGAGGCTTGAGGTAGCTGTAGCTGTAGTTGTTGCCCGCTTTTCATACTACGTAGTATTTCAATGTTGCATGTAAAACTTTTGTGTTTACTTACTATTACAACACAGCACAGCATAATCTAACACCGCGCAGAAAAGAGCTCAGATCTTCTAGAAGGAAAACATATGGGTGCTAAAAATAGTGTGTAGGAAACTTTGGAATATAGTTTCCTTGCCTTACGCAGATACTATTGCATTAACTGTACCCAATGAATGGTGTATAGATCTCTTTACTAGGGGTAGGGATTTGGTTTCATGCACACTAATGGTGTTGGCCACGCGATTGACAGGATTTGATGAAGGGGGCGTTCGAACTTCGAGGTAACATGTACTGTATGGCCAATACCACTATCACAAGAAACTCTCTCTACATAGTATGATGGGAATTCTCACGCTACACAGTAAGAAAGAAACAATGGGAGTTTTGACTCATCCTTATGATGTGTGAATAATCAAATCCCTCCCCCTCTGTCACAGACTCAGACTCAGACTCACAGCCAACACAGAATTCTCTATAGTATATACAAATCCAATCTTTGCATCCATCTATATACTTTAGTGAAATAAGGCGGTGAAGCTTACACCCTAATCCATGACGATGTCACTGTAAACCAATGATATCAGCGAAAAGGGGGCTTTAGGGTTTACGCATTCTTATTCATGACATGATGATGATGATGATGATGATTAATAAGAAGGAACTTGGGAAAAACCCAGTTGTAGATCCCAACGCACGGGAGGGATTGATACAGTATAGATGGGTTATCCTTTCAGCCGCGGCGTCCAACCCAAGCTCCTCTCTAACCGTCTAACTGTCTAACTGTCTAAATGAGACAGACAAAGCTCAGTAGCTCAACGGTGCCCCGAGGTCATGCCTCGTCGGGTTATGATTGATTCCTGATGCGAGACCTTCGTGTTTCGTGCCGTGGGTAATAATAGGGGAAAATACTGTAAAACATGCTCTAATTACCCATTTGGGATAATTCAGAGATCGTTCCGAAAATCGTGGGAGGGAGGGTGTACGGCTTGCTACTCATAAGAATCCGTATGATCGATATGGTATCTTCCTTAATGAAGTGAGTATATTTGGTGTGCAGAATATGAAATTAGAATGCCCAATGAATCTACAGCCCGATGGATTGGTAACCCAGGAGTCGCTACCCAGGAAATATGACGGATGTCTAATTCAGACATAAGGAATACCAAACTATAGTGTACGTACGATAGGGTAGGATGAGAGTACAGGTTACAGGTATCGACCTGAGTCGGGACAATTTCATCCATCCATGATCGGCTTATCTTGTTAATCACTTGACACATCTATTCGCATCGATTTTCTATATAGAAGTCAGATGATAAAGCAGGTTTATGGTCAGCGGGGGTATCATCTCCGAGTTCTGTGGCAATGTGGGCTATGGAAGGGGGTCATTTAAAATGTAAAGACGACTTGGACTTGGTATTCAGTTGACATCCTTATAATTTGCACAGCCGCCGGTAGTTTCAGCCAGTCTGTCATCAGAAACAACGCAAACCTATATACAGAATCTCTCCCAGCACCGAACCATGACATGGTGATGATGCAAAAATGGACACGAGAAAACGTGCGACAATGTGACCGAGTGTGGAAGTGCACAAGGGTTTTGGACGTGAAGAATGCTGCTTGCTTCAAATTCAATCCAATTCAAGACTTCTTCGTGAACAGTGCGACACTGGTAAGAAAGAGATTTTTGAATCCGTCATGCTGGTCGTGGTTTAGTGCAAAGAGCGAAGTGTGAGGCGGAGTCATTCGCCTGCGTTACCAGTCATCAACCAATTCCTGTGTACGAGGGATCCCAGGGCCACATCCTTTTTGCGAAGAGTGGTGTTTGGGCTTGAGCGGCGGGCGTGCGTCGATGCGAAGTTGCGTTACAATGCAATAATAAGCTGGTCTGGTATGGTTGTGCTCTCAGCACAGCTATTGAATGAGTACAAGTAAAGCGATGGATTAGGGCTATGGATGATGATCCCGAGTAAGCAAAAGGTATAGATGAGATACCGATAAATATCGGGCCTGCTTCACATTCATGCATTTGCCTTTGCATTGTGTAGCGTAGCGCAACATCACATTGTAGTATGATCGAATATCATCACATATTCGCTTTCGCTTTCGCTTTATGCCTTACCGTTCGTTTCATTGTTTACGGCAAGTTAGTCGAAGTGAGTGAAGATTGGGATGGTGTATGCCGGTCGATACGTTGGGCGAAAGGGAACCCAAAAGTGTTGAATTTGCCTCGGTCGAAGTTGACTGCTGTCTACTTGCCCAGAAACCACTATAACATCGATACTCCCAGTAGATTCACCTACGTGCCATATCCAGTTACAGGCAACAGTACGTTGTACCAGCAAGCTTTCTATCCTGGCTCTGTCTAGTTAAAGCCGAGGTATGCAATATCATATATATATAACTAGCCTTACAAGTAGTAAAGGTAATTGGTAATTAACCCTTTTCTTCAACATCATGCAGCAAAATCTGTCATCATAAGTCCAAGCAAAGCAAAGAAAAATGGAGGCTGGAGCCCTATGCCCGTAGCGAGTACCATCAACATCTGTATCATAAAGTCTTTTTAACCGATCAACTCATTAGGGATATTGATTTGTTGGTCATAATTGAAGGAGGAGAGGGCCATAGAGGTGATGGCCAGCAATACAGTATGGTGAGCCAACCCCTAATCCCTTTCGGGTAATAATTACTCTCCCCCTAACTAATAAAGGTTATTTGCTGAATCTGCGATACAAAGCAACAATTTTGACTAACTTGAATGGTTGAATAATATCTCACAAGTACTTTGTTTTATTTCATCCAAGGTAGTACGTCGCAAGTTTTTATAGCAAAATTTGCTACCAATGATAAATTCCACTCGTTGGATTTATATGGATCGATCCAATATTTAACCTTTATTTTAGGGGAGGAGAGCATAGCGGCGATATGAGTACTGGAGGTAAGCGACTCGGATATCGACCAGTGATGATAAGTATAAGGGGTTTGTTTATATTCATCAATCCACAAACAGAAAATACAGTAATATGTGAATCCATTCAATACTAGCCGGCTATCCAATCCGAATCACCAAGCCGTCGCAAACACATATGTAAGTAAGTTAATAGTAATGTGCAGTCAAAATATTCATAGTGTTTATTTTTGGATCAAGATGCATTACACTTTCCCCTTCACTACAGTATTATCATCAGTGACCATACCACCAGCATACCAGCATACCACCATACCACCCTACCACTATTTAATCCTTGCCATACCTTACTGTATTTCAAAGACTGCATCAGAAGATCTACGCCGCCGAAAGCTGGTTCGTTGTTCAAGACAAGGAAGATGGGATACTCTCTCCACCAACCACCTTATGATCTCTTTCATATCTCTATTTCTCCCTACATTTGAAGTTATGCACCATACACCATGCATCATATTTACTACCTTTACCTACCACGCAGAGATTGATATCAAAAATTAGGTAAGTGGATTAGATTTACCATTCGCTAACAGCCTACAGCAGCATATCCGCAACCAAATAGAGTTTTATTAGTTTCCTCGGAAAAGCTAGGTGGGAATAGGGAAAGCGGTGAGTTACATATTGTCCTGTCTCTCTAGGTCTTGGGTTAGGTTCCCTTTCCTTTCCTTTCGTTTCCCTACTTTATTTTGCTTTACGTTGCTTTTCCTCCGTTGCTTTACGTTGCTTTGACTTTGTTACTCCGTAGAGGATATTCAGTAAACGAATGAACGGTAGTAATGTTTTAGGGTTAAAAATAATCATTGGATTTGTGTGTAAAGTACGGAGTTTGTAAGAAACAAAAAACAGAAAGATCGGTGGGAGTTAAACCGGAATAGGTTATTCTTATCCGTGGTTTCTACCTTTCGCCTTTTTTTCCCTTACTTGTTTGCCCTGCCACTCTCAAGTGAAACCTAAATGGACATTCTATAATGTCCGTACACCTGTTTTAGACCCTCTTTGAGCCTTGTGTGATGAGAATTACCCAGGAACCTACCCCCATTGCTTCGGTACTGTATTCTTAGCACATGTTATACTTCAGGTAACCTTTATTCTTCAGCCTACTGCTGTCCCTAGGCTTGAAACTGTTCATCGTTCTAATATCTATCTATTTCATGGCAGTGGTACAGGTGGTACGATGTTGCGGTCATAGTAGAAATAGTAAATAATACCTTGCAGTAGTCAAACGAATCCTAAAACCTACGGATTGATCATGATTAGTTCTACCTGTCAGAACCGAATGGAAGGAGAAGCTTTAGCTTGCTTCTATTCTTCGGTGCCCTTAGCTACCCTGCTCACATTGACCTTTTTTAAACATTTTTGCATCTAAGTTACTAAAGAAAACCCCCTCAATTCCTTGATGATAGTATACAATACAACTGCTATTTGATTAACAATCGATCAATCCAAGACCCCATACTGATGACATACGGAGACAAATCGTGGGCCTCTGCCTCCTTGTGGCACCCAAGATCGTTTGTTTGCCCTTTTTGTTTGAAAATAGAAACTGGATAAATGTGAATGAATGACTGACTAATGGGTACTGTATGACAGCCAGTGGAATGGATGAATGATGCTATTATGCTTTTAGCCAAGGTGGGTAGGCAACATGGCAAAGTCTGTTCATGCAGTTTGCTAAGCAACAGTCTAGCAAATATGCTAATGTCTGTTTGCTGTTTACTGTCTGCCTATCCTCGGAACTACTGCAATTCTAATCAGTTCTCATGCTTTTCATGCTAAAATACTCACTAATCAATCCATTCCACTCTACTTGACCTAAACTCACCTATATCATCCAAGAAAAAATTTATTTTCATACACTTACCAACTCTCTTGCCCTTCCCTGACCCTCCACCATACCATTCATCCACCTGACCATACCAAATCCAAACCATCATCATCCTAGACACTCCGTACCACACTACCCTGCCCTACACATGCATGCTTTCAAGCGCTCCGCATCCCGGGTACCTTGGCTGTGCTGAACGCTATACCTCTTTCATCAATTCTGCCACACTCCCGGCACAGAACGCCTTTCTATTAGAAGGCTGCCATCGCCTGCCAAAACATGATTTTGATATTTCCCTTTCGCATTAGATCATACAGAAAACAAATACTCTTCAGCCCTCACATTCGCTGCAGCAGCTCCCTCCCACCACATTCGCTTGTGTGCATCACCCTTAGGAAGCCCTCGTTGGCTCCTTCCATTCGCTTTTGTGTCGTCCTCACTCAGCCCTAATTCCCCCCAAACCTAAAAGGCAAGTCTTCGGAGGAAATCTCTTTCGCAGCCTTGACTCACAACATACCTTCGTTGAACAACTTGAACCCACACAATCGCTACGCAACCACTACTCACTGTGTAACGATTATAAGGTCGAATTCTTCCTTGGTCTACTGAACATACCAGAGACACACGCAGCTTATATGCTTATTTTATTGCTCGAAGCCGGTCCAACCTCACCTCAAAATCGGAGCACAATTAGATTGCTTGCCACAGCTACGCTTCCAACTCTAGTCGTTTTCTAATTCAAGAAGATATTAAATCCGGCCGGCTCTTGTAGCCTTACCATTACACTCGCTTTCAGGACACTAAAGCTTATATATATCCGGTAGCCTCGGAGATCATTTAAATACCCACTAGTCCCTGCTCACTTATCGCCTCTTTGACGCAACATTCAAGAATTTTGGCTTTCTATACATCCGATTGACCTTAACCTTTCGAATCCATTTCGACGTTGGCTTTCACTCGTTCAAGCCTTCGTCGTCAATTCTTTACTCTTTCCCAAACTTTTTTCCCTAAAGCCTTATTAAAAATGGCCGGACCTGGAGGTGGACCCCCTCGTAGGAGGTAAGATATATACGAATAGTTATCTCATTTTGAACACAAACTGAACTTGAAATAGTCATACCAAATCTCGCAAAGGTTGTGAAACCTGCAAGCGTAGACACATTCGTTGCGATGAGAATTTCCCTCAATGGTATGTTGTGAAAGCAAAGCTATCCTATGGCGTGAAAGAAGCCTTGATATTAACAATAAGTTTAGTCGAAACTGTACGAAACACAATTGTCGCTGTCCATATATGGATATGCCAGTGCAGGAGGAGCGGGCAGCAACACCTGAGAAAGCAGACTTGCTATGGACCCCGGAAATTGAAGCAGATATCGAGCGCTGGCAACAGACCGGGAATTTCCCCTTCCCTGATTTATACATCTATCCAGCTCCCAACCCTCAATATTTTACCTTCGAAGACCTTCGCCTCATCCATCACGTTGCTTCCGTTTCGAGTGAGCTCAGCATGCATGATGCTGGTAACTTCACCATCTGGACTCGACAGATTCCACTGTAAGTTTAGCTATTTGGTATGTGTAGGGCTCGGCATGCTAACCATCATTTCAGTTTGCTCAAGATTGGCTCGAACTATCCCTTTGTCATGCATGCTTTACTCGCCTTGTCTGCCACTCATCTAGCATGGTTGACAGACTGTCCTCTAACGGCAAACATGGCATACATCCACCGCGGTATTGCCCTCAAGGGCTTACACGAAGCTATCGGAGAGTTTTCAAGGCAGAATTCCGACGCAGTTCTAGGTGCTTCCCTCCTTCTTTCCTGGCAAGCAACAGAATGGTAAGTCATCTATGAAGATGTTATTCATCGGTGCTCAAGCTAATGGTTATCTAGGCGTGGTTGGACCCAGCTGATGCATGGGACTTCATCTGTATGACTTATATTTGCTTTATCACGCTTGATTTCGACATGAACTAATATTTGACAGGTCATTGACGCCATGCAGCCATGGAAAATGGAATCTCAATTCGGCGATTTCATTGCAGAGCAAAGTACGTTCCCAACCGCACCACCATCTCCAGCACCCGGCCATACAAAACTCAGCCAACCACGCAAGCAAGACTTGGACGCATTGCAACGTGCGTATGCCCAGCTTCAAAAGGTCGAAACTCACTTGAAGAGTAATGGAGAAGATACCAAAGCTATTCAACAGCTTATGAGCTTTGTTCGAGGTGTCAGAAAGGTATCTCCATCGCATACCGCTGCGCAGCGATTCGAAATGCTCAATCCGCTTCGAGCTTGGTTGTTCTGGCTACCAGTCATGTTTCTTCAGCAGACACGAGGATCTCCTTCGGCACTCGTTATTCTTGCTCATTATTATACTATTGCTTTGGTCGTGGAACCTCTCTTCCCCGAGGTTGGAGCAGCATACTTTGGCAGTCTTTCTTTGGGCCCCATTGAAGAAATTGCTCGTCGGCTATTCTCGATCAATGTTTCCCAGACCTCCGATTCCAACATGCAAACTCCTCTTCATCTTATGGAGTATCCTATCGATATGGTATCGAAGTTTAGAAGTCGCATGGGTTGGGTGCAGCCAGAACGTACAGCTTCTTTCCCGACATTTTCACACACCAGTTATGGCATGGAAGACAATTTCAACATCATTTCCCCTTATGGGAACCCTGCTTTCACCTACAGCCAAGAGCACCTCATGACTATGCCTCCCGATCCGATTTCTACCACAGCCATTCCTCCATTGACTCTTGACCCATACGCCAATCACTACTTGGGAATCCCATCACCTAGCGGATTTGGTGGATATCATAGTCCGGCATCTTCGAATTTTGGGGAGGGTTCTACTGTTTACAGCGAGCATGGGGATGATTTTGCTCTTTATGAGGGGCAGGGCTCCGGCTCGAATTTCGGCGGGTTTGTGCTTCCGACCGTGTGGATATAAACCTCGAACGAAGGCGATTTAACATTTACGACCAGGACCACAACACCATCTTTTCAATTTGAGCCCAGGTCTTCTACGGACCCAATCAAATTTGAACCTCAAACGTCAGACCACATGCAGCAACACATGCATCATCTACCTCAATTTCATTCTTATACGTCTAATCCTCAACCTCTACCACGCTCTCCATACGATACTACCCCGACAGATTTCAAAGGGAAAGGCCGCGAGCATTAATATCAAATTATCCTTCACCCCTCCCATCTCCCCCTCTTTGAGTTTACGAATACGCGTGCATTATCAGATCACGAGATCAAATTTACGGATCTCTTTAATTATTGTTTTTAATACTACATTATCCTAACGACTCTCCTTCATATCCGACCAATGATTTACGAAGTTTTACGATTTTCCTTTGCTAGATATTCTTGTATGAATACCAGCACCCACGATCCTTATATACCACAACAGCATCTTGCATTGGCGGCGTTCATTTGACTGGGATGTGAATTGGAGGAAACATTGAGTGGGATGGGCTTCATGTGCTCAATCGGATAGCCATGGGTGGTTACAAAAATCAGTTGGCGTTAAATTTGAAAATAGCGGCTATCTTGCATCACGAATGGAATGGATTTTGCAAACACTTGGGGTTGCAATGATAATGTGTCCAGATAATCTATCAGATAATCTGCCAGGAAATCAATCAATAAAATCAATTCACCCACCAATTTCAATACTAATTTCAATACTTCCAATCCCATGAAGAGTGAGTGATATGAGATGCATGACGATGATGCGGTTTTCCCTCTCTTTCACCCCCACAGTAATGTATAAATAAATACATCTAGACGGTGAAGATCTACAAATGATTCAACCTTAAAAATGACGTGCATTTGATATTTTGATTTCAAGGTCAACTCAGATAGATCTAACTAAAACATTTATTTTTCCGTAGTTTGGAATTCCATTGGGAACAATACGGAACCATCACGTGGAAGAGGGGTTAGCGACCGCTAATGATATTAGCGCCTACGTAATTTCTCCATACCTAGAGCAGAGCTTGGTTTCAGACGTTTAGTTCCAAATGTTTATGTAGCTTCATTTTCAAACTCACTTTCCACTCATCACTCACCACTCTCCACAATTGCTGTGCAGACATTAGCCTCAAGTAAACATGAGTGGCGGCTGGTCTACCAGTACGTATTATGTCTCCAGGTGTTCCCTCCCAAAAAAATACTAACAAACCCACATAGTCGAATCCGACGCAGTAAGAATATATTACCAGCCTCGATTCGGAGTAAACGAATAGCTAACCGCTTCCCCCCATAGGGAGTCTTTACTTTCCTCCTCGATAATCTCGGCGTTAAAGATGTACAATTCGAAGAATTGATCGCACTCGATTCTGATTTCCTTCGTCAGCTCTCACCCGTCTATGGCGTTATATTCCTCTTCAAATATCCCGTTGGCGAAGCTCCCAACAAAGATGGCACACCCAAAGATGGTTCTTACGATTATGCCGCGGCGGAAAACCTCTTCTTCGCTGCGCAAACTATACAAAATGCCTGTGGTACCAAGCTCTACTCTCCGTCCTTCTGAACAAATCCGAAGAAATCGATGTTGGAGCCCCGCTGCGCGAATTCAAAGATTTCACTTCTGGATTCCCGGCAGAGTTTAGAGGAGATGCACTTAGTAATAGCGAATTGATTAGGGATGTTCATAATAGTTTTGCGAAATCGAGCCCGTTTGTCGACGAGACGCAACGATCGTCAAGGGATGAGGATGGGGATGTGTATCATTTCATCGCGTATACATCTATAAACGGTACGCTATATGAACTTGATGGTCTGCAACCTGCGCCTATTTCTCATGGTGCTTCTACTTTCGAGGAGTTTCCAGAGAAGGTTATACCGGTCTTACAGAGGAGAATCGCACGATATCCGGCAACTGAGATACGCTTTAATTTGCTGGCGATGGTGAGGGATTTGAGGGTTAGAGCGAGAGAAATTGGGGATGTGGAGTTGTTGATGAGGGAGGAACAGAAGAGAAATGAGTGGCAATTTTGAAAATGCTTTACGCAGACATAATTTTGTGGGCTTTGCCGGGGAAGTACTCAAGGGTGTAATAGGGGACAAGTTGAAGGAGGGACCGCAGGCATATGAGCAGTGGGTGGAAGAAGCGAAAAAGAAACGAAGGCGAGGGCCGAGGAACAGAAGAAGGGCGGTGGGGGTGAGGATTTGGAGATGTCAGGTTGAGGTATCTATGACAGAGGGACCGAGAGGGATGGATCTAAATCACCTCAAAACTTGGTTTTCGAGGCTGGTGCAATATCCAAAACGATCTACCTACTATCATTGAACATATCCAGGCGGATAGAATAGCCACTAAAGCATATAATAAGGTTTGCTATTGAAACATGCCATTCAGGAATCCTTTAGCACTGACAAAATGGAACCAATCCCGAGAAACCCGGGCTGCACCATCTCTCCTCCGTCTGCCCTCAATCTAAATCATACCCCCTCGCTCATGTTGTGGATCATGATGAAGAAACTTTCCCAATGTCCACCCCTAGTGTCCACCTCCTTCTTCGTCATTTTCCCATCTGATACACTACCCCCCTCGTCCAAAACCATACTAATAAGCCATCTAATATACTTGGGTGTCATGCTTGCAATCTAGATCAAATTCCGGAGCATTCGAAAATTATGGATCTCAGTGGGTTGAGGGGTTCAACAGAACTCAATATGTAAGGTTGATTCAGTCTATCTCCCCCCCCCAGCTCAGTCCAAACTATCAAATCTTTCACATGGAAGGTGGAAATCGTGTGTATTGGATGAAGGTGCATAAATTGTTTATCGCAATATGGCACCATATCATGCCAAAGGCAATAGATACGTGGGGATACAAAGCAACAGTAGCCAGTTCTCCGGGGGGGGGGGGGGGAAGAGAATCGTATTATGTATGTATGTCTGATGATCATGTATCAGTGCTAAAAATGTTTGTAACGTTCGTTACCCAATCCCAATCCAAACGCATCATATATCATGGGTATGTAGGTACAAGACCGCTTCTATCGTATTCAACCAAAGAAAATGCGCCCAAAATTCCTAAAATATCAAACACCATCATTACTTAATCGCTTGAACAATGCCCTCCTCAATGCTATCTTCCAGCCTTGTCTCTTGGAGGCACTCTGACTCTTCTTCCCCTCCTTCCCCTTCCCCTTCTCCCCCTTCTCCTTCGGTTTCTCATCCTTAATATTATTAAAATGGACAATACCCAGCTCCCTATCCCTCGCCAGCTTTTTCCCTATCGACATCACTGACCGGCACACCCTCAATCGCCTTGACATTTTTCGCCTCCATAAATGACATGATGCCTCCGCAAGCAGCTACGATGCAAGCCAATGCTACGAAGAGACCTGTACTCCACGATGGACGATCGTAACGGTTAAGACCCCACATAAAACCCGAGAGAACAGCTTGGAGGAAGGTATTCCATACCATTGTCCAAACGACAAAATCGAGTTTCCACATTGCGGTTGGGGGGGCCCGAATACCCGTAAGTGGAGCATCGGGCGATTTTTCGAGGGGGAAGGCCACACAGGATTGTGGAATGTTGGCCGCTCCATTCACAATTTGGACGGGCCCTAACTCTACCGGGAGATACTGGAACCAGGGAGTCTGAACCAACTTCTGTTAATGCCGGCAAGTCTTCGGAGGCCAATGTCGTTTTTTGCCGATTCGGTATTGGAGGAGATAGTAAAGATCACGAAATCTCCAGGGAATGGTGCCAAATCCCGTAACACAGAACAGCGCGTTGAGAATCTGAGAATCTATTTCGATCCAGATACGGCGAGGCGAGTTGATGTCGTTGCAGGTAGGACGGCACATAGCTGGAGAAGCATTGCACAATAGCAAGAAGAGCATACCACCCCAAGCTACAACATTCAATCCATAGACCGTAACCAGAAAGCCCACGGGCGTGATGAAGAACTTCCAGAAGGCCTTGAAGAAAAATTGCTGTTGATACTGACCACGAGTGTTTAGGCGGGAATTGATACCCATTATCAAAAGGGATTGTCCTGTACCCATCTCCCACCTTCACATTGTGGGACAAGGGGCTTGTATCGCTGCTACTCCGGGCACTTGAACTTGGCTTAACAAGGACATCGCTCTTGGCATCGAGGTGTGTTACAGTAGACCTGGCTTTCAGATTGTGATCTGCTTCAATAGGACGTCGAGAATGTTCTTCTTCCTCGACAGCTTCGGGAAGAACATCATGTCTGAGTTCCGGACCAGGTGATGTATTATTAAGGGTATTCATGCCCACTGGATTCTTTCCCCTACCCTGCTCCTGCTCTCCCGATTGTGATATGGTACTTGGTGACAAGCTAGTTCGTCTCTGTTTTTTCTCGAACCTGTCCTTCGCCTGACCAGCCCTCGGTCCCAAAACTTCCTCTTCTAATATCCGTTTATTGATGGTACTTGAGATGCGATTTGTCCCGAAGCAATGCAAAACCCAGTAGGCGGATTCGATTCTTCAAACACTTTAGAAGCTCGGCGGATGCTACTCAGTGTACTTGATTGTCCCCTACTTCGAGTAGTGCCTTCAGCTCCGATTCTAGAGATGGAGAAGATGGACTTTGAGGTGAGGCTTTCGTCGAGAGAGGGGAATGGTTCGACACCGGATTGTTCATCTTGGCGCGGTATAGTGATTGGAGGCGGAGCTACATTGGCATTGGTATTCGCATTGTTATTGCCACCTGCTGTGAGAGCATGGTCGGTCATTATGAATATATTGAGATGTCTGTATTCGAGGCAAGACTCTCGCGATTATCCGATGTATTCTGCTTCTCTAATTTCAATCAAGTCATCTTCAGTATATGCGATGCGTATCTAAGTAAAGTGAGTTTGAGTAAGAGAGAAAAGAAGTAGAAGTAACATTGTGGGTGGAGATGGGAATGGGAATGGGGATGGTTTTTGTTTATTGGATCAATTGGTTTATTGAGTTCTAGGCCGATCTCATGCCATCCCATGTTTTCCATGTTACCAGGGGGTTTGACTGTATACGGAAAGTTGGGCACTTTTTAGCGGCTTTTGACTCCAGATAAACTTTTTGATTAATAGCGAATGCGAGAAAAGCAAGGAAAGGGATTTTTTTTTGGTGTTATGAAGCTTTTTGGGCATTGCTCTAGAATTTTACAACATATAACTATTAGGGAGTAGTATCTATTTGGTGTTCATTCCGTGAAATGTACACATATTTGGATCTTATCATAACGATTTTGAACGGAAACAAAATAAGGAATAGCAACATAAAATTCAACTGTGTCACTTTCACGCCTGTCTCCTGCTTCTGCACACAGGCACACACACCATATAGCAGGAAATGAAACATATGTGCAGACGAGTTGGTACAAAGAGAAAAGACTGTTCACATTACAGGATTATAACTAATTTGAAAAAAATGAATTTCACCACTTCTCTCATATCAAGATATGAGTTTGAATCATGCATTTCGAGATCCAACTTATCTGCATGTATGTCTCGTAAATGAATCCAACATCACCCATCACCATACTCTTAAGTTGTATGAGTAACCAAAAGGCCAGCCCAGTGCTTGTGTCTTCTCATATTCAAATACAGACTCGGTACTCAAAACACTTATGCTGCTCGTAATTCGTGTGAAGATAACAAATAGAATGGAATCCAAACTATGAGAGCTTGCCCTCCGCTTTGGCGGCTACATGATGTTAGCTTCTTCACAATTGATATTGCTTCAAGATTCTTACCCTTGACCACCTCAAAAACTTTGAGCATCTTTCTTCTCGCTCCAAGAGCATTAACGCCTCTCTTCTCCAACGCCTCGTCATCCAGTTCCACAAGCTCGGTCCAATTCATGTCCTTGAGTTGATCGGTATATTTGTGCAACCTCAAACTTCTCAGCCAGCTGGGAATATCTTGGAGAAGACTAGGATCGGTGGGATCCTCGGGAGGCTTTGAGCTACCTCTTCTTCCACGTGGCGATCGGCCCGCGCCATTTCACTATGATCGGAAATGTAGCCCTCGTGCTGGCCCATGCCAAATGCGTTCAGGCTCAAGCCACCCATGCCATTGTTGAGTAGAGGCGAGGCCCCATCATATGCTGCCAGAAAGCCGTTGTTTTGTGGGGATGCAAAATTGAGTTGACTAAATCCACCTTGCATGGCCAGTCCTGGAGAGCTTGGCCTAGACTGCCTACTGCCGAAAGAATTCTGCTGTTGCTGTTGAGCTTGAAGTCGCAGGACTTGGTCTTGACTCATTACGTGACCGTGTTCATTAATCATAACAACGCTAGCGTTGGGCATGTTGTTGGGAAGACCGGGGGATGGTGGAACCTGTCTATCATTTGATCTAGCACGGCGGTACTTTCGCACGTCATCCAAAGCGAATCGGTTGTTAACTGTAGAGAGGGCCGCCAATTTCATAGCTGTGGCGTTTGCAACCATGTCAGCTTGAGTGTTACTGTTTGCCGTATTGAAATTTGGAACCATTGGTGTGTTAACCATTGAGGCCCAGTTTCCATTTCCTGCATTGTATGGCGAAAGTAGTGGCATATCAGAGCCCGTGTTATCAGGAGCATTAATCACAGTATTCTGGAGATTGGATGAGCCCTGAATTTGAGTTGGCCTAGGAGAGCGCAATCCACCAGCTGAGGGGGGTGGCTGCATGAACTGTCCCATGGGAGTTTGTCCCGAAGATGACTTGGGCCTGTTTGCCTGATCATTACTGCGAGAACCCCATGGTGAGGCGGGAGGTGCATTGTTGTCTGCTGAGTCCCCGGGACCAGAAATGAGAGGTGCGGTGAGAGGAGCACGATTATCGTCGTGCTGCACTATTTTCTGTTCGAAGAAGGAGGATTGCCGGTTTGCTGTGTGTATTTGGCCTTTTCGGTGGCGATGGCAGCGGCAGCATCTGGAAACATAGCATTTATAGTGGATGGATCCAGCCCAGAATGCCTCTTCGCAGATGGGGTAGCAGGAGCACGACCCATAGAATTCCTCGACCCATCAACACTAAGTTTATTCATTGCATCATTGAGTCGATTTGACATGGGATCTGAAGTAGAAGAACGTTAGCTAGATCTTATTGAAATTTGTGAAGTCAGGATATTCGGGACGAACCTTTGTCAAAGTTTGCGGGCGATAATACACCAGACATAGGATGACTTTTGCCCATCTGCTGCAACACTTGTATAAAGAAACGAATCTGTACTTGTGTGTTTGTTGAAGGAGAGCATACAGAGCAGCGGTTCTTTCAGCCTCACTCAGGACTCTAAACCATTGTTCTATTGCGCTCAACTCATCTTTGAAGTCTTGATCCAAAGTTGCAGCTGCCATCTCTTCCAATGTATTCTCATATTGGTCAATGTCAGCGATCCATTGTTGAGCCATTGAGTCGGAACTATCATTTTCAGGGAGACCCTGACTTTGGATTTGTTGGGTACCATAATAATCGGAAGAAGGTCTGCCTTGACCACGGCTGGCAGAAGGTGAACCTGAAAATGCTCCCATATCTGCAGAAGCTCGAAGGTGATGGCCTGAGCCAACAGCGCGAGAGGATGGAGGTCGAAGAGATGAAGTATTGGTAGACTCGACAGGAGTGCTGTTCCGATTACCTATTACGTGACCACCAGACATGTTGAGCATAACTGTTCAGATGCTTCAGAATGTAGATGCAGTGATGAAAAGGATTGAAGATTCAATTCGAGGGAATGGGGGGGACGTGAAACGAAGTTAACGATTGTCAATGCGAGGGAATATTGCAAGTTTCCAGCCAAAAGCCTCGACCCCGAAATCAGAAAGATCTGCTTGGGTGTAAATACCGACACACTTGCTTGCTACCTGCAGGACCTGCTGAGGAGCAAAATCAAATGTACAGGATAGGTTCGTGTATTTGTAAAGTAGTAAGTTGAGGTGGGTTAGAAGTGGGTGGGGTGAGAGTGAACCAATAAAGAGTGATTTTTCCAAGGTTTAAGTAGTGCAAGCACCGAAGTCAGACTTGATAGACCACTCGAGGATCGAGATGAAAAGGTTGCCTGACTCCCAAAACAGTCGAAGGTAGAAGAAGTACCTAGTAGTGGTGTGAGTAGGTAGGTAGGTAGGTACTGGTTACTGGCAATGGTAATAGTAATAGTAATGGCAATGGCAATGACGAGTGCTGGGGCTGGTATTGGTGTTTGTATTACTATTGGTAGGTATTTCGTAATGATACTGTGAATCTTGATACAATAACGAGGTGATATCTGTGGTCTTGAGTTGAGTTGAGTTGAGGTGGGTTGGGTTGGGTTGGGTTGAGTTTCAGGATTATTCCATAGATAGTACGATCGTACTTTACTACTACTGATAATAGATACCTACGTAGTTCCGTAGTCTTGTTTGTTGTGTACTGTACTTGTACTGTATAACGTCTTTTTTTGAGGGCCTGTACCAAATCTTCGTTTTGTGAGGCATGGGGGAGGAAAATAACGTTTCTAATTGAAGAAAGGAGCATCTGCAGGCGGAGTAGATGCGGAGCAACACATACCTACCTGGGTAATAGTTTTGCTCTTTAGACGTAGAAACACGGCACATATTGGTGTTTCTTGGATGTTACAGCGGAAATCGGAAGTCGGACAATAGTTGAAAAGCCAATGGGGAAACGCCATGGGGAATAAAGAGAATATACGTTTCATACATAGGCTATTCATGGATATTCACATTCACATATTGGAACCTATTCACTCTAGATCTGGTAGGGACTTGGGGAGATTATGCAACATCTAAGAAATTATGAATAATTGAATTTGCTCTCAACAATTCTCTCCTTGGTAGAGAAGGAAGTCAATATACTTATACATCCATAGATAGCCCCCCCGAATATCCAATAATGAATGGATATCCATATTACTTTGTATATGGTCCTACAAAATGAAGCCACCTAAATACTATGACTTGACATTCAGCATCCACGATATGTAATCCCTTCGTCATGCACCATTGCCTCATAGAGTATTGAGAAAAAGTGTTTGGTAATGAAGGGATTTGGAGTTTTATCTTGGCACGAAAAGAAAATATCCTTTCAGCTAGAGAGCATAGAGAAATGGCTCTAAAAGCTGTACACACAAATGCCTGTGTTGGTGATTGTTCAGAGTGAACAGAATTGAGATAGAGAGTGGAAAGGGAATGGGAAGATTCATTGGAACGAAGGTCGATTTGCACTTATCCTCACAAGGTGGAATTCGGGGCTCGTCGGATGGTGTAGCTTGTGTTGATTCAATGGATAGAACTATCGCCCCCAGTGTCTAATCCCAGTGGATGTCGTCGGCTTGCTTCCACTTCCCTGTAGAGCAAAATATCGGAATGCAACTACTGCCACCACCAATCCCCACGAAAGAAGATGTCATCATATTCATGCGGTCTCCCGTTTGCCCTCCTTCAACTCCTTCTGTATGATAGTCAGCAGTTGAACAAGGCGAAAATAGATCACTGAAAATCAGGACGAACCAAAGCCTTGGCTGTGCCGTGGAGAGCATGTCTGTGGTTTCTTCTGAACTTAGGATCGGTACCCTTGAGGGATGGGTATCTGGAGGTCTTTGGCTTCTTGATACTGCGCGTCGGTAATAAATTAGTACCCATTTATCCAAATCCAATTAACATCTGAGATAGACGGTGTCTGCGGTGATTGATCGTGATAATATGAGGGAAATCGTACCCGTTACGGTGAGCCTTCTTCGACTGGTTATGTTGGGACGAGTTCTTGGATTCTGAGAACGCGCAAAATCAGTATAATGAACTGCAGTAGTTCCAGATATCAGAATATTAACATACTCGCCATTGCGACTGTTGTTAATTAGCAGTCTTTTGATTTGGATTTTCGGCGTTGAGTTGTCGATTTCGTACAGGCAAGAGGAAAATTGTAAAATGGTCAATTAGTGCGCGAAAGCTCGCCTAAAATTGAACCACGTGATTGTATGACTAGCGCTTTTAAGTCCCCCGCCGGCGGCCCGTCTGCATTTCGAAGCAGCTTTATTAGTTTCTCATTCCGTTAAAATACAAAAACGTTCCAGCGTGCGTGGATGCATTCTGCCAAGGCATTGTCAAAAATGTTGATCCCATGGATCAATATGTATTTCCTATAAAATATGTTTACAGTACAAGGCTCCATCATATACTCCGGCCTTTACCTTTCCTCTACCCAGAACCCCTCCAAAAATTTAACATAATCATTGTTACTATTACTCGCTCAAAATACGTTTCAATTATTACTTAGCAATGACCGGCAAGACTTGCTTGGCTTTTGACGCTGCAAGATCTGCTGCTTTTTGCAACTGTTCTGATTTGATCTTTCGGAGATACCTAAAGAGAAGAATGAAAAGCAATTCCATTCTATAAAAGTATTAGCCTGGTCCAATATGACTTGAAACATATTGGTATTGATTGAAATTTACCTTTCTTTCGTCATCATGAGCAGGCCTTGAACAATGAGTCCTTTGGTGATTTGTGGACCAATTCCCTTGAAGAGTCCCAATACCCTCGTTCTGGATGATAAATTGCATCACCTCGATGAAGCTTTTGAACGGTTTACCTTCTCGGGAGGGGGGTGGTCTTGACTGAAGTCCAACCTTTGCAACGATTAGAGGCTGTGTTTACAATGGTCGCAAGCGATTTAGAGACATTGCCCCCAATACTATCATCTCAATTAGTTTCTGGAATCCTCATTGAATTCATAAACCTACCAAATGCTTCCCAGGGCTTGGAGATTTGTCTTTCCCGGGAAAACGACCTCTCTTAATCTTTGATAAGCGCCATATGTAATGGCAGGGTTGACGACAAGCACTAAGCTGGCCTTGAGACCTCTCCAAAGACCGCTCCAGCCATCTTCACTATTGATAACATCCCGTGCTGTATCTATCATTCCTTTCCTTTCACCCTTTCCTTGCGTTTGTTTGGCGAGTGGTAACTACTGCAACAGGAATCGTAAAGACCTGAGCAATAGCTCCAGCGACAGCCCCTAAAGACAACTCAATCGCGGTGCTTGGAGGCGTAGGTACCTTTTGGGAAGAGAGATATAAGGTTCGAACGACTGAGTACCAGTAGAAGTAGGCAAAATTGGTTGAAGCGACCCAATCAAGGCTCCATTGATTCCGGCATAGAGTCCTGCAACACCATCCTCGGCAACGATTTTTGAAATCGCATCCCAAGTTGACGTATAATGGACGGCATCAACGCCTGCTGGAACTACATCGGTCGGCTTGCGTTTAACCTGAACCTGCAGGCGAGTTTTTACTCTGTTTGAGTTGCAATTGTTAGTTTTAAGATGTTTAAAGGTTTGCGGAATATGACAACAAACGATTACATACCGCCTTGTGAATGTACACGCACAAGGGATCAAAACTTACATATCCAAGGGATATACCATAGCATTTGCAATCACAGCCCCTGTAGCACCAGCAACTGCCAATCCCCATGGGGGTAATGGCCTCTTTTGATTGTCCAGCCATGCTGGATTTGTAGAATATAATGGACAGAATTTACTCTTTGGTAGACGATAGAGATGGCTGAGTTTAAAGTTTCATATGGCAGCAAACGAACAATCAATGATAGATGTGCAATTTGGATATTACTAGGTAGAGGTGTAGACTTGGCACAAAGTAATTTTCATATCTTATATGAATATCTAATGAATTATAAAAGACACAAGTATTTTATCAATACAAACAAGGAATAGGAGGTGTTATGAATCTCAGTTATGAAGTTGGTTTGTAGAATTCCTGAGGATATTCTTTCTTCTGAGGTAAATATCATGCACTGCGCGAAGGTCGGAGTTGAGACAATCTAAACCTCGGCTCGGATATTCAATGTGGGACGTGCGTTTTCATTCCATCACTCAATTCACTTCTGTACTATGACTGCTCCATCAACATGCCAAGACTCCAAGACTCCAAGACGACTTGAGCATCACGTGGAATTGTCATCTCTACGTAGATACTTATACAGTACAAGTACAGTTTATGAAACGAATGGCAAGCAATGAAGATCTAAGCGGGGTACTCTACTTCTACATGAACAAGTGGACAGATTAATGAAATAGCATCCTACCGCTTTTTCCTTACTCTTTTTTTCTCCAGTTTCCCAGTCTTCTGTCGCAGTCTGATAAGCTATATATCAGGCGAACGAGTATTTGCTAGAGGACATGGCTTGATATATAACGTTTCTCGAGCTCATTTATTCATATGCTGTTCGTTTCCATATCCACAGGTACTCTTTCGGGGGATTTCACATATCAATTATGGAAGACAGAGCTCGTGTACGTTACTATTCGTCGCCCCTAGTGATGGAATAAGTCGTTCTGATAATGAGACTAGGAAATCGAGTTGAGCATAGATAAGTGTAGCACTAAGGATGAAGCTCTTAAAGTTGCTATCAATGCTATTGAGATGTACATGAAAGCTTCGAAGGAGGTAACTGGGGAAGCCGAAAAGGCAAGGATCAATCGCAAGAGCAGGGCATTGATGTTGAAAGCAGAAGAGATTAAGAAGTCATCCACTTGGCCTATACAACCCGTGCAATCTTTTTGAAAGCTCCAGTGTCCGAACGGGCTTTGAGTAAATATGAACAACTGATTTTGCTAGAGGGGTCGAGATTACATGGATTCAATTTTCCACGCTGGAACTCTGAACTGATGATGCTCTATTTCGAGACATCCTTATACACGTATGTTATGAGACGAATGAAGACAAGTTGGCGTTTATCTGACTTCAACAGAGATCCTTCTGAGCTGAAACTTTCTGAGGCTCAAATCGAAACCTTTGCAGGTTGGAAGAGACCTCACGAACGAGATGATGCCTCTGCCCAAACACTAAATGACGAAATCCTGATGAATACCTCAAAAGACATCGACCTAGTCCAAGATATTACTACAGATTGTTCGGTCGTAGCAAGTCTTTGTGCGGCGACGGCACGTGCTTCCAAGGGCCATAGTAAGGTATATTCTTAGATCTTGTCATCAACCATACTTCAAGCTACTGACTATCTGTCATATAGGTATTGGCTACCATTCTGCGCCCATTTGATACAGAAAAGCAGCGACCGAGGTTATCCAAGAACGGAAAATATCTCTTCCGCCTTCAATTCAATGGCTGCTATAGAAAGTAACAATAGACGATCGGCTACCAGCTTCAAGCTCTGCCCGTAGTCTTCATGTTGTTGATAGAAATAGTCCTGCATTATTGTGGCCTGCATTGGTTGAAAAAGCGTATCTGAAGGTGCGAGGTGGCTATGATTTCCCAGGCTCAAACTCTGGTACTGATTTATGGATAATGACTGGATGGATTCCCGAGCAAATATTTCTACAGAGGTACTACGCATGTTTCCTCTGATTATCAGCCATACTAATTAAATTGATCTACTAAAGTGACGAAATTCAATCAGAGCTACTGTGGAAGCGCATCTACAAGTCGTTTGAGTTCGGCGACGTCATGATTACGTTGGGAACTGGTAAACTGACTATAAGAGAGGAAGCTGATTTGGGCTTGGTGGGTGAGCATGACTATGCCATATTAGATATGAGGGAATCTAGATCTCAACGATTGTTACTCGTCAAGAACCCCTGGTGCGATGGTATGGCTTGGAAAGGACCTAGGCGTAGACCAGCCGAGGAAGAATCAGAAGCAAAACACTTGGACGCAGGACCTTCGAGAATCGCTCGAGGAAACGGGTACCAGGAGCGGCCGCACAAAGCCAGGAACTTTTTGGATGGCACTCGAGGACGTCATCCAAAATTTCGAGTCCTTATATCTCAACTGGAACCCTGGATTGTTTCGGTACAGACAGGATCATCATCTTTCCTGGGCCATTCCGCCTGTGAAAAGTAGCGGGACGTTCACTCAAAACCCTCAATATGTCGTCCATTCCACTCGAGGAGAAACTGTTTGGGTATTACTCAGTCGACATTTCACCACAGAAGAGCATGATATTGCTCAACGTTCAAGCAGTCAAAGCGCCATATCAAATTCCCTAGGCTTCATCAGCCTCTACGTCTTCGACGCCTCTGGTCACCGCGTCTACTTAAGCGACGGCGCTCTCCACCGTGGCGCCTACGTCGACTCTCCCCAAACTCTCGCGCGTTTTGAACTCCCAGCAAACACTCCCTATACCGTCGTAGCCGCTCAACAAAATCTCCCCCTTCCAAAATATTCATTCTCATTCTCCTTCTTCTCCCGCTCCCCCTCACCATTCATTCTGCCTCCGATAGCCTCACCTTTAGCACTGTTCACAATGGGTCCTGGACCACCCGCACAGCCGGTGGCAACGCTAGTGCGCCTTCCTATCCCTCAAATCCCCAATTCAGTATCTCTGTTCAAAGAACCCACAGATATTATGCTAGTACTTGAAGTCGACCGCGAAGACATCGCCGTTCACGTAACCATGATATGGGCCAACGGCGAACGCGTCACCGTAATAAATTCACGAGATATAGTAGGCGGGTCTGGTGACTATCGACGCGGCTGCGCCCTCGCCGAACTACGCAATGTAGCCGCTGGCAAATACACGATTGTATGCTCCACATTCCAAGCCGGGGAAATTGGAAACTTCATCCTACGCGTTAAATCTTCAAGCCGATGTGAGATTCGGCCCGTGTTAGCCGAAACAGCAGGACGTCTAGAAACGAGACTCCCAACCTCGTTCTTCCAGATGGTGTAGACAGAATGTTAGCACCAGTGACCGTCTCCGATTAACGCGATTGAAATTCGTAGCCAAAGCTGGGAATGCGGCCGGCCGGCCTATTCCACCCAAATCCCGGCCATCTCTTAGAGTATCCATAGAAAGGGGTCAAGGACCCAATAAAACCCTTCTTGAGTCATCTAGCGAGGGAGAGTTTAGCGATGCTCCCGCTGGGATTCGCACATCAGATATTGATATTACTACAGACATGACACGGATGGGTGGGATCTGGGTTGTGGTTGAGCGGTTGGGTGGAAGACTGGGGTACGATGCTGTCATTATAGAAGCGCTGAGTGATTCCCAAGTCACAATAGGGGCATGGGGAACAGGCGATGGCTAACAAGGTCGACACAATTCTTTACTCGCATCTGAAGACACGGGGCAAATGTCCGCCTAACAAATTTCATTAAGTATGATAGTATAGACACGGAATAGAACCAAAATATTCATCCATCCCCTATCAACGTGAAACACACGTTTGGCCGTTTTCTGGTATCAATACGCTCCGAACTCCACCCATCAAATCGTAATTTAGCCTCCGTTGACCATCAAAACACCACCCTAATCAAATGATTGCAAATTGCCGTGGCAGAGAATATCCAACCCTTATGTAGCGTTTCAATGACGTGCAGCCCTATAAACTAAATACCTCCTCTTCGCCGCCGTCCTCGGCTAGGACCTTCTGGTCTTTGTGCCAGTACTTCTCTCAATCGATAATCACCTTTGTGTATATCAGTATGATGCACCCGGACGTGCCTATTTAGAAGATTAGTAAAGTGCCTCGAAATTGTCAATATTGGCAGGGCGAGAAGATTAGCAAAGTTCCCCTGGAGTTGGTAAAAATGACTAGATCATCCCAGTGAAGCCGTGTCCGTCGTCAGTGGGTAGAGAGATAGATAACTGCACATACCTTTGAAGGTTATCTGGTCGAGGATACCTATGTTCTCTTTCTGGACAAAAAGGACACACATAGCCCGGAGAATCGTGGACAAGACCATGCCTAATCATTTCATTTTTCCTTTTAAACCCCTTTCCACCCTCGCCACGGGGGCACCCCTTGACCGTACAATAGTGCGGTCGATTTGAGGAATGTACATTTGCATGCGAATTAAGCAGATACTGCAGTTAAGTTTTATCAGCGTCTAGAGGTTGGATTTACGAATCCTAGGATCTATCAAACTTGAACGTACCTGTGTTTGAAAAGGGGGAGCAGTACAGCCGGGATTATTACACTGAAAACCGCCAATTTGTGGGTTTGTAATACCATCGATACTCATACGATCTATTCCCATCGTGGCAGGAGTGGAGCCTGATTGATCAGTACTTGGAGTTTCTGTATTGCCTGCTACTGCTATAATCTCCAGCAACAATAGAATGGGGCCCATCTGATTCTGAAGGTCTCCTAGGATTACCTGAGACAAAATAAAAACGATGGCCTGCCAGGTGATATCATTTCTCTACGGAAGTTATTCGGAGATCTGGCTGGTGATGTTGCTCCGGGCCCAGGAGCAAACCGGGAAGTTGGTCTTCCGGAGATTGAGAGAAAGAAGTTTCATTTGGAGTGGGTGCTGCTTCAGCATGCTTATTGAGGTCACCCAAAAGAGAGTTATTGATGGCAATGTGATTGGCTGATTTCCATTGCCATTTGAAAGGCCTGATTGAGGAGAATGTCTCATAGGTGGAAGCTCACCAGGGGGCAGGGAAGACTGGGTTTCCACTTGGATGTTCGCTTCTGGCGCAGCTTTTTGATATGGCTCAAGGAAGAGAGAACTGAATTTAGGTATATCTGTAGCGCTCTGTGCATGAAGGTTTGTATTGGTGATTGCAAGCGACTTGCTAATTGCGGGAGCTTCACCAATGGAGCCCTGCGAATTATCTCGAAAAATTTTAAATGCCTGATCTTCATGAGCTCTCAATAAATCTACTGCATCGGCGGCCATTTTCCTTGTGATATCAAGATCGGTTTTCCCGGGAGAGAACTCATAAACCAGGTATTTCCACCGCGGTGCCCCTGACAGGACTCTCATCGTCCTCGTCCTCGCAGGGAGGCAATGCCTCATCCCCAGCATTGCGCGCAATATCCGGACGTCTACCTCCCGCCATATAAGCAACCAGCACAGCATCTGCCTGATAAGCTCGATTGTTTGAACGCTTTCCCCCTTTGCGTCCGCCTGGGCTAGATTCAGGACTGATGGGAGGCGGAGGGTGTACCTCGGGGCTCGGCTCAGGCTTATAAATGATATGCATCGGTTTAAACATAGGACTATCGCGTGGAACAACGTCATCGGGATCAAAGTAGGTATCTGCGCTCTCGGTCATAATTCCATTGAGCTGCTAACTGTATCGCATACATTGAACTGCTAGGCAGATATTCATAGCATACCAGGCGTGCAGATAGACCCCGGAGTAATAGATAACACAACGTGATGACTCGAGAGGTATTGCATGAATGAATTGGATACCGAGAGGCCACAAAAATCGCGAAAATGGGGGACTGGGGGGGGGGCGGAATCCGTATTGATTATGTTACTTGTAGTTCGTTACTGCGGAGAATAATTGGCTTGCGGTTATATTGAGCGAGCTTCGGGCCGTTCCTTTCCCGGAATGGCTCGACTTAAGAACTAGTAGTATTTCAGAGCGAGGATGGTAATATACAAAGTCGAATCGTGATAGATGGCAAGCGCCTAGACAGAGCCGTGTGTTTGAAGTGAATGATAGCGTGAGGAGTGATACATACGAAGCATAGATGATCCGAGAGAGATCTGCAAATGGGCGAGTAGTAAGCGCGATCTATAACCTCAGAACTAACCCCAGATATACAAAAACTATGAAATTTTCGTCTTTAAAGCGCAATAGACTTCATTCGTAATGATATTGTATATAATTTCCGTTAAGCATAAAAGAGATCAAAAGAAGAAGAAGAATGGGGTGTTCGGAACAGAGCCCACGAGCTACTAGACAAGGGAGATGGACAAATGTTAAGAGTAGCGGTAAACTCCTTCCCAGGAAAAAAGAGGGGAGCTTCTTTCGACCTATCGACGTGAGGGAATCTTGGCCTATAGGTGGTGGATGAGTGGGTGGGTGGGTGAGCGAGCGAGCGAGCGAGCGAGTGGATTACCAGGGACTGTAGGTAAGTGGGATATTCCTGGGCAGGTGCTTTTTGGCCCAAATTGTAGAATCAACTGACTGGTATACGTATAGAAAGTCATTATACAGTTTAATAAGGGCTGCGGACATGACAATACATATTACTGGGTCAGTACGAGTACTCCATAGTGTTTTAGCACAATCACCGGCAAAGCAGTTAGTTCTACGAAGAAGTTTCTAGTTTTAGCTTTTGCATGATTCATTTAGAATATTGCAATTGCAGCAGCTGTTAAATTGTCAACCACACCTGCGGCCAGCCAAAAGAAGAAAAGAAAGAGAACTATGGAAGGGGTTAAAAACATATTATATCGATCCAGTTATCCATACCATATCATATATCTTGCTTGGAGGGAGGAAAGTATAGAAATAGGGAGAATAGACGCGCTCGTAATCAAATACTGTACCTGTGTATAAAAAGAACTAAGGTCTATGATATCAAATCGTCTTTCGTATTAGGTCGTCTGTATACGGAGTATACATTTCCAAGATGGCTGTGTCAGTAGTTCCCGGTCATAATGGATACCAACAATTCTCCCGAAGTATACGAAGAAGCTTTAGATTTCCACACAGTACGGAATGGAGTACCTAGTCACGGCCATACCGAACCGTGGTAGACACGAAAACATGAGCGAGGTGTTTTAGTTAATACATACGGTCCTGGCACTGTACAGCGTTGTGTCAACATAATGTACCTCACTCAAGTAGGCGTGGCGTGTGTGTGGCCAACCCTTATAGGTGGACATGGTAGCATCATTACTATTGACCTATCTACTCTACTTACGCCGCCGAAGAGCGCCGCAATCATAGTATGTGTTGCCAAAACAAAACGATCATAACTGTCTCCAAGTTAGGATGGATGTCAAGTTAGGAGGTCAAGTTGAGCGATGAGTGATCTCACAAACTCATATACTATGCTGTGAGTTGGAGTGATTCCTTGTGTGAAATGCCTAATAGATGAATAGATGAATAGATGAGGAAGATGCATGCAGGTGTAACTAAATGACTGTTGTTAAGGAGAGGATTGAGGCTGTATTTACTGGTCTTGGTTTTGCTCCAAAAAATACTGCACCAGAGGAAGTAGCCACAAATCAAAAGGCTTCATTCTCCAAGGTTGAAAATCGACCAAACTTCAAATGTAAGCACATACAGCATCACTGTGATACAAATACGAATAGGACAAGTGATATATACATCTATTTATATTAATATCAAGACTAATATTATTCGCCGTTGCATTGAACTCGAGACACTTCTTTCGCTCGTCCTATCCATACCACCTCATATCATGCTATACCACCATCTCATCCTATCCCCCATCCCATCATCTCCTCACTTCATCTCACTTCACTTCACTTCCCTCTCATTTCCGTTACAAGTGCTCACTCCTTAGATATCTTATCTCATCGCCTCATTAGTTCTTGCTAGATACCTACCTAGGTAGTTGACCTGAGGAATTCGAATCCACGAATCTCTGTCTCTTCTACTCACTCTCAATCCCACATTCTTTCAAACCATCCAATCCAATTCCTCCCATACATATACCAAGATTAACTATTAATCATCTGTATCATCGAACCCCGCACCTCAACCGTTTGATTCCCCGAAGTTCATACAGACATCCTGCCCTAGTGCCCATTGCACTCCCACTCTTCAAGAGGTCGTTGGGGTATGATGCGGCTAAAATGAAGGTGTGAGCCGCATTCAACGTCGATTGGTCAAAGGGTCGAACCTGCAATATCGCATCGTTGAGGAAACGTTGGACGAGACATTTCCTTACAGAGGGGTCACGGCAGTAGCATTCGGTCCATTTACCGATTTTTCAACCAAATACGATATTCTCTACAGATTAGACATCGAGTTGAGGCGCAACGTCACTTCCTTTATTTCAAATGAACTCAATATAGTAAACTGATGCAATCTCGAAATGAATTGAGTATATACATGTATACTTTCCACGCCATGTGTGCTTATTGTACCGAATAGATTCAATATATGTATCAAACAGATTGAATGAACGATTATAGCAAACTAATTATACAAAATCAATCCAGAAGTTGCTTAAAATACCATAACTATCGGCCAACTCAATGGGCCGACTTACATTGCACCTTTCTACGTCAAACTAGAACCATGATCATTCTACGATATAACAAATGTGCATGGGATGGGATGCGAATCTCTTGTATTGAGGCGATACCCGAGAATGCCTAATCTGGTCAGCTGCAATTGAAATACCTGCGTCGAGGTAACTTTGAGGTACGGTAGATTTGATTGTGATTGTCACGTTCCAATTCGTGTAGAGAGATATATGTTCAACATTTGCAATTTGAGGCTTACAAGCTTACACGCATAAAACCCTGAACACCATTTGCGCCACCAACCAATGCTTCGAACCATGATTATCCGATACAACCAAAAACGCATGCATACCTTTCTTTCATTGCAATTTATCAACATGTAGGGCAAAAAAATCTAGTATCTTTATTCTTACTCATCCGTTCCGTTATACTCCGCGAGCAGTTTCTCATCCTATATCCATGGCATATTTACATATGCTCGATCGGCTCTTCCGGAAGAAGCTCTTCTACCTCCTCGCGTACAATGCAAGACTTCAATGGAGGTCGAACAAGGTCATTGAATAAGAATGTACCGTATACAAGTAGTGCAAATCCGAGAACTTGTAGCCACTTGAAAGATTCCCAACCAAGAATAGTGACACGATCCAAATGAACAGGGTACGGCAAGTGTCTATCGTAGATCTCGATGTGGCACTTACTGTTCTGGTTACAGACAGTCCAAAGAAATTGAAGCCACTGTGCGGGTTAGCTTGGGGCCAGAGAGGATAGATCAAGCGGAGACTTACCCAATGCTGATCATAATAAGTACACTTGAAATCCCAATGGCTTTGTAGTGCGTAATTTGTCTCCAACCTTCAACAAGGTCAAAGTATCCAAATCTTCCAGCGGCAGTTCTGCCGACAGCAAGATGAAGGATGATCATACCGAATATCGTAACTCCGAATCCGAAGAGGCCTTCCCAACCTACAACCTTAAGAGGCTCCAAAAGCATAATTTTCCAGGATGTATTCCTCTAGAACAAACTGAGATGCGGTGAATATTTGGGCGCCAGCAATGAGAAATACACCGATAATGGCACGTAGGGCTTCTGGCGTTCTGGCTTGTCTCATCGTCAATTTAAGTGCATCGTGAGCGAGTGCTATTGAGGACGGTGCCGCCTTATCATCCTGGTAAAGAGTTCCAGCTAGACCAACAACAGCAACTCCAAGGACAACGGTTACCAAAGCGAACCACTGGAACAAGTGTAGCTTCCTTTTCAAAAAGACAACACTAAAAAGACCAACAAAGAGGACCAAAGCCCCTCGGGTCATTTGGTAAATTGAGGGCACTACAAACAAGAGACCGACATTCACTAGAGATTGATATTAGTGACATGATGCTAATGTATCTTTTGGGTCTTCGAGTGCTGATTACTCAAACACTTGGAACGTTGTTACTTACTCAAAGTCGTTCCACAGATATCACATATGGCCGGCAAGGCTAGCAGTAACACTCTCCACCCAACCAACGGTATTCTATCCTCCTCTGCTTTGGCTGCCAAGGCCTTTGTAGTCGCGCTTGATAAGCTGCTTGCGCCATCGTTATCCGTAGCCTCAACATCATGTGTATCGACAGCCTCATAGCCATTATCTTCGGGCTTTGTGTTATTTGCGAGATAGCGGCGATAAAGAGATAGTCCTCCAACAAAGAGCCAGCAGCCCATCTCCCCAATAAACATTTGAGCCGTTTGTATAACCGGCTGCTCGAATAGAGCTCGCTTTTTGGGATTGGGGTCGTCGCAATTCCGTACACAGACATTGTCCTAATTTGTGATCAACAGGAAGAACGATGGACCTAGGAGTTATACTGACTTGGTACTTTGTGAGTAGAGTATTGCAGACACCCGTCACCAGCATCATAGCCACCAGGAACGGTATGAGCACCTTCTGACTGATAGCCATATTGACGATGGACGAACAGACCCAGCGGATTACTCTGTGTATCTAGGCCCAGTAACTTCCAGCCATAAAGGTATCAAAATTATGATTGATCAGAGAATTTCCTTCAACAAAGAAATGCCTTATTGCTATCACGATACAGATGTAGATGTAGAATGTTGAATCAGATGTAAAGGAATCTTATTAGTTGTCGTGGTTTGATGTTTACTCTTTGTCTCGTTATCTATTGGGGAACTGATAGGGGAATTGCAGGCGGTGACTGTTTCAGTTCGACCGAAGATTATCGGAATTTCGAAACCCCGTCATTGGCCACAAGACCTTCTTCCTAACTCAAGCAAGCAAATCATCGTCATCTACAAAGTATCATCATCATTTATGGAGCTACACGTGGTGGTGTTTTGAAAATCATCTACAAATCACCGCATGAAAATCGGCAGTCACATAAGGATACCTGGTGGAAACACCATATACATAAATGTTGGATCAGTATCGTATCAATTCAGAAAAAGAGAAGATTGAGAATCACCATATTCAAAACAAATACACATTCGGTTAGTGTCTGTTTGTTGTGGGAGAGAAGATGTCTTTTTTTGTTCCTTGTTGCGTCTTAAATCATGATCTATGAATATACAGCCAACCATATCCCCTATCATCTCATAGGTCGTATCGTCTATACATCCATTGAGTCGTAAAACGTGGACACGTAAATGCTAACCGGCTAATTCCACAACCGAGTAAGTGAAAGGGGCGATCAAGAATTTGGTGTTGATACATCGGTTTAAGAAGTGAATTTTGATAAATTTACGCCGCCCAATGCCAATCTTTGAATTTTGTACTCCAACCCAGTGCTTTATTTACCAGCCGCAGCCGCGGCACCCCCGCGTCTCTTTGGGTTACTACGTCCAGGTCTTTTGTTTTTGTTGCCTTGCTCGCTTCCTTCAATAAATTTGAGAAGCTCATCAATGCTTCGCGAATCGAGTCCTCTGGAAGAGCGAGAATCGCGACCAGCTGCAGCCTCAGCTGTTTGTCCAACCTGCGGTTGGAGCTGAGTCTGCCCAAGAGTGACACGAGGAGAGACTCGAATACCGGCACGGTTTTTTCGAGCTTGGACATCTTTTGCGTGTTTGGCAATCGATACAGCGTTTTGGGTGAGTTGTTCAAGCCATTTCTCTGCTTCCTTGGTGTTCTTGTCTTCGGCACCTAATTCAGTAAGGAAAATGTTGTAAGACTCACGCATACGGTTGACAGCAGATTTGGAGTCTTGATCCAAAGCCAAAGCCTGAGCCAATTGGAAAAGTAGAGTTGCAGCATTAATGGAGTGCTTTCCGTACACCTCCTCGCAAATTTTAAGAGATGCCTCGAACCACGTGCGAGAATCATGATACTCCTTCAAATGTTGGAGCATGACTGCAGCATTGTTTATTGTTGTAATAGAGTCAGGATGGTTTGGACCATAGATAACCTTCCACAAATCCAAAGCGTGCTTAATGTAAGTCAAGGCCAACTTTGTCTCACCACTGGCATGTGCGATGAGTCCGAGATTAAGATAGTTCAAGAGTGTCTCGGCATTATCAACACCTAGTGTCCTCTCGGAGACAATGACAGCCTTGCGGGCAAGTTCCATGGCTGCCTCCTTCTCGTCGAGCTGATAATAGAGCATTGACAATGAGTTATATACTCTCGCAACTTCCGGGTGAAGAATACCGTAGATTTGTTCGTGTAATGACAAAGATTCCAATAGTAATTCTTGTCCGAGTTTCTTTTGGTCCTGGAGGAGGGAAATGCGCCCAGCTTCCAAAGCTTCTTCAGCAAGCGAGCTTCGTGGAGAGGCTTCTTTGATAATCGGTACAGTGTTGAGTATGTCATCTGGGTTGAAGGTGACAGGTGATGAGGCATTCGCCGATGGAACAGATGCAGGAGAATTCTCGCGGGCACTCTTCTTCTTCTTCTTGCCATTGGTGCTTTTTCCATTGGGAACTGCATCCTTGGTAGCATCGCCATTAGTCGTTGGTGGAGTAGCTTTTGCTTCAGTTTGTGACTGCTTGGTGAAATGGTATGGCTTCATCTCCAATTGAATACCAAGCTTCAAAGACACTTCACGGAGCAGTTGCAAATGCTTGATAGCTGCGGTCCAAGTAGCGTCGAGGGTGTAACGGTAACGACGGAGAACCTGAACTTCAATCTCTTGTTTCAGACTTTCAGGAGTAACTTCCTTGAATTTCAAATCTGCCTCGGGATAAAGCGCAGCTATGGCCTCGTCCACATCTGGCTTTGGAGCTGGGTTTCAAATCTGTTCCGAGCAAGCAATTGAAAAGATGGGCAATACATGCGCTTGTCAAAGGAATAGGAAGGTAACGGAGATAGTTGCCAGCAACGTGCTTGAATGCTCTTGAAACCATCTCCTGGACCGCCAAGATGCGTAAAGATTCCAGCCTCTTGCCATCTGCAAGGGTAGCAACTTGACCTAGGTATCGGATATTGATACCACGTTTATGAAGGAGTCTGCTCAAAGACTGACCATCCATAGGGAATCCGACATCACCTTCCTTGAGATCATGCACAAGTTCAGGCAAAACTGTCTTGCGAAGGAATTCACCAACTAGTCGCACCTGTCGTTCATCTTCAGCAAATTCAGCCTTTTCCGCGTCGGTTTGTGGTTGTTGACCGCTGAAAGCATCTGGATTCAAGGCAAACTTGAAATCGGCAATGTCGATTCTTTCTTGATCAGCTGCAGACTTTCTGGGTTCAGCGTCTTTGTCAGAGTCTTCCTTCTTAGCCAATTCGCCGTTTTCGATCGTTTCTTCGGCTTTAGCTGACTCGGATGCCTCAGCTGCAGCTTCCGTCTCCTTTCCTTCAACAGTAGGTTCGACGGCCTTTTGCGCGTGGCGCTTACGTTCCAGTTCACTGTTTACCCATTCGCGCATCTTGACCTTCCAGTAAGATTCGACGAGTTCAGGTCGGACGACGGTCATGCGATGCGGATATGCAGATTCGCTTGCTACGTCGGTTTCCTTGGGGCTGTCAAGTGCGGTACCGACTTCCTCCATCCAAGTGATATCCAATGGAGTGACTCTGTACAAATCAAGAACGTACTTTCTTCCATCAGTACCGAGAAGACCCTTGGTTTCGATACTTCCTTCGAGATCATGACGCTTCGCGTCCTTGTCCCAAACAGCATGCTTCTTGACCTTCAAGGCCTTAGAGAGCTTCTCAAAAACGGGCACAAACTTCTCATCTGATGCGACAATATCCTTGCCATCCACTGCACCATAATCGATTTGGTTCTCGCCTGGATCACGTTGTTTGAAAATACCTGGCACAATACTCTGTCCAACAATGCGCTTTCCAAGGTAGTCAACGACCACAGTTCCTGGGGTAAACAGACCATCAATATCCAATTGGTTGACCATACGAACGCCCATAACATCCTTGCCTACAGCCGCTCTAGCTGCCTCATCCCCACCCTCTGAGGCAAAGGTGCCAACTCCATCAGCTCCAAAGGAGAAGAAAACATTGTTATATACGAAAATTTGAGCATCTTTGCCTTCGGTTGGGTTGAGTGGGGCTATTTCGCCTCTAGCAACAAGGATTGCGCCACGAGCGGCAGCATCGTTGTAGTCGGCGAACAGCTTCGAGGTCAGTCGTTCCCGGAACACACGATCCTGAACAGTGTCCTTTGGCAGCTCTCTAGTAGACTGAAATTCTTCGTTCCAATCTCGCAGAGTTTCGCTATTCTCAACACCAGCAATGAGATAGTTTTCTTGAGTGCGCGTGATATCAGCTTGATGCGCAACGAGGGGAGCTGACGCTGATGGCACAACCCAAGGGTTCGAGGGAGTTGCGTTCGTAATTTGAAATGTGGCCAAAGGTTCTTTTGTATTGCTGTACTCCTGAAGACGCTTAAAGGAGTCCTCGAATGACGGAGACAAATCACCAAGAAGTGCTAAAAGTGAGTGTGCAGAATGGGCTTTTGGCGCAGATTTTGGGGATGGATCAAACTTGCCCGTCGAGGATTTGTTGACGTAGAAGCCGGATACGTGAGATGTGATCTGGAATTGCTCCCCCTCGTTTGTGGTGACCTGTAAGTAGAGCAGATGTCCCTTCTGTCTAAGATGGTATGGTGGAGGGTTCCAAGGAGAGACAGAAATTGACTTGACAGTTTTTGGACCTGGCTCTTGAGCTTTTGGAAGAAGCGTCGAAAGATTTCCAGAAGCTTGAAATTCAAATCCAACCATTGGGTGAGATGGGGCCGTGCTTGTGCCATCTTGAGACGATTCGGTTGATGTAACTGAGTCAAGTAGCGACGCTCCTGAGATGATACCATTCAAGGTATCGGTACGATCACCGGCAGCGCCAATAAGCTCTCGTACTCTAACAATGTGTATCCTCGCCTCCTTCTCTGTATATGGATCTTCAACCAAATGTATTTCTGAATCCGCTGCCAAGCCAGGAACCTCGGATATCTGAACAAAGTCGTTTATCCTCTCTCCTTTATGTTCGAGATGGAAACATGAATACTGGAAGGTTCCTGGGAGCTCAATTATGGACTGTCGAACATCATGTATGGCTTCTTGTGAAGAAACCTAGCAATATGAGCATTAGACTCGACAAATGTGATGAGGGGTAGCTTACGATGATTTGAATTTTATGGGGCTCGCGGGGAAGCACCACCGTCAATTGAAAGACTATGTTCTCGGGTTAGCATAAAATCTGTATAAATCCTTAGACTGCCAACTAATCCTACCTTCACCGCCCACTTCCCCACCATCTTCCTCTTCATGGCCAACACCATTAGCTACCGCATTCTCATCAGTGGCAAGCTTTTCTGAGCTGCTTGGAACATCGGTAGGGGTTTCTGAAGACACTGAATGTCAGTAGATGACTAATATAGGGCACACATTGAATTTCAAAGATCAATTGAGAAAAGCTTTGCGCATATATAAATTTTGAAGTGCTTGAAATGATTGAATTTCTTGAAAGGCTTACCAGGAGTGTTGTTAACCTCATTCGTTACAGCCATGTTGTACTGTGAAACTCTCTAAGTATAATACAATGACAAGAGGAGAAGATACAAAGAAGTATTCCAACAGAAAAATGCCGGAATTCAAAAAGAGTTTCGTGATGTTGTTGTACAAATGTAAAAAGAAAAACCCCTCTTCGTGTGTATGGACCAAGATGAAGAATAAATTTACTGTTTTCAAATTCAAAAGGGCAAGTACAAAATTTAGGTTGGGGTGCACGGAAAAACCCGGCCCGCACAGTATCTGATAATCCTTGTTGACATCACATCGCATCACTTTACAATGATTTTATTTACTATTTTCCCAAAAACATCAACAATCTACTCGGTTTATTATACCTCACTATTGCATACAACTTTATATTCCTCTTGCATTGCCTTTACACATTATTGCTCCTAATTCTCTTATACCGAAAGAATTCGTAAAGTCTTACATCTCTTCACATATTTGCTACAAGAGAATTGCTATTATCTTTACGGATATCGCGCAAAGGTCGGTTGATGCGGTGAACTCGATAAGAATCAGTATGCCGCTTCTCCGTTATCTTGAGATGTTTCGAAATATACTAATGGCCATGAGTCTAGATTGATATCATGGAGAAGGATGAATCATTATTTGACATCAGAATTAAAACCTTCTCCAGCTAGTTTTACTCCAGTGCGGCGCAAAGCATCGACATTGAATAATGGACGACTTAATAGGGATGCTGAGCAAGAATGGACGGCAGCTCGATGCAATCGCTTATTACGACCTTTGACCTCACGAATTTCGATCCTGCGCAAGATTAAGCAGAGCACTCTTGATCGCATGAAAATTCAATGTAAAAAGGGCAAATCTGTCTCTGATTCAAACATAGACTCAGCAAGCGAAGAAACGAAGAACAATAGTGCAAGCTGGATTGGGCGAAAAAGAGTCAAAAGAACATACTCCGGAAAGGCAGGCACCAGAAGGTCGGGTCAACATTTTATCAATTCAGATCATTCTTTTAGATTGCCCTCGAATAGTAGAAGCTCATTAGTTCCTGGAGAAATTGTAATTCCGACGCCATTACTCAACCGAGCCTGGAGAAATACCTCTTCACCGTATCGTGCAATACCTTACAAAGGGGATGCTCTCGGGTATTGCCAAAAGATGGGTACAGATTCAATTTCCGGTGGTTCAGTTAAAGCTCGAATTCAGGGGACTAGCAAGACACAACCTCTAGGGCCACAGGCATTGTCCAAAATTCGGAATTCGATGAGTCCTACGCGCTTTAACGTTCATGAAGGTATTTATAATGGCCTTGAGGCATTATTAAGGGCAACACACCCTATACCCAACATTCATAAAAGAGGACCCAGGTCATTATTTTCGATGTGCCTTGCTACCGTACCAAAGTATATTACCATGGAGGAAAATTTGTTATCTAATGAGATTAAAAGAGTAGGTTCTCACTCAGCCATCGAGCAGAGGGATATCTCTACGGAAATTTATGATGACCTCGAACTATTTGGATCCTCTGGGCGGGGTTGGATACATCTTCAGAGTGTAGTGCGAGCTCATGGTGTTCAAATAATTCGCGATGCAGTTTCGGAAGGTCTTTTGGATTGTAACTTTTGTGAAATACTCGTCGATCTTTGTATACATTCTGGTCATTACGATGAAGCAGAACTAATACTATCAAGTCTACTCTCCGAGTGCAAATTTCCGAATCCGACTTCAAGCGAAAGTCGTTTTGAGGATTCTGATTTTCACCGGCCATTACTAAAGATACAAAAGTTCGTTGAAACGACTAGCCGTAGAGGGTATGAGTATCGGCAGTTCTCGAATTTGATTCAAAATGGAATACTCTCCTTTCAGTGGGTAGTGACACCAGCATTTACTCCAACGTGGACTCGGCTGATGCAGGACTTATCATTGGATCATGCCAGAGTAGATGCTACGACATTTATGAATACGCTCTTGCCATGCCTTGTAGAATATGTGTCATTGTCTGACTTCTGGTTGGATACTGACCTTTATAAGGTATGCAGATCTACATTGTTAAGCGTGCTGACAACAATTTCATCTATCATACTGCTTAGTAGAGATTTCGTTGGGAATTCATTGAAGCAAGAGTCTAACCATAACACAACAATCAGCGACACTCATTCAATGCTCTTGAAAAACTGCTTAAAAGTCATAAAGCGTGATGATAGGGAGAATGACCTGCAATGTACCATTTTACTTTTGGCATTTCTAGTGACTGAGCCCAATCCGAATGAAATCTCGGATTTCATTATTGATCCTCTGTATCAGATGTATACAGAAGAGAATAAAGACCCGGGCGCCGAGATACCCTCTGACCTCGCTGAAAAGCCTTTGTCTGCCTACAATGAAGCTGTGAGGTTCATATCCTCAGTGGCACGTTGCTGTGGTAAAGGGGCTTCTACATCTGGCTTTGAATACCTCCAACATATACATCAGCGACTTAAGCAAGTCAATCCGGGTAGCGGTTTGAATGTGAGAACCGCTTGGCATGGGATCATCGTGGATAGCGCATTTGCTTTCGCGCAAGTAGTACCAGGCCAAAGATATCTCGACTACGCGGATTCTTTGGATGGAGAACTTCATGCCGACAGCTCGAGAAGACCTGAATCGGCAAGAAAAGAGTCATGCTACCCATTAACGGCTTTTCGCTGGGAAGAAGGTATCAGTTCCTGGGTAACAGCAACACCTGCAACTAATATCAGCAAAACCAGAGCCAAGAGCAACACTCGCAATTTTGACAGCGACGAGGTCGAGTTTGAATCACCCTCTATCTCCCGTGTACAACGACCTGGACAATTAGGTCGAGGATCCAAAAGAAAAGCTGATAAATGACGAATACGATCAATCTACTGATTCCGACATTCAACCACGACCAATGTTGACAAACGACACACGACGAGGGAAGGCATCATCCTTCGATATTTGGCTTTGTGATAGTAGCGATGATGAACTCAACTCTAGTTATGAATCGTCTCAAAATAATCGTGTTTTGAAAGAGGTTCAAGACGCAGCAACTCGGCGCCGAAGAAAACCAGTCGAAACGAAGCGGAGAAAGGAGAGCCCAACCAACCATGAAAAGCAATCGTCATATAGTGAGGATGAATTGGGTATATGAGACAGCAAACACGTCGACTACACATCTTCATGGCTAAATGGAGAGTTATGACTTCTCGAGCCAACCATATTACATTTGAACCCTTTGAGTTCACAGAACGGCAGCTCTAGCGACGGTTATTCTTACCAGTAATAGCATCATGCATAAAACTTTGGGAAATTATAACTACAAGTTTTCAATGCCAGGAGCTATGTCATCGATAAAGTTCATGGCCGACATATAATTAGACGAACATTAGAAAATCAGATTGTCAGATAACGGATATTCTTGCCGCAGGCGACGAAGCAAATTAATCAGGCTGGGGTGACGCAACAATTGGTGTATGGCAAGTTTTTGCGAGGGGCTATGGAAAAATAGAAACATGGAAGCATGAAAAGTATGGCCTGAGCTGCACTTGGCGTATGTGGATGTGGCCGGTGGGAATCATCTCATGTGCTGATGAAGCAAGCTGTCACGAATTGATATAATGTTCAGATTATATTGTGTATAAATTAGTGTTGGAAACGGTGTCCGCGTCATTGGACAAAGCGCAAGCTCTGGCAAAGCATCGGAGGTTGGAGCTCCAAAGGTTATTTACGCTTTGGCAGACTGGATATGTCAATGTTGGATGTACACGTGGAGATTTTGTTTGATTAAAAAATAAGTTTATAATACCCTTAATGAATCCAATATGAGAATTTTTCTGTAATAAGTCTGTGAGCCAGTGAGTGGTGAACCCGCCAGCTACACTCCTCCTATCCACGAACCTAACTACCTCAAGCGGTACCCTCAACGGGAACTCCCCCTGCAGAATTCTCTATACACTTTCTAGCGAGCGGGCGGGGTAAGTATAGGATACCTGGAATCTGAAAATGGCCTTGGATGCAATACGTCTATAGTAGAGTCCGGGCGCCAGTATCCTAACTTGTGCTCATGAATTACTGTCCAGTGGTGATGAATATCATTGACCTAAAGAGGAATGAACGAATGAACGAATAATTTTTTATGTACAAGTCGGAACTTTTGATTGGGGGCTTGGTGGGATTGGAGTTGGAATTGGAGTTGGGGTTTTTATAATATGGTGGTTCTAATCTACATTGTTTTTATGGGTTTGGAGATAGGTTTGTAGGTTTGTAGTTTGTAGGTTTGTAGGTTTGTAGGTTTGTAGGTTTGTAGGTTTGTAGGTTTGTAGGTTTGTATGTAGGTTGATATGGTGAGTGAGTAGTATTAGCTAGGTGCTAGATGCTAGATGCTAGATGCTAGATGCCTGTAGTGAAGTGTTCCGCGGCCTTCGGGTTGATGCGCTATTTTTTTGGTTATTGAATGAAGGATATTGATTAAAGTTTGGGGATTGGGATTTGTTATGGTTATGGTTATGGTTATGGTTATGGTTATAAGGAAGGGATGGATGAATGGATGAATGGATGAATGGGAGTTGGGAATGCATTAAGAGATGGGATGGAGGGAAGTGAGGAGAGGAGAATAGGAGAATAGGAGAGGGAGAGGAAGGTTTCGTATTGTTGTGGCAACTTGTGTTTGCCAAGGTATTTTGGGCTTCGAATTGGTTATCTGAGTGTAGTATCGGGGATGGGGATTGGAGGGTAAGGGATTTTAATTTTTGATTTGGTTGGGTTGCGCGAGGTGAGGGATAATCGCTTAGTGCTTGATGTTCAAGGGATTGTAGATAGATGCAGATATAGATATACATACCTACCTAAGTACATATAGGAAGTAAGATTGAAAAGCTACAATATATCCATCCACCCAACATCGCCCCAAAGCAAAAACGAAACGAAAATCATTCATCAACAACAGATAAACCCATCAAATCTCAAACCCGATCCTCGTCGCCGTTGTATGTCATACCAAACAGCCCCCATAAAACCAACATATTAATCACGGAGCAAAGGGAGACCAAAGGGCAACTTTCTTTTCACGCATGTTTCTCCGTGTATATTGTTCCAGAATCCCGTACATGTTACTGGATTGGTATAGATTAATATATTGATCCAGCATACTGCGTGTTCTGTATGAATCGCTTCAATCATCAGTCACCAATCCATCAATAAGATCTCGAGCCATGATGTGGGACCACGACATCGTGAGCAGGGAACATTTCATCTGGCTGAAACGGCCGGCGGGTCGTCGTATTTCTTTCCTACGAAGGATGCTTGGATGTGGCTTGAGTAGCGAGGAGACTTACTATACCTACAGTACTTACTTCCTGGAAAGGCCTAGATGGGTGTTTGGTGTGAACACTTTTTTTTTGCCTTTGAGGCTGTACTCTTGCTGTGGCTGTAGGTACCTGGGTTTGGGTGTCGATCTTGGGGGACGAGAAGGTTCTTTGGAGGTTCGTATTTGTGACGATATATCATAGTTTTTTTCTTTCCGGGGGGGCTTTTGCCTTTGCTTTTTATGTTTGGTTGCTTTGGGATCAGTAGCCGGTAACCTGTGCGCTGTGACTTGGAGCTTGAGGGCTTTGAGGTGGATGGGATCATAAGGGATGGGAGTGAGAATGTGAAGGATTAAGTTTGTAAATAGTGGATGGAATTGGAAGGATACGAGTAAAGAAAGAAGTTAGAGGTCTGTCTAATTGAACCTATCAAAGTGTTTGGTGAGGCTTGTAGAGCGGAAGGATTGTGGTGATGTGTTTTATCCGGTTCGTTTGTCTAGGGAGTATGCGAGTTTGTACGATCGGGAATAGTAATTTCGTAAGCTGCGTACGGCACTTGGTGCAGAAACATTTCCATGCATGATTGCGATATTGTAAGAAGAAGTGTGCGTGTATGCAGTACGTAAGTATCAATATATGTATGAATAGATGAAGTCTGATGGGAGCTTGCAGAATGGACGGAAGGATTGAGATCTCCCTAAAGACTAGCTACTGGTACCAACGCTATGGGTGATGGGCCTTCCCGCTTACAACATGATTCTTTGGACTATCGCATCGCTAATTTCTAGACTCTACAGCTTCTTTGCTGATGATCCATAGTCTCATCTCATCCTACGATGTCATCGCTGACCTCTCTCGCGATATCTTGATCCTTGAGCAACAAATTCTAAGGGCAATTAATCTTGGCGCCGAGATGCTGCACGGTGTAATAATGATAATGTTGAATAGCCAATCTGGATTCTGCAAGGTATGGGTGGAAGGTATTATTCGAGGTACTTAGGATAATCTAGTATCTAACCCACCAACATTAGGGCTAGGATACGCTAATCTAATGGAGTAACACATATGATGTTTTTACAAGGGAGGTTGCGCAAGTTTGATTGTTACTGAACTGTATCGCAGAAGAAACCATGGGGTAATTAATATCACTGGGACATTACCTTGTCACGTATTTTCTTATTTGAAGAGCTAATTGACCAATTGAAGAACTGCTAGGCGAAGATGAAGTCTTGACAGTTAGTTGTTTATTCCTCCTCAGATATCTGTCTATTACAGTAAGTACTACATGTATCTATCTCCCTTTACTTCGGTTCCGATCCCCTATTACCTTTTATAGTACTAGTGTAAATGTTATGAGCATGTTCTTGTTTGTCTTTCGCTTTTACATATCCATATCTTTTATGAATTGTTTTTGAAACGTTGAATACATAACAAATCTCCACATTTGAAAATCTACCTGATCGGATTGTTTCTCCGATCTACCAAACTTTTCGACTATCTCGAGATTTATTTTATTGAATAATGGTCACCAGAAAGTTGAAGACCTAATCTTTGGGGTTAGTTTGTTGGTTAAAGTAGAACAAAGTCACAAATAGCTAGTAGGTAATAAGTACAGTCACCGAGCCATAGATGAAAAGGTCTACTTGCGTAAAAATAACATAATCTCATCATCTATTTGAGAGTAAACATACCAAATAGCAGAAATAACTACCTTTCCATCTAATCCTTTCCCGTCCACCCTTCGGCACTTCCAACCTATCAAAACCTCACAACCTCACAACCTCCAGGGAACTGCACAACCTATCAATCCTTCGATCAATATATATCTGCAACTTGCAAATCTTGCTCTTGCAACCAGCTAAGCAATAGCCGCGGCATATTGTGTATCGTGAATAAACACACACCACAGCACCACACAGCAGAACAATTGTGCTGAGAAACCCCAGCTCCAACTAGTAGCTCTTCTCGCCATGATCGTTGAATTTTATCATATATTCCGTACGGAGGTAGACATGCACATGAGACCATCTAACCAGCCAGTCCACCGTCCCATCGCATCGCATCCCAATCCCAACCTCAACCACATCCTCTGTCCTCCTCAAGCTCAGCCCAAAACCTGCAACACCAAAATACGTATGCAAACCGTGCATGCTCCTCCCCTGTCCGTCTCCTCGCCTGTGCTCTGCCCTGTGAGAATGCGAACCCAGCCCTCGACCCACTGTGGACCAAGGCTAACTTCCGCGGTGCGATAAAGTTGCGACGATAGGACATTTTGTTAGGAATTGCGGGCTGGAGACTCGTTATAGATTGCTGAATCATGATGCTGGTATGGAGTTGGTGAACCTCTTTATCTTCCATCTGCACGGATATTTTACTCTAGCTACCTAGTGTACCTACTTAGGTCTTCACATTCCTTCTGCAGGTAGGTATGCACAGTGTGTAAAGTTGGATACGGTAGTTACCTCCGCGCGTATCCGTATCATCATCATTCCCCTCCACTGTCCACTTATAATCAGAAAGAATAGATAATGACAACGTAAAAGATGAAAAAATTTCTCAGCCATCGTTCGAATGATTCGATGCAAGAATTTTCAATCTCTCCCTACCTACACATCATCATAGATCCATCCATTCACTCAGTCCACCCTCGCACACCCACAATTCCATAAGCCTATCACCAAAGGGCGGGGACCTGATGCAATGTACCTTGCAGACCTGCAGCGGCATCCAAAACACGAGCAGGAAAACCCCCTCGTCCTCATCCACCTATCTGGACACATCATCCAATCCCCGAGCAAACAGCAGAAGATAATATTAAGAAAATAATAGAATAAGAAAAATATTCACCATAACAAGTAAGAAATAAGAATCAAAAATACAACCCATGTTAAACTCAACATACGTAACCCAGAGGTCCAAAGAGGGCATTATCCACGTTCATCATTCACCTAGACGGGTATCTAAAGAGTTGATGGAGAGAAAGAAACAGGACTTCTGGTCGAGTGAGTTACTCATCATGATCAGAGAAGAATTCTAATATATTCGCTCCGGATCTGCGTTGGTTATTGGAAGAAGGGAAAAGGTAAAGAGGAAAGAAAGTAGAAGAAAGAGAAGATACAATTCGATATCTACCTGTCTATCTACCTAATACTATCATCTGCCTGTCTATCTATCTACTTAGTATCTATCCATCTGCCTACCTCTCTCCCTACTGTCCTATATTCGAAGCGCCCAAGATTAATCTATTCCAATCAGTTTATTTTTCTTTCCCCGCAGCAGAACCTTACTCGCTACTTACGAAGTACTACCTGCTTGCTCATACTATCCATCTACTTTACTTATTTTACCTTTACTAGGTATTGTTAACATTCTCACCATTCTTACATATCCAAAGAATAAGAGAACCAGAGAGCCAAAGAGATACCTTGCCTCGCTTTGTCTTGCCTTACCTCTCCTCACCTTACCTCAATCACCTACCGACATATCTCACACTCCAGTCCAGTCCAGTCCAATCCAGTCCAATCCAATCCAATCACGTATCCCTTCAGGAATCCGACTGCAGCAAGGCCAAGGCCAGGATTAAGACCACAACCCTCTCCTCCAAACAAAATATTCATTTCAAATCTCTTTTCCCATCCACCTCCACAAATTTGACTTTGGTATTTTTAGGCTTTGCATATTCGATTGTGTACTCTCCCTTACTATTCCTCACTTATTTACTTACTTAATCTCTATTCTCATCTTTTTTTCTTTTTCACAAGGGAATTAAACTTACACTTCTTCTACCTTCTCTTGACGTCTGGATAACGCCTCTCTCTCTCTTTTGAACATTTTTGGGTTCATTTACATTCTTTAACCGACCCCTCTACTTTCGTTCCCTTCTATTGTTTACTGTTACTCTGATTCGATTCTTATTGTGTTTAGCTGGTCACTCACATAACTTTCATTCACTCATCAGTCACTTGATATCTAAACGACGCAAGACGTCCAATACAAACGAAATAACCCAAGATATACCAATTTTATATCTAGTGCTGGCCCGCATCAGATCGGTATCGATCACCTACCGATAACACCTACTCATCGGATCGATCTTTTGTATACTCGAAATATAACGTTTAGACCTTTCTTCACATTCCTTACAAAACTATGCATTCCTCAATATTTGTGGCTTCTCTTGCCATGGCCAATATGGTGGCTGGCGAGGGAACAACTGGAGGAGCTTCTTCAACCGCACCATCAGCTGCTGCACCAACTACACCCGCTGCTGCTGCTCTCGCCTCTCTTCTTAGAGCCAAGGCAAAGATGTTGAACCAGGACTTTTACAATTACCTCTTTATCGTTCTCTCATCCTTGATTGTTTCTATGGTAATCTGGAGAGTCGGTTTCGAAACTGCTAAATATGTGCGAACCATGGCATCACTCAACAACGATACGCAAAAATATTTCGCCACTCCTTCCTCTGGATTTGCAAAGTTTAAAAAGCATGTTCTTTACGCCCCGATCTTCGGCAAGAGACATAATAGGGAAATTCAAATGGGGAGAGCCATCAATGTCGGAACTTTGCCGACTAGATTGCAGTTTGTCTTTCTCTTGGCCTATTTTTCAACCAATGTTGCGTTTTGTGTCGTGAGCATAAACTGGGACCAATCCTATGCGACTGTTGCTCAAGAGATCAGAAATAGAACAGGTATTCTTGCTGTTGTTAACATGGTAGGTTGAAGAATGAGGGTCAATATGGTTGTCACGTGTTAACCATGTATTAGATTCCTCTCTTCATCATGGCTGCCCGAAACAATCCTTTAATCAAACTGGCTCAACATGTCTTTTGATACATTCAACCTTTTACACAGATGGACTGGAAGAATCGTAACTCTCCAGATGATTACCCACGTCGTAGCTTGGGCTGCTTCCAAAGTTCACACTTCTGGCTGGGCGACAGTTTGGAAAGCGCTGGGAGGAAGCCTTATGTTGCTTTATGGACTAATCGTAAGTTATCCTTTGAACATAGAGTGAAGAGTTCTGCTAAAAACTTATAGGGTGCCTTTGCTGCCGTTCTTATTATGGTTCAGGCTAGCTCGCCTATTCGCCATGCCGCCTATGAGACGTTCAAATATCTTCATATCGCACTTGTTATCGTTGTCATTATCGGTATTTACTACCACTTGAAGTTGGCCAACCTTCCGCAATTACCACTACTTTGGGGCGCTATTATCCTTTGGGCTTCTGAACGTGCGACTAGAGTACTCAAAGTCGCCTACCGAAACTTTGGAAAGGGTGGATCTAGGACCTTGGTAGAAGCTCTCCCAGGAAATGCTGTTCGTGTTACCGTTGATATGGCACGACCATGGAAGTTCAAGCCCGGACAACACGCCTATCTTTATATGCCATCCATTGGACTCTTCCAATCTCATCCTTTCTCTGTCGCCTGGTCTGAAGAGTCAGAAGATCTATCAGTGGAGAAGCTAGCAATGAACCATCAAGATATCCTAGCTATGCGAAAGACAAGCATGTCATTTGTTATCCGAGCTCGAACTGGCTTCACTGAAAAGCTTTTCAAGAAAGCCGAGGCTTCCCCAGATGGAAAACTCATCACCAAGTGTTGGGCTGAAGGTCCATATGGAGGTATGCATATGATGCATTCCTATGGAACAGTTATGCTGTTTGCGGGAGGTGTTGGTATCACTCACCAAGTTCCACACGTACGAGATCTCGTTGCAGGTTATGCCAACGGAACTGTGGCAGCAAGAAAGATTGTTCTCGTCTGGACCATCCAATCACCAGAACATCTTGAGTGGATCAGACCATGGATGACTTCAATTCTAGCCATGGACAAACGCCGTGAAGTTCTTCGCATTATGTTGTTTGTTAGTCGACCAAGATCTACGAAGGAAATCCACAGTCCATCTGCAACCGTACAGATGTTCCCAGGTAGACCCAATATCGACACTTTGATACAGGTTGAAATGGAGAATCAAGTCGGCGCTATGGGTGTCACGGTGTGTGGTAGTGGGGCACTTAGTGACGATGTTCGAAGCGCAGTCCGTAAATATCAATATGCTGGAAGTATCGATTTTGTGGAGGAAGCATTCTCATGGTAGATGTAAGGGCACGTCTTGTGCCTTATGATGACACTGTTTCCTTATGGAAACGATAGTCCTCTTCACAATGGTTGGAAACGGACACATTCATTCTTTGTATATTTTAGTTTAGAGGTTGAGGAAAACAAGCGTGGGTGGGATCGGTGAATGTGATCATGCTGGATATTTGGATCATGTTGATCCCGGTTTGGTCTGGTTATGTACTCGGTAGGTACTATTGGTACTGTGGTTGGAAAGTACATATGATGAACAAACCTTAGATTCATGTCAACTGCGGTTTTATGTTGTGATGTCCTAGAGATTGTGTATATATAGTATAGATTTTCAACAGCTAATGGCTGAAGGCTCTTGAAAGAAAATCAAATCTTACCTTCTTATTATATCTTCGTCTCTCGATTCTATATTGTGCAGCAAATGTTATATGTTGAAATGGAGAAGAGCCACGTAGTAGGTTAGGTGAGAGAGGTTTGAATAGGTAGTAAGTAGTAGTAGGTAGGTAGGTATATACATACAAGAGATCGATTGTCTTCACCAATAGACAAATAAATAGAAGCATAAAAAGATCCTCAATTTCTCAATCAAAATTAGTTGTAATTAGCAAATTCCGAGGTCATGAAAGAAGAAGATGATAACCGCATTTTTGTTTCAAAGGTCATCTGATCCATTCGATGCACATGTCACTTCCAGTTAACGCTAATAACGCCATAAGGATAAGTAAGGGGCGATAAGATAAAGACAATCACATCACTTATTATTATTAAACCATCATTATCATCAGCATCATCCAACTACCTTCAATTATAGCTGGAGGTATAAATACCTACTTTATTAGTAAACTGATTGTTACATTTACTTCATCTACCTCCACTATCTCGACCTCAACCTCAACCTTGACATCAATATTCAAACCTTTACTACCCGGCCAACCTACCTAGGTACTTTGTACGTACATTGCCGCCTCTCCATCTCTATCTCCATCCTCATACTTACGCATAACCACAATAAATACAAAATAAACCAGAGAACGCATACCCAGGCACAAACAGAGAGAAGAAAAGAGAAGAGCACCACCACCCGGTGATCCGACCCTATTTCGCATATCAACCTTCGGTGCCTGACTCGAGAGCAACACAAGATAAGAGAGCCTGACGGACAGCCGGACGGACGGGACCCAACCTCTTTTGCGACCTACATCTCCACCTGGGACAACACAAGAGAAGAGAAGAAAAGAGAAGACGAATACTTATCCATTACTTTCTTGACTTGATTGCAGTATTGAACTTCGCAGAGCTAGCTCTTACTCCCTCCTTCATACTACCAAAAACGTTACTTCCTACGGACCCGAACCCAAACAAATACTAGGTACAGGCACATCCGCCTCCCGAAACAACAAGTCGAAGCCCAGCGCCCCAAACACCCGAAGCAAAACCATGGGCCTCTCATACAACGCCTACCTCTCCAGCAACTGCAACAAAGTCTACGGCTGCAAAAACTGCAAAACACACCTAAGTACCCACGAAGAGATCATCTCCCGCGTACGTCTAATCCCCCTCCTACACTCCCAGTATACAAGCTAACGCGTGCGGTGCCCGCTGGCAGAATTTCCGCGGCCAACACGGCAAAGCTTATCTCTTTGGGCTCGTGGTGAATATTGTGCCGGGCGACCCCTCGGAACGTCATATGACGACGGGACGTCATCTCGTGCGCGATATTATGTGTAAGCGGTGTAATGAGACGGTGGGGTGGAAGTATGATAAGGCGTATGAGACGAGTGAGAAGTATAAAGAGGGAAAGTTTATTTTGGAGGCGGAGCTGCTTTGTAATGTTAGTTAGGGGGGAGGGTAAAGGGGGAGGTAAAGAGAGAGATTGGGATTGAAACTTGATAGAGAGGTAGGCGGCGAAGGCGGTACGAAACGGGGAGATGGCAGAGAAAGAGAGGTTGAGGTATTCCGTCAAGGCAGGATGGAGGTTGTCGAAAGCAGGGACATGGAATGGGATGGGAGGGAAATGGAGTATCTGCGTTGGGTTTCTTTGACACATAACACATACGAACGATACGACTTCTGGAGTTCAGAAATGGGAATAGCGAATTGTGAGGATGGATTGGGATTTACTTTGCACATGCATGGGAGGGTGTTTCATGAAGGAGAATGTTTATGGCTCATACCTAGGTATGGAATGATGGGAGTCGCGGTATGGATATGGTATGGATATGGATATGGGTTTGGTATGCGGAAGTGTGGGATTTCTCATGAAATGCTGGCCGTTTCTTTTGATACCTACAGATACAATGATATGATATGATACATAAAATATGATTGATAATGATCGATAATGCTGGGTATTGAGGGGTTCTATGAGCTCCCCTGTCGCACAAGCTGACGCTTGATGATCTGTAGCAAGGAGGACCTGACCCTGAGCCCGTAAAGGTCCAGACGAGACAAGATTTCTGGAAAAGGTGCCTCAAGGAGTATTTTTTCGTGATATATATATCCGAAAGCTGGGGAGTGATAGCTACTCTCAAATAGATGCTCTGTGCATCTCCCCAGAGTCCGAAGCCTTTATAGTGCCTGAAACCCCCAACCTTTGAATGATCTGACCTTGAGAAATTTACCTGCTCGGCCACGGCATGTTGTTCTCTAACAACTTCCACATACTGCCAGCTCTTCATACCTAGGCTGTATACCTCGTTGTTTTCTGGCTCGGATCGCCAGTTGTCCCATGTTTTTTTGAAAAAAATACCACTAATGATTTCGAGTTTGAGATATTTCATTGTGATAACCATCTTATCCGGAAGGAAAGTCGTTCTAATCCTAGGTCTTGAAGGAGATGCAATACCTGAGGGTGTCGAGACCGGTGAAGGGGTAACTGATGGGAGATTATACTGATTGAACGTATACCGCAGAATGGGAATGCCATTCGAAACAATGCAGGTATGCGATGTGAACGAAGAACGCAGTAAGTTATGCCCTCGTCCTTCAAAGTGCCATCTCGATTATTCCCAGATTGTATCGTGGGGAACCCTCACAGACAAGGAAACCAATTTAACTGTGAATTCGACTGCCGCCTTGTTGCTGTCTTGTCCAACTTCATCGGCAGACAATGGTGTAAGGTAGAATATATCCTGTAGAATATCGGGTATCGAATGATAGGTAGGCTCTGCAGATGCAGTAACTCACGTTGCAGTGTTTTGGGCAATATTCTTGAGACACTCTGCGCGCTAGAAGTTTCGGTGTGGCTTTCTTCTTCGTTCGATGGTTCAAATTGTTCCTAGAATGATCATTCCACATAGACGTCCTTCAATTCTGCCTTGGCTTCACTATTCCATCATGTATGATATAGTATACGACAGTACTGTCATCATGCAAGGTCGCCAACAAAATCCTTTTCTGTCTATTCTCTCCCTGCCACTTCGCACCTACAATATTCTCCCCCCTCTTCTGTTCCCTCTACACTCTCCCCCTCAGGTACTGTGCCAACTGCATCAAAAACCTCTGCGAATCTTGCCAAACTCCATTTCTCTTCCAAATGTGTAGGCAAAATCCATTCGCGCTCGGGAAACTGTATTATAGATTCCCCACTATCATGCTCAGCTTTGAGAATCTCGACTTGTTCGTCAGGGTGAATGTAGGCGCGATGGGGAGGGAGTCCAGAAATCAAAGGCCGAGGGAGTGGCAGTGAAGTAATGGGCGAATGAGTATGCAAAGTTAGCGAGGTCCAATCGTGTTGGAGTTGCAGGTTCTGAAGGATGGTAGTTGCGAGATGGCGGAGGTAGGCGGGGTGAGGGGTTTCGAGAAGGGTGGGGGTATGCGTGTTGAGAAGGGTTTGAAGGGCTGACGCGGATGGAGAGGTGGCAGCGGTAGTGACGGTGGCAGGCATTTTCAATTAAGGTACCAATAGTTGAGAGTTTAGGGAGGATTGTGAATTTGAGCAATTGGGGATTCTTTCTGGATTTGTGACATCTAATTCTTCATGGGACTCTGAACGAAATTTAGGTGGAGCAAAAGTTTTACCGCACTTTTGAAGAAGGCGGTGAAGATATTTAGTCAGCCTTACGCTATATATGCAAGGCTAATAATATTTTATGTAGAGCCCTCTTCCTCCTCATAATTCAAAGACCCGTGGACTAACATACTTTTTCTTTTGAGTAGGTACTAGGTATAGGTATTCATTTACGAAAACACCATTTCGATTTCATATGGCCAGATAAATATTTACTGGTGATTTTATTCCTATGTCCCATTTCAATCCTTTCGACTTGCTGGGTCGTTCGATCTCTTAAAATCTGTTGTGAATATCACACTCTTATTTTTATACGAGTTAGCTGCACACCTGAAGTTGCGCATAATAAACATAAACTCATTGCATCTTAGGCAACACAAATCTAAGACCAAATAGAATTTATTGCGGGAATTTCCAGAGATAATTAGAATTTTAACACAATGTCGGGTTTCGCCCACGGCATGCCACCACCGTCAGGGCATGGCTTCCATCCCGATCAAGGTCATCAATATCCAGACCCAGAAGAAAGCCAAAGCCATAATTTAATATGGCCAGCTCATGCTCCGTCGCCAATGCAAGGTGTTGGTGGAACCAGCCTGGATAGAGCAAGAGATGAGTTTGCTGCAATGAGTACGGAGCAAAGAAGACAAAGACGAGAGCAAGTAGAAGGGGCGGACGATATTCTAGATATAGACCTGGGGTAAGTTACATTTAAGAAATTGCGTCTCTTAAGAATTCGTTTGACACTATTCTAGTGATGAGTCGGACGACTCTGACCCTGACTACCAAGAATTTGGTAGAGGTATACGCAAAATGCAGAATGATGTACGCCAGGCCAGGCATCTAGACAGTGATGATGAAGATTCCGATGGGATGCTCGCGGGTCGTAAGACTAACAAAGGAGGAAGTCGTTCACGTGGTGGCGGTAAAGGCGGAAAGGGGCGTAGACCAGCAATCAGAGGTCCTCGTAAAGCAGCAGAGCCAACAGGCGATATCAAGTTACGTTTAGGTCAAGCCAACAAGGCATTCTTGGAAGGGCGCTGTGAAGATGCCAGAGATATTGCTTCAGAAATTATTCGAATCAACGCAGAGACTTACGAGGCATGGACTCTATTATCTGCATGCTTCAAAGAATTGGGCGAGTATAACTCGGCAGTCAAGGCTCTAATGATTGCTGCTACTTGGAGACCGAAGCATGTTGGGCCGTGGCACGCCGCTTTGGACTTTGCTCTGAATGAGACTGGCGATCTAAGATCGGAATTTCTTATCTCTGCGCAATACGCTGCCCAACAGATACTCAGAGCAAATTCACAGGATTTAGAGGCACGGAGAATCAAAGCTTCAATCATGCTTGAGCGAAGAAATCTTAAGCACGCTTCCAAGGAGTATGAAATCATTCTTAAGCGTGTCCCATTTGATACAGAAGTCGTTCAAACGTTAGCGTCAATTTACGTTGATCTAGGGCAGATAGAAGTCGCTCAGCAACTTTACGTCAAAACCATAAATAAATTCAAACGTTCTAGTGCGGAGACAGACTTTGTCTTTGGCTGGACAGATGCTTACGCTTATATTGAACTGTTCGGGCTCTTGGAAAAGTACAATGATGGCATCAAGGAGCTCAGGTCAGTGGCCCGTTGGTTGGTTGGAAGGGATAAGGAGGAATATTGGGATAATTTCATTGATGATGATCGAGAGTGGGACGATGACGATTTCAGAAGATCCGAATGCTCCCAATTTGATGCCACAGTATACCCGTCAGACACATATGGTCCAGGCCTCCCCGTTGAGTTACGAATTAAACTTGGGCTATACCGTTTATCTCTTGGTCATCATACAGAAGCTTTGGTAAGTCAAGTCACTTTGTTATATTGGAAACTGTTTCTGACAATTCCAGCGTCATTTTAATTATCTTAAAACCTCGGACTATAATGGACAAGGTCTTATAGAGGAGTTCTCTCACCTTTTTGAGGAGGTCGCAGATAATTTATCTCAAAAAGGGTTTAACAAAGATGCCTTGGATTACTATCTACCATTAGCGCCAGGAGCTGGCCCCGAAGGCGCCTCGCTGCAGCTTAAGATGGGTAAGTGCTGGCTGAGTGAGAAATCTGACCAAGAGGCCGAACTGTGCTTTCAAAATGCAGTACAAATGGAAGAGGACAATATCCCAGCAAGAATGGAGCTCGCTAGATTGTACGAAAGACTAAACGAAAAAGAACAATCCTTCATGTATGTGAACGAGATTATCGCAATTCGGCGATCACAACGTCAATTTGAGGATGCTGAAGGTGGAACAAAATCCTCTGATGCGGCAGCGTCCAGAAGGCCTCATAGGAAGCAAATTTCTTTTGCATCAACTAGAAGACCTCAATCTCGTTATTACCCCCGCAGGCTTCTTCACCCAGCAGAAAGACTGAAGGAGGAGGCCGCGAGAGCAGAACACCTGCAGAGCCAGTACTCTATCATGAAAGCGGGGCTTGAACGGATGAGAGCTGGAGAGCCAGAAGCAACTCAGAATTGGATGGAAGCTGCTGAAGATCTTATCGAAGACTTTAGAGGATTTAAAACCTTTTATCCTTGGGATAAATATGTTAAATTTTTAGGTTACAGTCAAGATGATAAGTTCCAGGCGGAGACAAAGTTAGAGACTGATTTAACAGAGATGGCTGATCGATTATCCAAAAGTAAGTAAAATCCTTAAACTTGCCCCACAAAGTTCTAACACGTTTAGAACTCGGAGCCGACGCTGAAGATCGGACGAGTGCGACATCTGCTAGTATTCCCGCTGATTTTCGGGGTATCCCGTTCAGCGCCTGGTTGGATATCTTCCTTGAATACGCAATATGTCTCGCTAAGGAGGGAAATGATCGAGAGTCATATGAGATTTGCGAATCCGCCAGGGACGCAATTGTCTTTTATCATAGGCGTGAGGATATGTTTCTGATCCATGTATGCTGGGGCAGTAAGTTACTATCTTTTTCACCAAAGTGTCTTGCGCTAATTTTGATAAAGCCTGTGCTTTGCTTTGTAATGACGAAGAGATGTGTATCAGGGTGGCAAGATATTTCATGAGAGAATATCAGTTTACCACCGACTCTTATAGGATGTATGCAGCAATAGCAAGACTGTGTCAGTCTCCAGTCTCGTGGTATTGTTCAGGTCCTGAACAAAAGTACATGCTTCGTCAAGTCAAAGCTATGGATTTCAACCTAGTAGACAAAAGTCGTCGCCAAAAAGGCTATGCGGAGAAAGCTGGCTACACATCCCAAGACAAGAATGGAAAAACAGTTCTCAATGATGATATGGATGTCGCTCTCCTAATGTTGTATGGCCACATTCTCTACTCAGGGACAAGCTATGCCTATTCACTAAGTACTGAAATCCAAGCTACCTTACCAAACAATTGTACTAACGAAAAGAACCATAGACTACTTTTTGAGAGCTTATGCACTAGACCCAAATAATTCTGTAATAAACATGAACATAGGCCTTGCATATGTCCATCACTCCCTCAAGAGACAGGCGGATAATAGACAGTTCATGATCCTTCAAGGTTTGACATTTCTTTTCGATTATTACAACTCACGTCAGCAGTCACCCATTATCGAGGAGCGACAGGAAGCGCACTACAATATGGCCAGGGTTTATCATATGCTCGGCGTCTCACATCTTGCGATAAAATACTATCTCTGTGTACTCAAAGAGACCAAAGACCATGAGAGCTCACGTGAAGATATCACGATTGATACCGCCCACAATCTCAAGGTCCTTTGTATGATAACAGGTAATAAAAAATTGGCAAATGTCATAGCTAGGAAATGGCTCGTAATTTAGCTGATTGTCTTTACAAATTGTCCAGATGGACGGAGTGAAGCGGGCCGAGCGCGGTACAGGGGCGAATTGAATAATTTGAGTTTGAGAAATTCTCTTCAAATTCAATCTGGTAATCTGCGACCTGATTGGAGACTAGCAATTATTTGAAGCATATCGGCCAAAAATGCCAATGCCGAATTGAAGAAGCCATTATAGCGGCCGCAGTGACCCTGCCTAATCTAGATGCACGAAGTGGGTTATCCGGCTGATTGGAAAGGACTAAAATTGCTCGCGAGTCGTGAAACCCCCTTTTACATCTCCGCGCAAAACCTCTCTCGCGGATGATAAATCTTAAATTTTTTAAGAAGCTGGTGAAGACAGTCTTTTGAAAGGGTGCAGGGTGCTTCCCAAAATGTTGCTCAGACGTAACATCCGAGTCAGTCAGTGCCCTTCTTGTAGGGCTAGGTGTTTTTTGGTTGAATCTTCATAGAGGCTTCGGTGGAATCCTGAGTCTAGAAAATCATTTTGACCATACGAGAAATCCCAAGCAAACTGCGTCCACGATCACTAGTGAAATTTTGGAACGATTCTCCTTGACCACCCAAATTGTGTTGGTGTTGACAGGTTCAACACGAGATTAATCATCATGATTTCGTCTTTTGCTTCATCGCTTCATTTCTATATCGCTCCAACAACTTTTCCTTTCTGCTCATTCATGCCCAAGAAGACTTACGCATATCATAATTAATCTGAATCCAAGCTGCTTTATCGTACTATCAACGTATAGGCACAAGCCTTTTAGAAATCGAAACATCTTAGAAGCACTAGTGTGCACTAGGTTGTTCAAGCGCCTCAGTCTTCCTACATGAAACGAGACAGCTCTTTGCCTTGGTAAAAAGTGCTGTCCGATCTTTTTGGGGAGATTCAGAAACACCAGATCATAAACAGTACTTCCCATTCAACAATCTTTCAGAGATGAACTCTTGCTGAACATCAGCAGTACCATCTCTCTATTATCTATGTCTTATACAACAGCAGGGGTTAACGATGGGGTAGAGCTCCGCAGTTGAGTCCAGTGATAGCTACTGGTCAAGATCATAACAGCACAACGCCAGCCATCAGCGAAGAAGAAAAGAAGGAAGAAGGAAGACCTCTTACCCCAGGTTCCAGTATTGAAGTTACATTGAGTGAAGCCCTCAGAGGCCCTGAAAATAACGAGGGGTCTAATACAAATACAATTGCATCTCACGACAATACCATTGAAGCTGTTCCACCATACCTCCCTGCCAACGAGACAATCGCAGAAAATGGCAATGCCATATTCAATACTACGTACCTTGCCTCCGATTCTGACGATGTAACAACAAACGCTGTCCCACCACCTGCACCTTACGAAAAACTGGCACAAAAGAACCCTAAACCTACAGATCACCTCTCAATCACAATCGGGCCTGCTGTCATCCTTGCCTTCGACATTATAGTACCCTGTATAATATACTATATATGGTTTGATATCCATCGATCTCGGTGGGCAAAATCCTGTGAAGCATACCCCAAAAACGAATGCCCTCTAGAAAAGCCAGAATATGATGAAGATATTCTCGGCTATGCCATCATAAGCTTTGGTTTCGGCGAGCTGTATATCCTCGTCGTACGGGTATGGCGCCTTCTCAAATACCGCGATCTCTGTGCTCCTCTTCTTTCAAGATCCAAATGGGAACTAGATGCTACCTCTTGGGTCTACGGTGTGTCTATGCTCATGGCACTGATTCCCTTCGTCGTGGGAAGTAGCCTTGAGATCCCACAATTATATCTTTATTCCCCTGGCTTCCTCATGAGTTTCCTTGGCATAGTCATGATTATTTCACTTATTCCCTTCAAAATACCTATTGGTATCAATTCGCACGCTAGAGGGTCTCCCATGCGTCCGTTTATATACTATGCTGCCGAAGATTTCATCGCCGTCGACGGGCTCCAAGATCGCGAATTCCGTGTTAGATACAATGCTCGATACGATTCATCGTTGGGGTTCAGACGTATGTTTTTATATTTGACTTTATGGTGGATTTTCGGAGTCTTGGTATATCTCGGATGTTTAAGCGCGGTTATCTGGTCGTTGGAATTTCATTATGCTTTTGGATTGTCGTTGGGTGTGCTTTTTGCGTATTTGGTGACTTGGGCTTTGACAAGCTACTACTGGGTGGGACTTGTAATGAAGAAAGAGAGACAAGCACATGAGGAGCGGGTGGCGAAATGCTGATGTACTGGATGTCTTGTATTAATATGTAGATAGTCGAGCTGAATGCAGGTATGTACTGGGCGATGAGCGGATTAGAAATTTGGAAGTATGAAAGTTACAAATCGTTATAATTAAAAGATATTCTTTGAAAGCTTTTTTTTTCTTTTTGTTTTCTTCAAAAATATTTACATTGTTTTATGATGTTTACATGGCGTGAAACCGTGTCATGGGAATGCTTTCCTTGTCTCCAACGGTATGATACTCTGGGATCTCCTGTAGGCTTCCATTGGCGTTGTATTCGGGGATCTCCTCTAATCTACCGCTGGCGTGATACTCGGGTATTTCCTCCAGTCCTCCGGCGTGATATTCACTACTAATAACCGTCCCCTTTTGGTCCCGTGTCAAACTCATCTCCTCCTCTTCTAATCTCCTGGCCACCATTGCTCGGGTGTCTTCATACTCGAACCCTTGTTCCTCATCTCTTCTTCTGCATACAATCCTTCCATTCTCGTCCTGAGTCAAGTGCATTCTATCGACATCTACTCTTTGCATGTCATTGGGGTTGTTTTCGTCGTCCTTGATATCGCAACCCTGTAAGATCAGGGTGAGTGTTCTTCTCTTCGTACTTTTTCCGACACCGTAGCTTTTTCGCTTGGTTGCTTCGGCTCCGGACCCTAGTTTTCGCGATGCTAGTGAGGTGTGCATGTCATTTACCAGTGGTCGCATGAGTGGTATGGATTGCACGATTATTGTTCCGGCTACTTCGGCTGAGTACCATACCATTGACATTCCTTGGCGCCCTGGTGGAAGAGCTTGTTAGTATGGAGTGATATAATAGGGGTGTGGAAAATGGTATAGTGATAGTATGTATATGAGAAGAAGAATGGAGAGAGTGTACTATAGAAAAGGGCAAAGAAGGGATCACTACAAAGACTTACAAAAATAATAGTCATTGTAGGCATCGACACTAGGGTTTTCCATCCAAGCAGTTCTTATGGCTGAGATGATGGCGACCACAACTCCAAGACTCATCGTTATGCAAAGAGCAATCTTCTCCTTGAGAGATATCCTCAGTTTCCAAGTGACTATCCATGGAAACAGCGCCAATATAAAGTCAGCTATGATGTTGAAGACTAGATGAGAGAAAGTTAGTGATCGACAATCTTATCATATGGATCTCTGCACCCACTATTTCCTCCAACTTTTATGCTATGCGCTAAGTGATAATCCAAACAGAAACCAGACATCCTCCAACTGTTTTGATAACCCTTTTTACCACAGTACTTTGACCAGTTCACAAAAACTTTGAGTACTAGGAACACGTTGAGGATAATGAGTGTGGCGATACAGATGGTCCTTTGCCAGGATTTGGTCATCCTGAGAAGGGTCACTGCAAATGCAGATTTACTCCATGTCTGACCGGCAGTAGTAAGACAGGATGATATAGACACGAGAATCAACATACGCTCCGGCCAAGTCTTCTGAACATATCCGGTCGCAAATTCGTAGGAAATGACAATGTCAGTTATTAGGAGAACCAGCTATTAACACATGACGGGTTAGCCTGACAAGCTTTATGATTCGAGATATCAGATATATATATTCACCCAAGATAGTATGAGGACATAATCGTCCCACCAAAGGCCTTGACGTCTTAGCTTACACCAAAGTCTAAGGGCAAGACACACAGTTGCACCGGCGAAAAGGGACCAGAGACCGACATTGACCTCCGTCTCAGGGGATACAAAATGATGGACTGCGCGAGGTGAACTCATAGTTCCACCGAAATTCCCATCATCATCCATACGAAATAGTAGAGAGCGATGAAGAATGATGCGCAAGATCCCACGCGTTATTGAGATCTAGATATTGTACAAGTTCGGTAGGGTTCAGAGGATTGCTTCGAGGTATATGCAAGTTTTCTAGAAATACAACCAACAATAGAAACGATATGCACGGTTCCATAACCAAGCGGAGAATTTTGCGCAATGGATACGAATAACAAGTACCTAGGGATCTTTGTAAACAAGTTCTGGGGAAAACAAGAAAGATGAAGCTTATCAGGAGCAAAAAGCAATGGCTTTCCCAATATCCACCCAATAGGGTTTCTCTAATTTGGTACTTTCTACTGATGAAACTGTGATTGATTACAGGATATAAAACGGAACTGTCCGCGCATCCAATATCTTGGACGGTCACTCCCTTCTTTTCTTCTTGTCTCTCTTTCCCTCGGAGACGGATATCAGTCACAAAAATCGAATCTAGACTAAAGGATTGATACCCCCTGTTAGAACTGCAAAACTGCCAGGTACTGGTATGAAAAAAACGTGCCTTGTGGGTCAGAAATCCCGTTTGAAGAGATGAAACCCTCAGCACCTTACCCCTTTGAGCAATACAATCATAATGAACTCACCGGGTTGCGTCGGAAGTAAATTAGAAATTAGCCTGGATTGGCGAATCATATAAAACGTGTAGAAATTGAACCACACTAGCGGAATCTGCATAATGAGCACCAGTAATAGAAGAGAAGTTTTATAGAAGCAACCTTCTCTTTGTGTTCCTGAAAAGGGATTCAATAGCATGGTTTATCGTCATGTGTATGATAGAAACTGGTGTTGGGATTACGAAGTAAGGTTCTAGGTTCGACAGAATTGGCCGTGAGCTGAGTTACTACCGGCAGCTAAATAGTAGCTCATCGTAGAATAAACTCTGTAGCCGTGAAAAAAGCTTGTCACGATATTCATGCCGTCTTGGGGGCTTGAGCTAGTCGAGCTGCCACTGTAGACGAACAATGCCGTGTCACATAACGGAGTTGACCCGGGACGAAGGTTATGGAAAGAAGGGAAGTTGGAAAGTTGGAAACAAAATACGGTTAAAGTTTTATTGGCGGAATCTCCCTTTATCCTTGGGCGTCGAAAGAGACTTGGGTTTCCCCGAAAAATACTGGGAAATAGATTAAGTAAGAATCTAAGCCATCAATCAGGTCATCTTTTTCAATATTATATTACAGTATTTGACAATTATGGTATAGTTACACCGACACACGAGTTCCATTCATACTGTACTGTATATATAGTGCACACAGGTCGGAGAGTCGGAGGCTTAGGAATCGGGAATCTGGAATCTGGACTCAGGAGTAGATTTAGGAAGAAAATACACCTGATATCTATCTACCTAGGTTCTAGTCTCTAGTCTCTAGTCTCTAGTCTCTAGTCTCTAGTCTCTAGTCTCTAGTCTCTAGTCTCTAGTCTCTAGTCTCTAGTCTCTAGTCTCTAGTCTCTAGTCTCTAGTCTCTAGTCTCTAGTCTCTAGTCTCTAGTCTCTAGTCTCTAGTCTCTAGTCTCTAGTCTCTAGTCTCTTAGTCTCTAGTCTCTAGTCTTCTAGTCTTAGTCTCTAGTCTAGTCTCTAGTGTTTAACTCTAGTATCTAACATCTAGTATCGAATGTCTACTCTACTATAATTCTACTGCCGGTACTTGGATAGTAAAATACTTATTGTTGTTGTATTTCTTTTTCTTACGAATACGCAATATGAAGTCATCTCATGCCACATTGTCTGTCTACCATACTGTACTTGGCATTCAGAATACACAAGGAAAATTTCACTTGATGGATCAAACATCAATGGCATTTTCCGGCGGGGAACCCTCGGACCTCAATTGATCCGCAACAAAGGATATTCTTATGCTTCTCACTCTAATTTGAGTTTTGAGGCAAAAAGACTTATTATTAACAAGGAGAGAGAGGATTAGCAAAACCACCGATCAGGGTTCTCCGACATCATCACATCACTTTACTGTATTCGAGGATTCAATCGTTTGATCAAGGAATCAATCCTCAATCCTTCAATCCTTCAATCTTCAATCTTCAATCTTCAATCTTCAATCTTCAATCTTCAATCTTCAATCTTCAATCTTCAATCTTCAATCTTCAATCTTCAATCTTCAATCTTCAATCTTCAATCTTCAATCTTTCAATCTTCAATCTACAATCTAGCATACCTAATTATACCTGATATACTTATTATAATGGGCTCGTGAACTTCATCGTTTTGACAATAGTATTCCAAAGACTTCTCTTCTCTCCTATTCATAGATGCATGTTCTAGGAGATTAGCCCAATTTCTAGAAATAACATATATACATACAAGACCAGCATTAGCATTGTCATTGAAGTTATACCTTTCACGTACTTCGTAATTCATTTTGATATTCATTCCACACCGGGGCAATCAATAATCACCACTCTTATATTTTGTAGATCCTTTATTGAAAAAGCCTTATGCTATCTGACAAGACAGCGTCTTGAATGAAATTAGCCCAACGATTGTCAAGTAACAGGGCGCAGCAAAATCAATGCACAATCGACAAACACGCGCTTAATAATGTCTAACGTCTAATGTCTGTTGTCAAATACACTTTCAATTTAACTCCGAATTGCTTTTAGTTCGGATGTTTTCATATTTGATTCATCATCACGTCGTACAAGAGTTTGAAATAGTCTTGTATTTGGCCCCGCAAATCATACACTCTGAGATGCTTTAACCGCGATTGCTTTACATAAAGAGAGAAGGGGAGAGACAGAGAGAGACAGAGAGAGACAGAGAGAGATAGAAAGAGATAGAATTTCAAGAGACAAATATTCCGCGAGTTCTATTAGGCCATTATATTTTGGTCCTGATTCTTGATAGCTGTTATTATGGTTGCCAACAACAGTATCTAAGATTCTGGAAAGAACACATTTTAGGTATGAAATTTCCAAATATTGAAACGGGTGATCTAAATCATCTGTTATCGAATGGGAAGTATATAAAGCACTGTCAGTATACACTATCGACCACAACTCAAAGCTCCCTTTTCCTCGTCATTTTACACTCTCCCCGTTAAGTCAATATCAAACAGTGGTTGATCACACCATTACTCAGCTTCCACAAATATTTACCTCCACATTCCGAGATGTACGGCTTCGGATAAGACTTTACGTTGGCCCTCGCATTATTTCTTACGATCACTCATGGCAGAAGCAAAAAAGTCCCTGACGATCTCGACAATGATGCATTGAAGCTTAAATCAGATTATGCAACCGCTCGGTGCCGTCGAACCTAATATTTAGACTCCCACAATTTGGACGATTGGCTGTAGCGAGTACCAGAATACTCCGAGCATTGAGTCTCGAGCTTCATATGGCCTACAGATTCCTTTTACCGATATTGCATTGTCTCCAACTACAACTACAGACGCAATGATATCTTCATCGGTAGCTCGAGATGAGACTGGAACAGGGGGAACAGAGTGAACAGAGCAGTGGTGCCATATTCTTCTACATCTCAAACCTATGGTCTTCTACAATGATTGTAAGTCTGTTGTAGATGCGATGCCTGTTGCCAAGACGGATTACTATATCTGAACCATTCCGGCAAATGAGATTCCAGAAGATATGTTCATGTGGTAGCAATTCTCCTGTGGGATACCGAACCTCTTGGCGGGATGGAGTATTCTGCTGCGTGCATCTACTCCAAAGATGTTCTATGGTTATATGGTTGTACGGTTATGAGCTAGATCAAAACTATGATATGTGTACTTGAAATTGCATCATGTGTTTTTGTTAGTTAGTTGTGTTAGTTTTTATCAGTCATCATCAATGTCTCTCCTTAGTTTGAAGATCTATATAATCTTGTTTTTTGAGCTTCAGCAGGACACTGTTATCAATATGTTATCAATATGTTATCTTCGAATAGTGTGCATCTAATAGAATGCAAATCGTACTATTTTCCGTTATTATAGGTACTGAATGTTTTAAAATATAACTAAGTTTGATAAAACATGGGCAGCCACCAAAAAAGTAAAACTTAAAAGCCAACACTTTGAGAATCAATGAATCATATCAGTACACTGATGGTCCAACCTTCTTTGCTCCCAAGCTAGAGAGAGAGTTATGTAGATTATGTAGATTATAAACAGAAACACGAGCATTTAAACCAATCGTTTTGTTGGCTTCTTTGATTAAGTAGGATCTCGAATGAAAACCATTGATATATATGTATATACATGGATGGTAGGTAGGTAGGTGGATGTCAATCAGCTTTTACAGATGTATTTATGATCAACAAATATGGGCTCACCGGGAGCTCAAATGCCGAAAATCGAAGTCGCGCTAAAATTACCCTCGCCAAAACGCGTCCCCCGCAATTCTCTATCAACATCCATCTTCATCTTCAATCAGACAAGATTTTCCAATAAACAGAAATACTCTTTCATACTTGTGGCTTTATTTTCTTGATTGTTTATACCAAAACTCCCTGCGTTTGTTTATATCCTCTGACACAAATTTGGATATTCAAAGTAGTCCTTCTTGACTTCTTCTCATCGGCGCAAATCAATACTCGAAAAGTATCACAACTATGAGTGCCGCCGACACAGCTCTCCTTACGGAGCACCTCACATATCGACCGATTGTGAGTATTGACATATGATCATGCCAATACTTCTCATTTTAAATTGGGCTTCTCTAACCTCCATAGGCTGTAATCGATGATATAATAAATAGTATTAATCTTCTCGCCTTCCGCGCTATCGATGCACTCGAAAAGGGTCTTCTCGCCGCTCCCCCAGCCTCAATTGGTTTCACGCCCACCTCTAAATTATCTGCTGAAGATGTTGCAACACAATGTCAACATGAAATCGAATATGGAGTCTATAAGTTGGAGACATTACTGAATGCGAAGATTGATAAAAATTTTTGATAAGATGGAGATTTATTTGCTGAGGAATGTCTTTGCAGTGCCAGCCGATGTTAGGGATTGGATTAGATTGAGTCATTATGAAGGGTTGGATTTTAGGGCGGTAGAGGAAAGTGAAGGAGGTGCGAATGGAGTGCCGACATCAGAAACTGTTACATTGCAGAGGAAGAGATTGAGGGAGACGATGAAGTTGAATGCGATTTTGAGGGCAGAAAAGGAGAAGAATGAAAAAACTATCGCGGCATTAAAAGGGATTATATTACCGACTGCAAATCCAGCAAAGAAAAACGTAAAGGCCGAAGACGGTACTGAGATGGAGATTGATGCAGAAGATGACGGTCGACCGTCGCTGGCATTCTTACAGAAGAAGGGAAATTTGACAAAGGATGGAAAACATCCGATTGCGACAACGACCGAATTCGCGCTGACGCAACTACCCGCGCTAAAACAATTACTTGATAATCTAGGGCCGAGATTGAAGGAGTTGTCGGAAGGAGATGGCATGGATGGAATGGTGGGAGAACAAGAAAAGAGTTGGAGAAGGGAAAGATTGGAGTTTATTGAAAAGAGACAAGACGACATCTAGAAAATGTTAGAGGCTTGGAGCTAGGGGCCCAAGGTGAAGTGAGAGATGGAGAGTGCAGGGTGATGGTAGAAAACTCGGGAATGGAGAGGTAGAAGATTTAGAAAAGGTTGTGGGGATGTTTGAAACCCATGCCGTACCACCCCAAGGAGATGCAGATGCGATGGATGAGGGAACGTGAACTTAGTATTGGAGGCAAAATTTGTGATGTTGATATTGGCGTTTTAGGATATACCCGAGGGTGACTGAATAGTCGGTGATATATAGGCGCATATAAGAACGTCATTTGACTCATATGCGATTATGCGGTAGCGTAGCATGACTTGAATCGAAGGAGTTAACAAAGGACGACGACTAGCTAGCACCTAGCTAGACGCTATATCTATTACAATACCAAGCATCTCACATCAATCTATAAAAAAGAAGATACCAACATCCACTATGGAACCAAACCCACGCCCTGTCAATAAATATTCCATCTCAGGATACGTGTACCAAAGTTCAGTGTCTCAATTTCCCATAAAAGCACCAATTTTTTGTTTCATTGCATATCTAACCCTTTAAGATATCTAATACTTCAAAATCATTCAACCTTCATTTTCGAAAAATCCAAACAACCAGCAAGCGAACCCCCCCCCCACAAAAAAATAATAAAAGGGGCAGGCAACTCATCCCGCAATGTCCTGCCAAAAACACCCCCTAAGCCCCACTTCTCGCATTAACGTTTCCCTTTTCGTATGCTCTGGTGGATGCGCGGGCGTGAATATTTGGGTTCTTTACGTAGAGGTATTTTGGTGGGTGTTGGTGGTGTCCCAATTCGGAAATGGAGACGGAGATGGAGACAGAAGGCCTCCAGGGAAATGTGGGGGTTGCGGGAATGTAAATTAATTGACCGTATTTTTGGTTGTAATTTGGGGATTCTGGAAGATTGGAAGATTGGAATGTGGCATTCCTCGTATGATATATATGCTTTGGGTGGAGTGGAGGGTTGTATGGTATGGGCTCTTGTGGGGTCTTTCAAATTTCTCTCTTTACTTACAGCAGTTGTGATGCCGAGGTTGGGAATAGGGTGTCAGGGGTTGGTCGGTGAGATGTTATGGGGTGGTGGGTGGTTGAGAGTGTTGTGGATGTTATGATGGATGGGCTTGGTGAGTTGGGATGATGTTGATGTTGGATTTTTGTGTTTGGGTTGGATTGAGTTGGCTGTGTGGATGGGTTGGGGGATGGATGGGGTGGATGTGTGTGGACTGAAATTGCGTTTACTCATTTGGGATTCAAATTTGGATATTTGGATATTTAGATGATTGGGTTGGTGATATTGCAAATTGAAAAAGGGGTTGTAGTTCGAAGCGGGGGGGGGGTTGAAGGTAGGGGTTGAATGATAGGGTTGGGATATGGATATGGATATGGATATGGGATGGTCTTTCAATCTAATAGTCAGTTGTCGGTTTATTGCTTTTGCTGGTGTATTCTATAAGTATTAAATTCATGCTTGTGCTTGTGCTTATACTTATGTTTATGCTTATGCAGTATATGCCTCAATTTCTCACAAAGAGAAGTGATGGAATGAATATCATTGCAGGATTTGGGACGGCGAGGAAAATTGTTGGATATGCATTATAGCGTTTTGATGGAGGCGAGATTTGATTATGATTTATGCCGTGGGATGGGATAATGCTGATTCAATAATCAGGTTCGGGGCTGAAGTTAGAACAGATAGGCAAATGAATGATGAATAATGGATGAATCTCCAAAGACTTATTTGAGTTTCCAATATGTGACTGAGATGGGGAATATAACATCATGTATTAAGAAGAAATACAGTAGTGGAGAGAGAATAGGGCTTTGGGCCTATGGTAATATAATAGCGGCAGATCAGTCTGAGGTGTTGAATGTGTAGATTGTAAATATCATCTATAATATTCTGTATTATTGAGTATATCATTCTAGGAGCTGGATAGCTAGCTGCGAAGAGGTGGGGGGAGAGATGTATATATATACATATATAACGGACCTGCGTACATGCACGCTATAAACGAGTACATGATTTTTACCGGCGGGATACTAATTGATTTCAGTTGAGGGAATCCATGGATATACTTGATAAATTTGATATTTAAAGAAGAAGTGAAGTGAAATGAAGTGAAGTGAATAAATGAAGCTAGGAGTTCATTCTCAGGTTTGCGGCTTGAATGGAGATTTGTGTTCTGGGTTAGATAATTTTGTCTAGGGTGGATGGGTTAGTGTAGATGTAGATGTAGATGTAGACGCGGATTTGATGTAGAGGGTTAGGGGAGATATAATAATATATATGTATGTATGTATGTATGTATGTATGTATGTATGTATGTATGTATGTATGTATGTATGTATGTATGTATGTATGTATGTATGTATGTATGTAATGGTTATTTAGAAAGTTAGAATCTTTCGAACTTGATTCTTCGGGTGATGTGATGTAATGTGATGTGAGATTAGGGTATTAGTAAAGTAGCTTAAGAAAGAAGCTAGGAGTTGATCATGATGAGAAGGGTTTGCATTTGTCGGTATTTCTCCTCTGTGGTTGAGCTACGGCTACTTGCCACTTGCTAGTCATTCATATGATATACTTTCTATTTCCTTTTCCATTCCATCCCATCGACACTTCATTATTTTCGCTTTTCCGTTTGAACAGATAACTATTCGAGTACTTAGATGGAAACACCTCGTGTATATTCAAATTTTACGCCGTATATTCTCGTTTCGATATCTCACAAGTGAATAGAAGTAATACTATGCTATTCATCTGATATCATCCTAGTTATATGTCAAATAATTACCGAACCCGATTTTTATCTTCAGTTGGAAGTCTTTGTGGAGGGTATGGTATCATTGGTATGCGTTTCGCTACAAAGATTATCGTTTTGGGCTATTGAACCGGGGGTTTAATATGTAGGTTGCTTGTTGCTATGCAGTTAGAATAGCGAGTCCTATATGAATGTAGTGTTCGAGTTATGTATGATTAATTGTTAACTATCAGCTATCTTTGTCAACTGTTGCTTGCACTTACTCAATGTGGTGATAAATTACACGTATGGTGCTAAGGGGATATAGCTATACAGCTACTCCTCAACCCACATTGCATCCATCCATCTATACATCAAACACCATAAAAGCACAAAAGGACCCCCAACACGAATTCTCAGCCCACACCCCATCAAAACCCCCTCCTTCAGTATTACCCTATACCACTAAGCCTTCACTATAACACCACACTATAACACCGTACTATAATACAATACAATACAATACAATACAAACCAAAAAAACGAGTGATTCATCAATTTCGACTATACTTATAGCTAAAATAATTCGTACCAAACCTAGAGTTTGAACGATGATTAAGGAATGCACGTTTCACATCTCGAGGTTTCGGAAAACGATGGATACCTGTGGACTTGTGGTTGAAATCAAAGTTGGTGTTGGGGTGTGGGGAAGGGAATGGCGAGTAGGCAGGAAGGAGGGTGGGAGTGGTCGGTGTGTATGGGTGGCTGGGGGAGAGGGTGGAGGAAAGCCTTAGGAAAAGGGAGAGTAGATGGAATTTAGGATAGCTGGAGGGAAGAATTTGATTGTTGATGATGAGATGGGATGGGATGGGGTGCATTTGAGGTTATACCATAGAAAGCTTTTGACCCATTTGTGCTTTTTATTCAAGGTTGTGTGGGCCATCTTTAACTGCCCAGGTGAACAGTGTTGAGTACATGCTATATGATTCTTGAGATAGAGAGGCACGGATCAAGGGACCGTGAATAAGAAATGCATCCTAACGAGGGGTAACCGCGGAACAGAACTGTAGTTGAGATAGTCGAGTACTATTCAATACTCAGAGCATCTTCTAGCAAAACTATGGTAGTACATGACCATCCTGAACCCAAAATTCAAAATTCAAAATCCCAACCCAGAACTCAAAACTAAAATCCACTATTTCCACGACCATTTGGCGTTGATAGGAATCTAGTATTTCGGCTGGATTTTTAATCAGAACTTCAGAAATAAGGCATAGAAAGCTCAGCATCGATACTTAGCCATCAGAGAGCTCTCAGCACCGTTCTATCGTCATTTCTCCCCATATTCCAAGAGCTACACATCTTGTCACTATCACTCACAGTCATGAGATTTGGGATTTAAGACTTTGAGATATCATTTTGCAGCACGTTTTCCCGGAAGATTGGTATTGTAGAAATGATAACAGGGATGATTAGGATAATAGTTCAGGAGCGCTAGCACTGTAATTAATCGGCTCGCTGGGAATTTCGGAATGAACATCTTCGTTGTTCTTTCTCTTGGATTCAAGAGGAACATCTTTGGAATAGATTGGGAAGTATCATGAGGATATGGCCTTTAGATATTGGCCCGCAGCTTTCGGTGTCCATGATCCTATTCTGGCGAGTTACCACTGGGGTGCCACCATGAATAATAGCATCCTCATCAGCTACTACGGCACTGATTGAAGGTCTATACTTTCCGAAGAAATTCAAAGTATCCAATATCGAGAGCATGGCCGCACTCGGCACTTGACTAGCAAGAGATGAACAGAAAACGAATTTGAAAAGAGAAAAAACGAGTCATGTCGCCACTCTGCACAAATTCCTACAGAAATGCAAATATCAGATGCCCAAGTGCGCACGATAGGGAGAACTCCGACTCCTTAGTAAGAAAGCAAACAAAGCATTGAGGTGAGGTCAACCCCAACATGGATTGCAAAATATATTGGCAGCACAACAAGCATGCCAATAAAAATAAAACCCATGCTGTCAGCACGGGAAATAAAGCTACTCCCCGCCTCACATTCGGCATTCGCTCTACAGACTATCGACCCTACCAAATCGGTCACTGATAAGCTCCCTCTCTTATCCCAAACCAGCCATCCCACGAAGATCATAGCATTATCGACGTCCCAAACCAGGCATACCTCTTCAGATGCGACATCGGTAGGATGGATGGCACGATGCCAAGCCCTCACGTTGGTCACTTGATATACTTGAAGTTTTGCGAGTATCGTCTCGGCAGCTGCAGAGTCGCAGTGCAATTTGCATGGGTCGGAGAGATTATTGATATCCCTACGTAGAGCCTTGCCTTGGACTGATATATAATGGTGATTCAATGGACTAACTATCCTGTATGATGATTATTGAACATCATGCACGAGCACGCGAACGACATCTTCCTCCCTGGGAAAAGAGTAAAGAAGGGGAATAGAATGGAATGGTAACACATAGATAAGCAACAGTATGCAAGGAAGCAAGTAACGGCCCTTCTCCGTCAAGGAGCACATAAACTCGTGATTAAATTTCAAATCTTGAGATGAACCGATGAAGTTAATTGGACTTCATTCTTGTATTAAAAGAAGAGCCACGTTGTGAGCATGTAGGTAGGATGTAACGAGTCATCGAATTGGATGAAAGAATTGAAGAGTAAAGGTTAGAGTATGCATAAATGTATCAATAGAGGAAGATCTTTATACTAAAGCTTCAAAAAATTCTGTCTTTGATCCCCGCTTTGGATCAATCATCATCATTATCATCATTATCATTACAGGTTCCAATTCATCAATGACAACCAACTACATGCGCGTTGAAGTATTGTAAGTGGATGGATGGATGAATCAGCGACAATGTAGAATCTGTAGAATCTGTAGAATCTGTTGAATCTGTAGAATCTGTAGAATCTGTAGAATCTGTTGAATCTGTAGAATCTGTAGAATCTTTACAATTACTTCATACAACAACACCAGGCGGTAGAATTTCCATTCTCTCATCACCACCGCCCTTGAATCGAGGAGGATACGACAATGCTACAGTAGGTAATTCCAAATTTCACCATAATAAAAAAAAACCCCAGAAACCAATCGCAGCTCGAATCTCTCACCCCCATCCATCCCAATATACCCGGCCTCCCCCCCTCAACTTACAAAATAAGACATAAATATCTCCAGCTACACCTTCAATCACCCAATCACTAATCCTCACTCATCCATCACATCGTCCCATCACATTTCAAACATGCCACAGCGAAAACTCATCATATTTCCCATTCCATTCTATCGCCCATGAACAAAACAGCGTGATGCCCACCCACACTCCCTCGGGACATGTTGAAGAATAAGCCTTGTAAGTGCCGAAGCGATGGTTTTTGATCGGGTTTTTGCATGTGCTTATGGTGGTGTGACAGGGAAGCCCCTCTCTCTACTGTATGGAGATGCTGTATATTAGGTCTTGCATACTTTTGATTTGTACAGACTACCGGTCCGGGTAGTCTGCGTAATGTGTGGGAGGAAAGATACTGTAGGGTGGATGGATGGATGGAGGTTTTTATTGTACTTGCGGGTTCATGGGTTTGGGGAGGGGGAGAAGGTTGAATGGTTATATTATTATCATATTATCATATTATCATATTATCATATTATCATATTATCATATTATCATATTATCATATTATTATATTATTATATTTATTATTATATCATTATATTATATATTCCTAAGACAAGGTAGAGAGGTGAGTAGGTAGGTGACTATGTATGTAGATATATAGGTATTATTTAATGATTATCAATTAATAATCAATATTATATTATACATGCCCATCTAGATATGTATCCAATTAAATAAAGTGACAGAATAACTTCTCTTTCTCTCTTTCTCTCTCTCCCTCCCTCCCTCTCTCCCTCCCTCTCTCCCTTCCTCCTCTCTCTCTTTCTCTTTCTCTTTCAATTATCATTTCTATTTCTATTTTTCACCCACCCCCACTTCATCAATTAGGCACGTGGTAAAATGGTTAAACCTCGGAAGTGTGCCATTACCTAGGAGTCGAGGTAGAATCCTTTAATCATCGGTAGTAACTAGTAACTAGTCAGTCAGTAATAAATAGTAAGTCAATTGGTGCAATTCCATAGGTTAGATGGTACGTAGGAAAAGCATAGTATAGCACGGAGTTGCAAACTCTATTGAGGACGATCCGCTTCAAAATCTTGGGTTTTCTTCAAGTACCTACTTATAGGTAGGAGGTATGAACTACTCCATAATGCAATGTGCATAATAATCAATCATGATGATGATTTAGCAATTAGACGCCGTTGTTTCAAATACTTGGGTTGGTTGTTTGGTAGTCTCTTGGTTTATATGTACCCGCATTAAGCATGAGAGAAAGAAACCTGGAATATTTGGATTATGCTGTGTAAGGTTACGTTACGGAGTAGATGCTAGTAGGAGTAGGTTACAGTAAATAAAGACTCTTGATATCTTGATTGACCTCTTCGATATATATCTACCTGCCCGCCTATCTACTCTATACATTTCCTCTCTCATAAAGTCGTGGGCAGATAGATATCAACCATATGGATTTAGCTAATTAGGGGAAGGTTCAAACCACGTCTTGAAAAGGGATCTCGGGGCGGGAAGAGAAACTGGGGCAGCGTACCTGAGTTTGACAACGGTTGGTTGAAAACTTGGAAACCTTTCGTGTTAGTGATAGATTATTACACTATATATGTATCTATCTATCGGCTGATTAGAATAGGTCTTATAGTTCGGTAGGTACTGGATAGGTATCGGTCGGTAAGTATGGTAGTCAGGAGAGAAGATATGAGTGCCTTTGAATAGTTGTAATAGAAAGGAGTGCTGATGAATTCTATATCCATACCTAGGTCAATAGTACTAGTATAAATAATAGGTGCTTAATAATGAAATTTAATTATTTATATAAATTCTATGAATTTTTCTTTACTAAATAACATAATTTTAGATTCATTAAAATATAAATATAGATAGAATTGAATTAAATCATAAAATCATATAAAATTAGATAAAATTAGATAAAATTAGATAAAAAATTAGATAAAATTAGATAAAATTAGAATAAAATTAGATAAAATTAGATAAAATAAAATTAGATAAAATTAGATAAATAATTAGATAAATTAGATAAAATTAAATAAAACCAAGTAAAATCATACAAAATCAAATGAAATCATACAAAATTAAATAAAATTAAATAAAATCAAGTAAAATCAAGTAACATAAAATAAAACCTAATAAAACACAATAAAACCTAATAAGATATTTTAGTTAATTATTTATCTTTATACTAATAATATTTTATATTCATTTGAAAAGAATTAATTATTTTTAAAATAGACCTTTTTGAACTTAGATACCTATCCATTCATATACTAATAACCTTGGAAAGGATTTGATTAAAATTTCGCTCGTCTAAGTAAAGAAAAAAAAAGCCTGAGCACAAGGCACAAGGGGATTGATTGGAAAAACATCCTTACTATTCTGACCATCAATTCTTATTAAAACTCATGAATTCTACAATCCATTTATTATCATCATTCAAGTTGATCACTCCTTCAAACTTCTTGAATGATTTCAATACAGAATTATCAACCTGTAGATCAACATATGCATGATCAAAGGTTAATTCATCAGTTGCCATAGTCTTTTGGAGGGAGGAAGGAAGTATTCAAACAGCATTTATTGCACTTAGGTCGTCTCCGAAGCTCCCATTCAAGCTGGCTCGGAACATCGATCTGGGTCAGCAATCCACCAGGTGGTCGCATGCCTCGTCCTCCACCCAACTCGAAGCGACAGCAAGGAGCTGCGAATGTACGCGATACTAGGCATGATAATGGACTTGTAGGTCCTGGGAAGAGGGTACCCCGACAAAAGAGTAATGGATATATGAACGGACATGCGAACTCCTCCGAATCTATTTCACCAACACCACCTTTGACCCCACCACCTACAAATGGCCACGCGAAATTACCTGGACACGCAGACAATACATCAGAACATAAACCAGCCGGGGATATGACGAGGAGGGCTTCCGTTGGAGGACATTCAGACTCATCTCAAGATATATACAATATCCCCACGATCTCTTTCCCACAAGAAAATCACCGCCATATCAATGTAAATTCAGCCAAGAACCCTTCAGTACATCGTGATTCGGGCCCATGGCACTATGCGAAGACCGTCTTAACATCCTGCCCGATCTCTGATACACTCGCCATTCTTATTGTCCTTCTCCAGGTCCCACCGGCCTTTTTGACCATTATCCAGTTACTATTCGCCACTTTGACCTTTGTTCCTCCATCGACGACTGCTACTTCTGGAATAAGCTTTATTGATATGTTTGAGGGAACAACGGCTACTCCATCATTGGCAACGGTTATGGTGGTTGATGTGATGTTTCTCCTGGTTTGGCTATTTTTGTATGGTCCGCTGCAGGAATTTGTTTTACAATTTGCACAATCGGTGATTGCCTTGACTTTGGGAGGGGGTATCAGTGGGAAAGAGGCTGCTATGAGAAATGTGTTTCTATGCTTTGGTTACATAGGGCTCTCGCATTATGTCTCAATTAGCAATGTTAAACCTGCTGGGCTTCGAGCAATACTATCATCTTCACGCAGTTTCCTAGGGCCCTTCGACCCTGACGATCCCCTCGAATCTATACCACTGCAAAGCACGAACTGGAAAGACCGAATACCAATCTGGGCTCGAAATATTCTTGCGGTCCACATTCTTGCACAAGGGGTAGTGCGGTATATTCGAGATTTATATGTTAGGAGTCAAAAACGCGATCATGCAGCATCTACTATAGGGGACCCTGAAGCTGCAAAGGGAACTGCAGATGGAGCCAATGATTCTTCTACTACAAACCCGCAAACGCCAGATAACGAAACTATAACTTCATTACATGCTACTCATACAGCCATTACAGCCAGGAAAAAGAGGAAACAAAGCGCTCAAGTTCGTATACAGCAGCCCTTATGGGCAGCCTTAGCAAGTACAAAAATTGTCATGGTCAAAGAGTACGAGACGTCACACGCAGCTGCGGAGTCTGCGGGGACAAATGCAACAGATGCCAGTAACCTTGGAAATGCACCTTTTAGTACCGAACCGAATCGAATTTGGATTACAAATGTTGGATCTGACGCGGTTTTATTCAGTACCAGTTACTTTCCTAAACATACAATTTCCGAGGATAATCAGGGAGGCACGGATGGATCATCTGTGGATTCGAGAATGCCCCTGTTCGTGAGGGTCAATCAAGCATATTGGCAACCAACGAGGATGGAAGCTAGTATTGATTCTAGCTTGCCGACTGGACAAAACACATGTTGGGATGGAGAGATCTTTGGACTTGCTCCTTCAAGCAGCTACGAGATCGAGTTCTTCAATACTGCCAACAGCAAAGTCATTTTTTTTGTACCAGCGTCAAAACACTCAATACCCCTTCGGATACTACAACTACCACATCTCTTGCACCGCTTCCCCCTCAAATATCAGGACGCCCAGGATCACCAAGTACTACTATTAAACAATCAATCATTGCATCTGAGACAAAACTCGCGGAAGAGCGGAGTCGCCAGAAGCGTGAACGTAAAGACCAGCGCACAAAACTCAGCACACTTCGTAAAGATATCGAGAAACTCACCAGTATCATCACTTCTTCAGGTGGCAATGATGACCGACAACGTCAAAAGATTCAACAAATCAATCTTCACATCAAGCAGGCCGATGATGCCATTGCTGCCATTCAAGCCGAGATCGATATTGTCGAACGATTGCCTTCCGCATCAAGGGATTCCGATTACATTTCTGCAAAACAGAAATATCGAGCACAAAAAGAACTTTATGAGAAAGCGAAGACCGAGTTCAATGCCAAGAAGAAAGAGCATGAAAAGCCAATCGCAGATTTGAGCGCCGAACTTCTCATCAAAGAACGTCAAGCTGAGAAATTGGAAGCCCGATCCATCAAGCTTACCCATCAAGCTGATGGCTACCGCGAGGCTAACATCAAAGGATTGAATGAGGTTCAACGCAAAGAAAAGCTGCGTAAGGACAAAGATGAGGAGAGAAAAATGGTCGAGGCGAGTTGGGCTGAGTACAATATGAAAGTGCAACTCAAATTCCAGCAAGATACAGAAGCTCTTAATACCAGTTACCTATGCATCGAACAAATGAGCATGGCCATGCAACAGCAACATCAACAAGAAACAAACCAAGTGTACATCAATCCTAACCCCTGGACAACGGCCGGTGAAAGCTCAATGTCTGGATTTCCCGCATACGCCCCCATCTCAAATATGCAAGCTATGCCTCAAATGGGTGGCCCAATGGCAATGCCACAAACTACAAGACCACGAGGTAGAAGTTCAAGCATGTTAAGCAATGAGAGTGGCTTTACCCAAGGTCTCGATTCCGATGAAGAACATGTTCCATTTTATGGTCCTCATCTTCAATCTCAATCCCAATATACTCCATACACTTCAAATCAATCACCGAGTCCCTTCGCCCCCTTTCGTCAAACGACTGCATCTCAATTCCAACAAAACGATTCATTAGGTTGGCCTCCGGCTCGTAAGGGGTCTGGGTCAGGTGATGGATCGGGTTCGAGAGGTGGAAGTTCGAGAGGTAGTATTGGGGATCCCAAGAGTCCTGCTCAGGCCATGCCATGCAATTACCTTTGCCGATTGGGGCTGGTTCGGGAATTGGGGGTGGAAGCGTGAGAGGTTTGAGAAAATATTGGGATAACTGATTGTGGGCTTGGTTTTTTTGCTAAGGGTGCTGTGTTAAACGGAACTTTAGAGTAGTTGGATTGGCCCAATGTACTTGGTTGATGACCATGGTCACGGTGAAGCGAAAGGCGTGAGAATCTGATCAGGTGGGCTGAGGTCAGTTATGATAAACACATTATTGGCATAGCAGTAAAATGAAGCTTGCAAGTTTTTTATTCTCTATTTCAATTTTCCCTTTTTGATCCTACTGCGATGTGATGTAATTGATTTCATGTGCAACTTGTATTTAGCAAACATTTTGGAAGTATACGTATACTCCGCAGTACGAAAGTGCACAGAAAAGGCAAGTAGGGAACACTGAGACATTTCTCGAATAATTTTTACGAACATCATAGTTGCACATAATACTTGGCGTCCACAAATTCCAAGTCATCTTATATCGGGCGCGTACTGACATATTTTCCGTATAGTAGATTTCAATTTTATGGCAGTGTTTTGATTTGATTTGATTCGAGGTATTAGCGTGAGTTTCTCCGGAGCCATGAAGGTTGGGGTTGGACTTGTTTCATTCGGGGGGTTTCTATGTCTATTTTCCTTTCCTTTCCTTTCCTTTCCTTTCCTCGTATCATCTCTCCCTTTCATGACTTTCCTTCACCAAAAATATACCATAGCATAGTAGTATAGTATAGTATACCCTCACCACCACCTCTCGTAAAAAATCTGCCCTCGCTCGTTTTTCCCGTCGGTGTCTATATCCAGCATCTTACTCGCGGTTTGGGTTATGGAATCGGTCATGCCGGGGGTCCGCAGATGTAGATGAGGGTTTGGGGTTGGGAGTTGGGGTTGGGAGAGGGTGGATTGGATGGTTTGGGGGGTTATGCGGTGGGTGTGGATGGGGATGTGGGATTGGGATTGGATTTGGGGGTGGATGGTTGAGGAGGGGGTTGAGGAGGGGATGAGGATGGAGGGGGGTGGTGAGGAAGAGTTGGAGGTTCCAGTTTTGTTTTGGGGGGTAAGGTTGGGGGTGAGATTGGGGCTGGGGGGAGGTAGAGGAAGGGGAAGGGGAGAAGATTGAGGTGAGGCGGGTGAAGAAAGGGATTGAGTTGAGAGTTCGGGCTTCTGTTTCTGCTTCTGCTTCTTCTTCTGCCTCTCCTTTGTTAGTAGATGATGGTGGAGGGATTTTCGTCGTATAGAGGAATTGGATTTCGAGGTTCGCGTAGCATTCTCTTTTCTCTTTCGTTTTCAGGCTCGACATTCTCGCCATGTATCTCCAATCTACTATTGATGTACCCAACCATGCTGATAAGTGGATTAATACCCATTCCACCAGCTATGAATACTATCCTCTTTATCCCAGTCCCGTCTTCCAAATCAGTGCTACCGTTCACATTTGCCGCCGAGGAAGTAAAAGAAGCGAGTGAATCCGGAGGCCATACAAATGATCCTCCAATGCGAACCTGTGCCTCCGTTCCAAGAATCTCTTCAGCATCCTGAAATAACCATGTAACCTGTTCGCTTATTTTTCCTTCTTCCTCGTGCTTGAAGATGGGTCTTTGGATCGCGAGTTCGATTCCTTGTTCTTCTGATTCTCGCTTCTCTGGGGATGGCTTCTCCTCGTTGCTTGGCGATGTTGGGGTGGAGGTGGGTGTGCGGCTATTGTTTGGTGTGGGGAAGAGGGGAAAATTTGTAATGCTGTAGCCGCCGGGCTTTTCGATACCGGGGAGGTAGAGGTCCACCCATTGTCCGGGTTTCCAGGTGAGTTTTTTGTTCTTGGTGGGGACGATTTGATGTGGAGGAAGGGGGAGGGGGCGAAAGATAAAAAAGGCGCGTGGTAGCGTTCATGGGTGTTATCTTATTAAGAATGAGTGTGTGCAGGGACTGACGATTGGTTAATGATAGAGCTTGATTTGAGGGGAATCTTATTAATCTCAAGTTTAGTTGTACATATGGAAGTGGGTGTTGAGTTGGTGTTTTAGAGTGGGAAAATATAAAGAGGATTGGATAGATACCTCGTCCCTAGGCTCTGTAGCTGTTCGCTCGATATGACTTAGATACCTCTTACCATCACTACTCTCTTCATCTCTCTCTCTAACCTCACCGTTTCCACGTTTATTGTCGCTATTCTTCATATTGTGAGACTCGCGTGTGAATTCAGGATTTCGCGGGGTATCGGATATTGACGCGATAGTCCGTCTCCGTCGAGATTCAGTCTAGATCTGGGGGCACTGGATAATTTGTTAATATCCTTTGTGTTGATCGATAATGATCGAGGGAGTTGTCATATGCATCATGCAGTGACGAGATCACGTGATTATCACATGGAAATAAGCTTGGGGCACGGATCTCTTGAAGCATGCTCGACAATACTACACACTTCCATACTTCCGAGTTCAAGTCTACGGAATTTGAAATGTATATCCTATCACTATCAATAGTGGAAGGGACCGTCACATCAAGTACGAGTGTGCAGCACCAATCTCGCATTCGTATTCCTTGTTTGTTTAACCAAGATATTCGAATCTGATATCACGTGCAAAGCCCAGTGGAACGTTTTTAGGGTCAAAAGCTTGCTATTTCTTACAATCCTCCATACACGAATTTTCATATCGTGATTTTATGTGCAGATGGATACTTGAATGGAATGTTGGGTCATAGGAGTAGTTTATTGATTAGTTCTCTGATGAGACAATCGAGATACAAATAAGCTGCTGGTACCGGTATATGCATTCAGGAGGCCTAGGCTGAAGTATATGGTGTTCGTATATTTGAGGAGACTGATAATAAAACTCTGGAATTCCTTATGTTTTCATTAGATGTGATCAGTGGTAGTTTCTACATTGCTGATAGTAATGGAGGAATATAAACGCAATGCAGTACAGCAACTTGCAATTGAAGTACTGGTGCTTAACATAGAGATGAAGATATCTATAGTAAGCTAGACCTTTCCACCTATTTGGATACGGACTGGGATCTACAAGCCTTTCCTAAAATGTGATGGGAGATAGTGAATGAGAGCTGGGAGGATAACGCGAATTAGGGTATTTATAAGTGTGATTTTCTCAAGGGATTGATTGATTGATTTTATTAACGTCCGTTTTCAGTCCACGACTATATAGGAAGGCTAGGCCCTTGGGCCTAGCAGTAACTTTTAAATTTACAAAATTGGAGATGGTCTAATTAGGGAAGTGAAAACAAATATTGGGGACCAGTGCCCGCTTATTATACGCGTAGCATATAATAAGAAATTTTTTTGATAGGAAAATAACGAATGTGAAAGGGCCTCTGCCCTTTTATGTTTCTCAAGGGATTGAAGGGAGGAGAAACAATGAGATGGAATGAGCGGGTTAGTATTCATATGGGGTGCGGTATATTTTTAGGTGGCCTTGAAAAATGAATGATATACTATATTCTCGTTTGAAGAAAGCGAGACGAGACACCGGAGGGGATTGATAATATTCTAGGTTTAAGTTTGAAGCTAGTCATTCTGAACTGTATTTTTGACAGCTCTTAAATGCTGTGTATTGAATGGCCGAAGTAAATCGATATATGAGATGAGTTCATCTCATGAAATGGGCTAAATGTATAAAATAGCCTCAAAATATGGATGAAGCTAAGTGTATGAACCGAAAATGCGCCACGTCAAAGATCCCAAAATACCCAATCACTCTGAAGCCTTAGGAGCATGAGTTCCATACCCCGGAATTTCTCCTTCCCATTCAAGCCAAACGCCCCATTCTCCAAAACCTCTATCACCAATAATACCATACTTAAACTATCCTAACTTCTCATCATACTTATCACCCTTAGCAGGCATCTCCCAACCAACATTAATCTCCTCTCCCTCCGTAACAATACCCCAAACACAGCCCTCGCAAAACTGATGATGACAACCTTCTTTTCCTCTCCCTCCACCCTTACAGAAGCGTGATACGTGCATATGAAGGTGTGGTTCACCAGGGAACGCAGTTGCAAACTTGCAACGGCAACAGGTAAGGACTCGGACGCACCCTTTTATGAATGATAGGTGTTAGTCGATGAATAAGAGATGGGAAGAGCATTAATAAGGCTAAATCATGAAAAATTAATGGGATACGTACCAATCGGAGGAGCGGGCTTGGGATAATTGGAGGAAGAAGGTATAGTAGGTATTCATACTCCGATCTGAAGATACCGGTACTGCGGGAATGCGAAGCATTAGATGGTTTGCGTTCGGCGGCGTTCAGAAGAGCGACAATTTTAGTGGGAGAAGCGGCATCTGCAGGAAGAGTGGTTATGGTTGAAATCGTGGTGTTTGTGACAGCGTGGTTGGTAGGATCTACCAGGTTGGTGGGTGGGATTGGAGTTAGTGGAAAGAGTCGTATTAGAAGGAGGAGTAGTCATGGTTAGGATTGTGGTGGGGAAATTTGCTTGATAAAATTGCTTCGAGATCGAATTCAAAGAAATCTATGATAGAAAATTTTTAATAAATGGTGAAGTGAAGGAAAATTGCCTATAGCTAGATAAGGTTATTAATGTGGATAATTCATCATTAAGGAGTTAACGCTATAGAGAAATTTTAGTAATTCAGAAGACACTTTAAAAGTGGCGAGGAGTAGATATATATATATATATATATATATATCTTTGGCACCTAGGTAGTGAGATTGGCAGGAATTAATCTGTTTTGGGGTGAGATGGTTTCATTGACCGACATTGAAAAGTGGCAGTGTGTCCATAGTGTCTTAATTACCGATGCCTGTATTTAATCTCTGAGGTTGTTTATCTAAGACATTGATGGTTTTACATGATGATAGAGATAATTGATTGCAGTAGAAGTTGTTTGAAAGTGTTTTTCGATCAAATGAATATACTTTCGAGTTTAAGCGAAGGGGTTAAAGTTGAGTAGTTGTTGTTTGTCTATGAACAACAATTAGTCACATGATTGGCATTGAAATTGTGGTGGTGAAGAGAGACGATCAATTTTCTTGAGATATTTGACACTTTTAATTATAAGATATACATCACTAGAACCATTTGAATCTCTAGAAAATTTCAAATGTTCGAGATAATCAATTTTCTAGAGATAACCAAGTCTGTCAAGGTAGCTAAGTGTTCCGGGTCATTTAGTTATTTTCAGA